>JADWOT020000001.1:26711900-27298984 GCA_036345935.2 Taenia hydatigena | reverse complement strand
AACTGAGTGGCATGTGCGCCTGCCTCTACCTTGCAGCAGCAGCAAGAGACACGGAGATAGCGGCGATGCAGAGCTTTAAGGGAAGGATGGTCAAGTGCGCTTGCAGCGAGGACAGCTAGAGCAGATCGCCTAAACGGCAAGCGTCCTTGAAGTTGGTACAATTTTTCTTTGGTGGGAGGTTGCTCGTGCCTTAAGATCCTTTATCCGGCACCATTTGCATCGCCGTCTCCTCAACTACCAGTTCTCTCATGTCGGTGCATTCACTCCTCGGTTTATGGATATAGTCTGCAGTGTCCGTGCAGCACCGCATTTGAGTCCTGGTAATCATCGCTACGAAGAGGACAAATTCTCTTCATGTGGTTGAGTGAATAGCCCTTCCAGTTTGACGAAATGCTGTGAGAGTTTAGTGGTGTTGAAGCTTCCGGCGTTATCCGAAATCATTTACGCCTTAAATGATAGGGGCAATCACATACTCCACTACCCACTACTTCTCCCACTTGACGCATCATTGATCAACCTATGACCCAACCTACGTCTTACCTCCAACAGCGAGCGTAACCCGTTTGACATATCGACCAGCAATTTTGTGTCATCATTACCAACATCAGCGTGAGGACATCACTACAGGCATTTGTACGTGCAATTAATTGATACTGCAGCTCTCTCGTTGACTAGCGAACCAGTTTTCGTCACTGTGGCCGCAGGTACTGCCATTATGTACCATTTCTCACTCACTGACAATTTTTGCGAACCACAAATGTTTACGTCATTACCTTTTGCCCGATGTCGTTTAAGTGGATGGCAAAAATTAGGACCTGATTTGGCGAAAGGCTTTATTTGAATCAAACTATCTTGTCATAGTGCAAGGGAATTGAAGTGAGGGAAAGGCCCTACGCCACTCTTTTTAACTCTGAGTTAGCATTTTGTCACCGAATTATTTGCTAACATTGACAAATCGGGAGCCATTTCGGTGCATCGGCACAGTTGCGCTACATGTGCTGGACGAAGTAGTTGTTAATGTTAGACAAGAAGCTGTCTGCTCTAAATGTACTCGTTCTGGATAAAAAAAAGCTACAAAGTGAAGTGAAGGAGGAATGCTCTTTTGTGGTCAGAGATCTTTGTGTACAGACATTAGGGCATAAAACACACAAGCCGACCCATCGAAATGTGTCATAGAGTCGACTTTCATTCCCTTAGAGAGAGTGGAGTGCGAGCGATCAACGAGCAGACTTTATTTGCACTGACGCAGCCCAGTAGGCCAATTGTCATCGCACAAAGGAAGTCAGGTAGTCCTATTTGTCTTTCAATGCTATTTTCACAGACATAGGGCACATAGGACAGGATGCTAACTTTAGGCAAACAATCAACTGGCAAAGTTGGTCATGCAATAGATCCGACCCGAACTACTGCGGTCACCAAGTGAAAGAAATTCAGGTATGCAAGCACCTCGTGTTTCGTGACTAGGCAGTCATCAATTGTGACAGAGGTCGTACATGGTGGTATCACATCCCAATAATAACGACGCAGAACAAACTAGATTCTCATAAGGGTGACTGATTGTAGAAGGAGTAGAACCACCTTGCTTTACTTGTTACGAGCGGGTAAAGACCGAAAAGCAAGCGCTCTTCATTGGTGGCACAATGGACAGAGCAGAGAGACGAGAGTTGCGCTGATTCGAAGAGTACCCTTCTCCACCGAAGGCAGATGACGACGGTTCCGTAGCATGAAGCGTGTTCGTCGAACACTTCGCGTCTAACATTGAGGACTACTTACTCAAGTATATCTATCGCAGATGCGCCGATGTAATGAGGTGGCTGGAGAACTGTATTGCATTGCATTATTTAAGTAGTGCAGCGTCTAGTTAGGGAAGGACAAAATGCTCAAAGTAACTTCCTGTTCGACAATGTCTTCACGTCACCAAGACGTGGGAATAGCGATGTGCTTAGCTTACCGCTCGTAAGTGTGAAGGCGATGACTTAAGTTTTGCGTGCGCGGCAGCAGGTTGTTAGGAATGGGATGTGATTCGCTGTGGGCGACCTAGGCAAGATAAGGTCAGAGGTCCAGATGACCTCAGTAAACATGAACAAAATACAACGAATCCAACAAATAGTGCTATGCTAAGCAAAAGCTTCCTTCCGATTCTTAATTAAATTTGAGTTGTATTTGTAAGTCATGTTGTGAGAGTGAGTGATAGACTGAGGTGAAAAAAGCAAATGGTCAAAGAAGGGACATGGGAGAGAGTGGATTAATGCGGTTTGCAGCTGGAGAGGAGGAGAGCCTAAAGCAACGTGCTTATAGATTTAAATGCATAGGCTTACAAGTTGTGGGATCATTGCATTCACTAAATTAATGGCCACAAGATTTCGTGGCATTCCACTAAGCATCACATCACTGGGTGGTACACGGCCCAGCATTTGCTGCTTTGATGGCCAGCACTGAACAGCCTCTGGTGTCAAATGTTTAAAATTGCATCTCGAAAACTGGACAAGGTAGACTGGTCGGTGTTTGCACAAATCACGCAGTAATACTTCAAATTTTGATCAAACTGGCTGATGATGGTGGCTACTACCACGATGATGGCGACCGTGATGGTGAATGAGGCTTGTTGACAAACGAGCACTAGTAAGGGGTCATGTTCCGGTGTTCATCGTCGACATCGCAGAGGTTGACTCCAAGTGTTAAATAGGTCTGCCAAAAATCTCATGCAAAGTGTAAAAACAACGTCCAACAGGGAAACAGTAGCCACGCTAACAATGAATCTACTTTCCATATCATCTACAAGAGGCCCCAGTCTACCTCCTGCAATAGCGCAGCAGAAAGGTCAAATTGTGAAGATCCTAAGGGATTCAGGGTACCATATATTTCATCCTCATTAACCTAAGGCCGCGGTACAGCCTGCCTAAGAGTAAATAGGAGGAACGAAAGGACAATGTAGCGGCGTCCCTTCAAACAACTCTACGGATAATTTGTTAAATTAGACTAATAGCTTTTATCGTTAATGACGTCTTCTTTTAGTTTTGATCCTATATACTACCCAATTATTTCGAAAAATAAGAGCACGGAAGTTATCTTGATTGGTCTGTTAATTCTAGACCATCAAGGACTTTGACATGGTCCATCCGGAAGATCGGATGCTAGTTTGTCTGTCGGAGGGAAGGATGGTCCCTCTTCGCTGCACCGCATGCATGCCTACCAGAAGCGTGCCTGCAGCGTCCCGACTATCCCTCCTTCGAAATCGACGCCGTCACCATCGACCCTGGTAGCTCGGCGTTCGACCCACTACCTCTCATTCCCTACCTAGCGAAGCTGGGCGTGAAACATTTCTACGAGGAACAAAGTAGGCCTTAGTGGCCTCACTGCTTCTGTCATTTTGTATGGAGCAGAGGAGTTCCAACCAACTATACCATTTGCATTAGATATAGAGAATCCGTCTACTACTTGCCTAACCTGTCTTCATGCAGATCCTTTTTTTGACGTGCTTTTGAACTTGTATAATGGAGACCGAAGGCGCATCCTTTTACTAATTCTCTGCGCGTAGTCATTCATCGCCTAATTTTGTTCAGTAATGACTTTTAAGTAGCTCGTCGTATCATGAAAAGTAATACACAGAAGTGAATAATTATGGTAATTGCAGGCCAAGATTGCATATCACTTGAAGTCACTTACCTGTCACCCAGATATAATGGCCAAAGCCTCTCAGATTGGCGATCAGTGTAGCAGTATCTGCAGTTTCTGCTCTCGTATGAATAGAGGTCTAATTTACGCTGTCGCTCTAAGGTATGGCTACAATGTTGTCGTCCTGCGACAGCATTTAGACGACCTCGCGGAAGGGCAAACTTTGTTTCTTTCACTCGATTCAAGGCTCCGTTTGTCATTGTGGGACCATATTTTATCTATTTTTTTTTGTTTTCGTCAATATCAGCCTAAGGTTCATGTAAACGCGCATTATTTGATGCACTTATAACACCGTTTATTCTAATTTTGAACATTTCCAGTCTTTACTTCATTGAGTAAACATTCGAATAATGTTAAATACAGAAAAACATTTAATTTGAGTCAGTCTTTCCGTTTTTAAAGGGACTAGAGATTGAATTACTGTCTGCGGCTACGCATCTCACTGTTATAGCGCATCACGTTTACCACAGACTATCTTTATAGGCAAGTTGCATCCTTTTTGTTCTGCCACCATTCACTCACACCCGTCTTTCAAAAAAGCATTTGAAAAATATCAACACAGAAAGCAGCACTTATCTCGGCAGATGACTGTGCTGCTAAAATGATCTGCCTGCGTTCCTAACCTCAGCTTACTCGTGCTCTCTGTAACAGACCTCGGCACCTGACCTTATCAGGTCATTGCATCATGCGAGAGTCATGACTACGAGCGTGATGGGCCAACATCCAAATTAATGCGCCCATGCAAATTTCGCTTATTCTTGTCAATCATTTTCAGTTTGTGAAATGCTCTGTTGGGTAATTCATCCAGTTTTGCACTCATAATTGCACATTGAATGAACTTCCCTTCGGAGGTCAAAACGAAGGTTCATATTCATCAGCATTTGCTCAAAGCCACAGCCTTGCGGTATCAAAGTAATGAATTATTAAAACGAATGTAAGTCCGTTAAACCAACAATGAGAGATTTTGGCAGTAGAACGCTTCCCTCTACAGAAACCTAGCATCCTAGTACTGTTTAGCAATTTGGTAGAAAAGTGCGACTCCAGTAAGTCGGTGCCTGTCTTTCTTTAGGAGGAAAAATCTTCGCGTAATTTGACCCTTTGTCTGCATTCCAGGAAAAGCCACTCGGGCCTTTGCCGAAAGGGCACCTTTTTGTGCGTATATTCATTTTGGACTGACCTCACATCACTACCCGATGATTTCAATTCTGGCAAAGTTGTTCGAAATCAACAGTCTGTAGAATTTGTGCTTTTGCTATTTGCATTCATCAGGCGGGTCTTTCCACCATTCCTGAAAATTGTCCTGCCTGCTTCCAAATGCCCAAGGAGCGCATGAGAGCAAAGCGCGTTCCAGGTGACTACGAGAACGTCTTCCCACATCTCTTCTCTAGTCTTCAGGCCACAATGCTGCCTCTGATTTTTTAGATGTGCAGCCTTAGGTCTTTCCGGTTTTGAAGATGCTAAGGGAACGAACGCGGACTGAGATGATGCCGAAGGACGGCCTCTAAGTTGTCCGGGGTTAATCACTAACTAACTTTTGACGAGCATAATCTGTGCTCTATTGTTTTCTAGATTTAAGTGAGAAGTAGTGTTTATTGTCACTTTTTAAAATTGTGCATCAATTTATTTCTCGAAATGAATGGCTTATTTAGACTTTATGGAGCATAAGAACCAGGATTGGGCTAAATTACTTCGGTCAGATAGTTGGATATGGACCACAGCAGCACGTCGTTGGACACAATTTCCACTGTGGTGTCGGTAGTCCGATTCGAAGTTGAAACGAGACTTTTGAAATCTAGGATTTCATCGTCTGGGGTTTGAATTATTATTTGCAATGCGAGGCAAACTTAGGTTCCAGCGAAGTCCTTTTGAGGTTACTCTAACTGGCCTTCCTATTGGTATGAGCCCACAGAGGAGATTCGTAGGGCAGGTGGAAAGGCATATTTCATTCAATCCCTACTAAGATTAATAATAGGCGGCAGCTTACTTTATCAAGTAGAAAGGAAACAGAAGACTCCGTCACGAGAAGGAGAGGAATGCTCGTTAGCCCTTTAGCAATAAAAAGTGAATGTATTATGTCAAATTCATGGTCTGCTCGGCCTCCACTGCCATAGAGGGCGACTATGTAATCAATGTCCGAATAATCTTTGCGGTGTTCAGTAAAATGTTCGGACAGAATCGCAATAGCCTTTGTAAAGTCCGTTGCGTCCTGATTCGGAGTCTCTACAACCTTGGCTGCTCTCTGGAGAGAGTAGGTCATGCGCACAGTCTTACTTGATTCTCATAATACGACTTCACTTCAGGTCTGATGGAATCGAAATCTCCACTGACAAAATTTGGCGTATGAGAGTCCCTCAAAGGACTGTCGTAAATAATATTTGCAAATCCATCCACAAAGATGGAAACAGAGGCTTTAATTTGACAAGTTATGCGACAAAACTACCTTTACAAAAGAGCATTTTAAATAAGTTCTCCAGACCATCAAAGCGAGAATTCAAACAGATTAGACCGATTTTTGTGACTAGATACATAATTAAGATCGCACAACATACCATTATCAACTATGGAGAAGGGATCTATTCGCATCACAGAAGATCGTCAACGCTTGATACTGACAGGAACGAGATTGAACTCATGATTTAGGTTGAATGATTATATTCATTAGCTGCTAGTTTAAACAAGCATTAAAGGAATGAAAACTGTTCAATAGAAGGTGACCTCGCTTACATCTATATACTATCCTTATGAATTCAAACGATTTATAAATTGGTTGTAATAAGTTTGGCGAGTGGAACTTTACGGAATGTGTAAACCAGCAGTAATGAAAGCTCTACTTTATCCATGACGTCCGAGTCAACTGTTAAAATAATCCAATTAGCAAAGCATTGTTTTCCTTCGTAATGCACACAAGTTCAAAGCCCTTCTCAACACAAATTTTTGAGTTGGTTTTTCAAATGCACGTCGTAAATTTGCGTTCACGCTGCAATATTTTTATGTTTAATTTAGTGTGCTTGTGGTCAAATCGGTCATTTCTTCTGCCCGACTATTAGATACTCAATTATCCTTGAAGGATGAGTTTCGATTTCGGTCTCGGTAAATGGTCATTGTGTAGAAGGCTCCTCCCCTTCCTCCCCATCCCGCCTTCCGCTCTTGCTATTAGAAGGCTGGATACTCCTTGACATCTTTACTCTGGGTCAGGGAGAAGGGATGGAGTAATATTGTAAGCGATTTCAAGACGGAAGTGTGTCGATCTTCGGAGAGCGACCACGCTGCTCTACGACCAGGTTAAGGTTATCCTCCCACCTCTGGCCTACAAGACACATTTAAAGAGCATAAGTATTACGAATTGGGCTCTCAGCCACTGCATCCTGCTGGTAGTCCCAATCTCTTTGGCATGCCGAATGCGTGCGTTCTGCCCATCTTTAAGCATGTCTCAGAACGCTGTATCAGTGACGGTGGATAGCAAACTTGGTCTAAAAGAACGTCAATCTTGACTTCCATTGCTAAGTGATAAACCTCAGCGGAAGGGAGAAGTGCATTCACAACGGATGGGCAACTCGGTGACCACCTTAACATAGAGGCTGTGCATGTCGTTAGCCTTCGAAAAATGTCTCTCGTCTATGATCTTAGGAAAGTTAATAATGTCTAAGATGACACTTTCTGTAAGTTATTTAGAGAAGTTCGGGGCAGAGCGGTCCAGTCACGCTCGACTTCCAGCACCTCTGTTCTAGCTGAGCAGAATCCAAAAAGAAGTGAGTGGGCAGCTCTGAAGTAAATACAATGTGGCTAGGAAAAACAGGAGCAGTTCTTTGCTGCATAACAATTCTTGTGTTTGCATTCATTTCAACAGTAATGGATAGCATTATCACCCTTTCCGGGTCGCAGTTCTTTTGCAAGGCGAAACTCACGATACAGTGAAATCGCCAAGAAAGATCAGTGGCATTAGTATTCGATGGCTGGGGCGCTTCGATTTTCTGTTGGTTTTTTACAACACAAATGGAGATGTGAGGACTGATATGTAAAATTGACCAAGAGAGACCTTAAATTTAACGCTTCAAAGAAAAAGTATGGCTATGTAGTAGGTGAATTGTTTGCTTAACTCCGGATTTTGGTAATGGTCTGCATGGGGCCTCTGCCCAAGATCTCGGTTGGCTTATCAGACCTTCGGACGGTTGTGTTGGCGTCAATCCCTTTCGTGCAAAGACAATACGCTTCACTTTAGTAAGATGTTTCTTTTTGACTTTGAGTTTGCTTCAGCTGTCATTGCAATACTTTGTTTGTTTGGACTGCCAATTTTGGTCACGGTCACAGAGGTGGCCACATTGCCCTAGCCGCGTAGACTGGTCTCATGGCTATGTCAGCGGTTTATTCTCCTCTGTTTATTGAACGAATATATTCTGTCTTGTTATTTTGCCTTCTTTTGCCTCCAAGGGCGCCTCGGAACGCTGCAGTCATATTTGCGGAACATGCAATAACGTACTGATACCCGGAGAAGCTATGAGGTTTTAAAGTGCCTAAAAGGTCCTTCTGCTGATTCTGCCTGCTTCAAATGCCTGTATTTCATGAATATAGAGCTCCACAACTTAAATCAAGATTAATAATAGTGTAGAAGGAATCGCTATTACGAAATATTTTAAAAAGCACGAAATCATGCAGTATTACGAAGATAGTGATGCGTTGCATGTTACGTGCCATTAACTGCACCATCATGAGTTTCAACAGACACTTTGTTAGCTCTGAATTTAGGTTTTTACTGTCAAATTTTACTGCTTTAATTTTCGCCTAAAAGCAAGCTTTCTACTTGTATCTTTGAGAGCCGTAAATCGTGGCCGACCTGTTTGGTTAATCCAATTGCACCATTGTTGCGTTGATTAGTCGCTCTGTGTTAGATTCCTGGAACATGATTGATCTCTCTTCCGATGTTCAGAAAAGGTCGTTGGAAGTTCATGTCACATAAAAAACATTGTTTCTGTTACTGACGGTGTTGAGAACACCACTGTTCTTGATAAGGAGATTTCGGATTAAAGCGCTCGAGATGCCATTAGAAAGTTCTTGAGTGATGGTCAATGTCACGCACGTTTGGTGCAGAGGTCATCAAATAAAGGTGCCATCTTATTAATTTTTCCTCGAATCAGTAGATGAGGATGATGATACTGATAGCGGCAGTGCAGATTTCACATTTTCCTACACCATTTCTACAGACGTCTACTATACGAACCCAAAGTTGCATAGGTATTTGTCTTTCTACTTAAATAATCGCTTTAGTTTGGTCTTTGTTAAGCGGAATCCGGTTGTTGAGGCTGAGAAATCGTTTGCTTTGCAGTTACGGATGTGAACATTAGGTAATGGGGCTCCGTTTGAGATGCTTCATTCCATGATTAGCAATGTTGTTGAACCTTACTACAAATCATCCACAAGAAAATCTGGTAAGGCAGAACGGTGGGTAGTGTGCACATTTATATGAGTTTTTTAGGAATGGTGGACCGCAGCTTAACTGGTAGAAGGAGCCAAGAGTAAGGATTAAAACTCTTGGAAGGGTAAGTGGTTCCAATACAGGATATGACCGAAGGGGAACCGATCCAGCGAGAAAGTCCATGATCCTCAACGTACCCTTACCACTCCCTAAACGATTCCGCAAATCGGCGAGAAGAGATACGTATTGAGTTTAGTTAAATAGTGGACAGCCGAGTCACACACACACAGAGACGCATCTGTACAGAGGCCTAGAACAAAGCAAAATGGCAGAATACATGGCTTAAAATCTTCCTTACAACCTCTTTTGTTTCTCTTGCTGGGGATGGCAAAAGAAAAAGATCAGGATAGAACTGAAAACACCTATGAAACTGATAAGATTAGATAGATGGACAATTGAGCAAGAAAGTGGGAAATGGCGCTCATACGAGAACGTCAGCTCCTGTATTCGGGCATCCATCGGACTGCATTGACAACACTTCACATAGACCAAGTAGTCCACTACGTCATCTGCTTTCTAGTTAGCATAAACATCATGAATCTGTCATCTTCATTACAGCGCCAACGTAGGGTACTCGCTGCATTGGTGAAAGGAACGGTGTGAAGGAAGGTAAGAAGGGAGGTCAAGGCAACTGCTTACGTACTGTAAAGCTCACCCTGTCATGCAAGCATTACAGCACTGTTTGAGTTGATATGTAACAGTCAACCAACATTTCTCGTGGAGATTTGGCTCATGTTGTGTGGTAGGGACAAAGAGGACACAGTCATCAGGCTGCATTAGTCTTTTCCACCCGACATCAGTCAAATCTTTGAAGCGAAGGAGGTGACTTGTAATATCATTTGTTTTGCGTTTATGTAATGGAACTTCGTCCTCTTAAAGCAACCACAATTCAGATTTGTGCTCCACCACCCGACAACAATTAGGCCGAGGCTGCGTGACTGAGGACAGAAGTGACAGTGGAGCGATGTTACATCACATGCTTCTGGCTTTCGTCCTTTCAGGATGTGCTATCTTGCAATTTTACTTTTTTAATGGTGCTTGCAGTGAAACGTAACGAATAAATTGATGTCGGAGGACAGCACTTTATGTACTGGTTTGTTATGCTGGACAGTTGTATGTTGGTGGTTTGGTAGACAGTGGAACATTTTAGTTTGGCAAGATTGGGGCTAGTGAGGCCTTATTCGTTAAGAAAGAATTTAAAAAAAATGATTTTCCTTTACGCCCTAAGCGATGAGCAGCTTTGAGTGCGAATTTGCACCTTACACAAACTTAGAACTTTAAAATAGTCACCCTCAAGATGGAGGATGGTGGTAGGCGCTACTACAACATCATTACAGGCAAATTAAAAATTCGTCAACATCTATCATTGTCTACGGTGGCAGCATCGACGTCCTATCCAAGGAGGTGCTTTTTATGACGTCCACTCGAGGGAGTGTTGCAGTTAGTAAGGTAACTTAGTGCCTGAGTGTATTGGGTCTGTTAGATTCCCAAACAGCCCGCTAGCTAATCATCCAGCTATTCCACAGCCCTGCATGGACAGCGCCGTTGGCAAGGCACCTAGAGATCCTCCTTGCAGCGGCAATTCCAATCACTGCGACAACGACATTGCAGCAGTCGCAGCGACGACGCGACGCTGCTTCTGTGCTTGGGGCTACACCAACATCAAAGGCTTGCAAAATCTTGTGCACAGCTTTTAAACATTCTCATGCACAGAGCCCGTTTAACAAAATTAAATGCGTAGGGTTGCAATTCGTGAGTTCAACATCAGCTCCGTGTTAATGTCCTTAAGACTCAGTTTTGTGGGAGGAGACGTGGTGGCCTTTAAATGCATAGTTGGATGCTCTTGCCTCACGATGCATCGCATAACATTTGTCCCTTTGATGGTAAGAACGAAAATTCGCCCAGGAGATGGGTCACTCATCGAGTTTGTGTAAGTAGTTGATATTCAAGTTCCGATCCAGCTGTCTGACTGAGTAGTAGGCTGTTGAGAGCTGAACACGCTCACTAAACATGGCCGACTTATCAGACTACGCACTTTAGGTGACACTGAGAAATTACTGTGCAAAAGGAAAAGCTGCATTGGTAAGTTGATCGAGCAAGTGCTTTGGCCATGTCAAGTCAATTTGGGTGAGGCAGCATACCATAGTAGAGCAATGGCCAGGATGCACTGCATCTCGCAGACAACGAAAGGAAGGAGTGGTCGCTCGGACCCTGCAACACATCTGCCTTGGCTGATAGGTGAATGCAAACAGGTCTGATGATTGATGACTGGACTCATTCACAAAACTTGGATTTGTAGCATTCTCTTGCTGTCATCTGATAAAATGCAAGGAATTACGCAGTAGCATTCTAATAAATATCGTCCTGTTGGATGGCTGGATGCTCACAGCTTCACTGACGGCACAACATCCACCCCTTTTGCCTATCCAGCAAACTTGTCACGTTCTCAACATGCTTCCACTCAACCATATGAAAGCGCAGCCAATCATCTGAAAAATGAAGCAACATTTTAAGTTGCGGACTGACTGACTAGTCCATCAACTAACTAAATGACCATCCAACTCACCAACAGCCAAAACGAGACTTATTTTCTTCGCTCTCTCTTAGGGTTCGTTGGGTTTTCATACAGCATACTGGTTGAACCAGCAAACCAAATGACTATCCACCTGACCAACAGCCAGCAACTTTGTTACTGTGTCAACATCCTTTGTAGTACGTTGGCACTACCATTGAGAACTGAGAACTCGAGACATCACTACAGGCATTTGTACTTGCAATCGGTTGATACTGCAGCTCCCTCGTTGACTAGCGGACCAGTTTTCGTCGTTGTGGCTGCAGGTACTGCCATTATGTGCCATTTCTCACTCACTGGTAATTTTTGTGAACCATAAATGTTTACGTCATTACCTTCTACCCGATTCTGCTCGAGTGGGTGGCAAAAATTAGGACCTGATATGGCAAAAGGCTTTATTTGGATCAACAGTTCCGGCACCTCAACTTCACCCGCATTGTTCACTCTTCCACCGCCTTGGCTCTAAATCAACTTTCCTACCCTCACCAACTGCATCACCCTCCACTACAGTAGAAACTCTCGCATTCCAACTCCTCCAATCAACCCATTTCAACGTCATGCGTGCCCATGCACAATTCATTTGAGGAGGGAACTGCTGAGTGCAAAACCATTCCAAGAAAAGACATTCCTATCAACTGATCAATAGACTGCACCGCTATGCCTTTGTAAAGCCATCATGAGGGGAAAGGTCACAGTGTTACTAGTTTGCGCCCCATCAAACCCTCTATCCACCATCAGTTCACTCATTCAGCAAATCCACTCCAACCTCGTATTTAACACACCTGACTCATTGCCGAAGAAGACCGCCCCACAATCACCTCACTACTCCCAGTAGCATCCCGAGTGCACGCATTTCTGCTCCATTCACCAACTAATCGTCCTTACATTCCGCATCCATCTATCCAACCCTACCGCAACTCACATCCATTTCGGTTGAAGGGTTCCTGATTAAGACTGGAATTGCTCACTCGAATACAAATTCCCAGATACGAATTCAGATTAAATTAGCTTGTGGGTTGTCACCAAGTACGACGTGCCATCCAGAATTGTTGGATCCAACGACAGCCTAATCGAGTGCGTGGATGCGAATGTTGAAGTCGCAAGAAAAACAAGACATCAACGTGACGAGTCGGCGCAGAAGGTCCCTCTTACACTAGTGCAGTTGATGACGTCACAGAAGGAGTCTCACCCTCGGTCTCACCGGCGGTCGGGAAAGCGCAGTAGACCAAAGACATTGGACATGGGAGAAAAGACTCTCCACTTCACTCACACAATCAGAGGCAAGACAGTGTAGGACGACAGTACCTCGCAGAGAAATGGCCACAAGAGCTAATGATTTACTTCAAAATAATAATCTAAAAACTTATTTGACCAAACAACCACGTTCCTACTCAGGATGTGTCCAAAACGTCAACTACTTATAAGCACATAAGTAGGAAGGTGCAGGTGATGACTTACACCAGACGCAGACCATCTCGGAAGTCCACGGCGATATTTATGACGGCGAAATCAATACCATCAAGAGGTTTTGGACATCACAAAGATCTGCGCCGAGGGCGGCTACACTGCGAACTAACTTTGTCTCCTGTGATAAATAGACGCAACCGAGACTTCGGCACACTTCCACTCAAGACTACGATGTGCGTAACGGCCACCTACTGACATCGGGTTCGATTAGAGTCATGTGCTGACTTAAGATCGTGCCAGTAAACAGCATTCAAGGCGCCAGTGACTGTCTAGTAGTTTGATCTGGTGTACGTATGCACACGCCACTTAGTCGATGATGTTCGAAAGTGGACAGGTGATGCGCACCTCAGTCACCTGCGTGTGGGCGTTTGAGCCAACGGTGCTGATGCATTGAATGTTGTACTGTGGAAGCATGCATCGTCATCCAGTAGAACCAGTCAGAGGAATGCATTTACTTTGCACTCCTGTCAATGACTACGTGGATGATGCACAACTGGCCTTCTGTAGAAGTAGCACTAGAGACCCCCGTGGTACCAGCAAAACACACAAGGCATTCTTTGCAGAATGGTTGTGAACATACGGTAAATGATCGAAGTCGAGGACAACGCAACACTGACAGTCCCTACTCCTCCACAGGTTTTTGACAAACTCTACAGCATTCAATGGCGGCGTGGTGTCTCTCCTTCACTTTTAAACACCCAACACATCCTGTATATGCGAAAGGGAGGAAGGAAGGAAGGCGTCTTTACCGGTTTCAACGGTAGCAATAGTTTAGCTTTATCAATGGTAGCACCAATAATAATAACTAAAGTATTCACATTACTATAAGGAGCAGTAGCAGCGGCGTTGGCGGCAGAAGGGAGAGGAAGGCAAAAGGGCAGGGCAGGGAAGGGGAACAAGTTCACGTGTGGTATTCTGCACACACGGGAGGGTGCTTCCAACCACCTCTTCCAAACATCGTATGTCCTCGACGACATCGGGTGGAGCATGGGCTGGCGGGTGATTTGCTGGATGGGTGGGTGAATGAGTAAGTCAGTAAACAGCGCCGCAGGACTGCCCATTGAAGCCATAGATCGTTGAGCGAGGATCCATCTCCGGCACTACCACCACCACCAATGACACCGCCGACCGATACGGACGCAAAATTGGTTCAAGCATTCACCTCAATGTGTCCACCAGGCTACTCCGTGACACATTCATGCCGCCTGGCTCGCTACAAGTGCAAAAGACGCCATTTCCAACACTTCACGCACATCACTACTTTCCCATCCTCTTCCACTCTCTCATCCGCCCAACACCCAAAAGGGAGGCTCATTCCAACCAAATCTACGTCCCCACCACTACCCTTTGTAAATCCACATAAACGAGCACAAAATATTATTTCATAACTGACATTTCCATCCTACTAGCTACATTAGTCAACACAGTGATGGCATTTTAATGAGCAAGTTAACTGCATAGAGAATTTGCATAAATCCAAGAAAGGCACGAAACTTGATATGGATGAATCACTTGTACACCCACACAAAACACATCATCCGCAGTGAGTCTGTAATAACTTGAAGCTCTTGTGTCGCAACGTATCACAAAGAGGTGAGACGCCATAAATAACATCTAATGAATGCAAAAGACTTGCGAAACTGTTGTTGCGATAGGAATCGTTTGATGAAGGAACCAATGTCCTCACCGGTGATGTTCACGCACACGCAACAACAGCAGTGGCACCAGCGACATTGGCGGAATCAGGACACAGTGGAGGTGGCAAAGCATAAAAAGGCTGAGTCGCCTCTGAAGTCGATCCAACCGCGTCCACCAACGGTCGATGTGTCGTGGAGTACCCACCATATCCCATCCCCCATGTAGGCTGGGAGCATCGCACCTAAAGCACTGAGAAATAGCTCACAAATAGGTCTCCTCCTAAGAAAAAAACGTAGATCGGCAAGGGCACACCCAATCCTCATGCCAACACGAGGGACTACCGCGAATCCACCCAAGCGCCATGCCACAGCGTACAAGCCACCATCCTACCCCAGCCCCGGTAGTAATTAGTCCAGGTGAGGTCGGAGACCGCCTCAGCTTTCTGCCCTGAATGCTCCCTACGCCGTCTCTCCCACTCCATCCTTTTCAACTCCTTTTCCAACCATTCTCACTCTTAATGCTAAGTCGCAATAGCAGTGGGAGTAGCACGACAGCCGCTCTTCACCCCCCAATAGTTCGTGCCCAACACACCCAACAGTGGAGACCTACTCACTTACCGCCTCTGAACTGATGCATCACTACTTATCAAATAAACAGTCAGCAACAAATCAACCTCCACCCTCCCACCGCGAAAACATTTTCGTACCCCCGGAAGCAAAATATGCCGCAGTTGCCATCAGTGAACTCTGACCCATAGCGCTTCCACTCGACATCGTCGTCTTCGTAAGAGAACGTCTCCTTCACTCTTTCACACACCCACGGCACAGCTCCCCCAGCCTTTCCCTTCCTTCGCCGCCACCTACCCACTTACTCACCCAGCCACCCATGCCCGCGAAGACAAACATACGGAGGCATAATAGCAGTAGTAGACCCTCTCGCCCATGCCGACAGCCGCATCACACAACCCAGACGGAGACGCCATCGCCGCCACCACCACCGCCACCGCGAATCAATCCAACATCTTGCAGTACCTACCACTCCACACACTCATCACATGTTACTTCACCAACACAACCACCAAGGTAAGTTTGTAGCATCAAAAAAAAACTAAACAATGGAAAGACTCATGTGTGAGGCTCCAATGCGCTGCAAAGCTAACATTCACAAGCATAACTACTGATAGGAAAACAAGAAATAAACACCTTAACAAGCAAACAATTGAGACTGCGTGGTGATGCCAAAGCTTCCCACTAGCCACTTCTTCTTCATCCGCTCCTACCCCTACTGCGGCCACCTCACTCAGAGACACCAGCTCATGCCATCAAAGCTGAGCAACCTACCATTAAGCCATCACCGAGGCCCTCTACACAACATGTTTCACAGCAAGGATCACATCAACACAACAAACAACCCTGGTCCTGCCCACACTCCTCTGCCATCCTTATGTGCTCCAACAACACGCATATCGCAGTAATAAAAATAGCGCAGGTGAAGCAGATAAAGAACAGCACTTTCCCACCCAACATATGAACGCACATCGATTCCATTGCTGCCCGCACGAAAAAGGACAGCAAAAACTCATTGAGCACAATCCAATCTCACCTGTGAAATATGTGAAGTGATAGCGAAGGCGACATTCGTACCTATTACTGCTGCAGCTTCTTCTTTAGTGTCTGTTTTAGCGCGAAAACGAGCTAAATAATGCATAAAAAGACTTATAAATATGGTGAACACTTATTGGCAAAAAAACAACAATGATTGGTTACCATGTCCCTAGCAACGTTAGAACTCCTCCCAACAAAACTATCGCCATTAGAAAGCAAACAAAATATAAATCGCCAAAACAATCTTACCTTATCTCTTCAAGTGCCATACAGCGAAAAGTGTACGTTAGTAGGCATCGTAGTTGGAAGATAAAACATCATAACAGCCACATTATGAGACTTTTGAGTTTACTTCACCAAAGTTACAAGTCCCTTCATCAAATTGGACCTCACTCATCAAAACTCATTCTTACTAAAATAACAAACCACTTAAAAACAGCCAAAGCAATCGTACTTAACCCAAAGAAGTGTTTTGCAGTAAAAAATTCAACGCAATCACGCAGTGCAAATGGAAAACAAAAAGTTGTGACAGCAACTGCAGCTATTTCTGAAACTGTTAGTCTAACAAATAAACTGACAAATAAAGCAAAAGCATACACCTACACACATTCATAAAGTGGATGCTTAATCTCAAGAAACCACCAAGCAAGTAATTGCCAAGCACTTCGTAGGGTTTTAGCACCTCTCCACAAAATCACGCCTCATTACTCAAATTCAAATGTCATTAAAAAACAAACAACCCCACAATCTGCTGCAACAGTCGCAATTTATCTCTACACACCGAAAAATGCACATGAGGAGACCTTGCAGTTGAAAAGTGGCCGTCAAAATTCAAATTAAGAGGCATTTCCTTCTACCCCAACAATTTTGTGTATAAAAGGAGAAAGTTGACATTTAAAGTACCTTACAACAACTGACTAACTAAAAGTATTCGAAAGGTACTCAATACTTACCGGGCTCCCAACTTTTAGCAGCGGATAAAGGCGCATTATTCTACAAAAATTATCCCCAAAAACGCGCAGCACTTACGCAAGTCGCGCACAAATCCGATTAGTCAGATCGTAGTTCGTCCGGTAAAACAAACCAATTTCAAATATTTATGCATTTACGATAGGATTATAATTACGACAAATACTTAAAGTTTCGACTTTCGCGTACAAGTTAAGTAGCGAACACACTAATTCCAATTTACAAAGTGAGCAATACGAGAAAGTTGTTAATATTTGTATATCAGTAATATAAATGCATAATAGTGATACTATTAGGTTTGCCAACAAATCGTGAAAGCGGTTCAAACTACAGCGAGCAATGTCGTTTTGTCAAGTAGCTATACACTTCAATTTGCTTCAAACATGTGTTTTGTAACAAAGTTCACACTCAAAACGAGTAGACGGGTTGCTCAAATGGAGCAATGGACTGACCCTACCCACATGGTCATGCATGTGTCAATCACCTTTACAACAGATACGCATTTCTATGAAATTCTGTTGAACGTCTTCTTGGCTGGTGGGGTGTAAGCTACGTTCCGAGTTGGCAATTTGCGGTTGCGATGCCTGCACATCTCACTACACGTAGACGCGGTGGCACAGTAGCCAACTTCTTCATCACTTCCTGATTCAAGCATCAACTTCGTAATTGCTTCCTCATTTAAGCATCAGTCGCATTGGCAGCTGTTCCATTCAGTGGAGTGCTACCCGACCTTCTACCTCGTGTGGTAGCTGTCATGACATGACTTGTAATTGTCTGAACTTACCTGATCTGAAAATAACCCAAATGCTATTGTGAAAACTAATTCGATTTTGCTAAGGTAGTTGATCATGACAAGTTAACAGGATTACTTTTGTGTGAATTGATCCAAACTGCTTGATTCCCTCTGTCAGGGGACATGAGAAGGCTGAGTGCATGAGACATGTTTACAGAGCCACAGATAATGTTAGGGCTAAGAATCGCATCCATAAACTTTCACTCTTGTGAGTTTGTCATTGCGGTCCCTTCCCCTTTTCCTCCTCCTTTTCCTTGTTCCCCTCTGCCTCATAATCCCACTTCCGAGTCAGCTCCATATTGTGGGGTTCGAAGGCTCCCTTAAAGGCAAACGAAGGCAAATATCAGGGTAGAATGCATATATTTTACAGAGGGAGGAGAATGGGTTGCTGGAACATCTTTTGCCAATTACTGCATCATCTCATACTTTATCGCTGACTTTTTGTTCCTTCACTCCTCTTATTAAATTACCACCGGACATGATCCACAAAGACCCCTCAATTCTGCTTTTAGCTTCGTATTGTCCAAACCACCCTCGAAGCCTAACAACATGTCACTTAGTTTGCTTCAATCTGTCTACATTAACTACAGCTATGTGGTCGTCAAGCCTCTCTTTGTCCAGATCGTCCACAAAACCTCACATTTCTCGGTCATTCACGACCAGTCTGCTTCACTCATTGCACGCTGTCACGTGCATTTCAAATTGTCGTCTTCGATCCAACGATCGATGTGCTGTCAGGCGCATCGTCATTAGGTTCATATTGCCGTGATTCACTCGCGATGTTGTCGGAAGAAGGAGTGCTCTACGCTGTATTTCTGCTCGCGTATGTGAGCTTTGCACTGCTCAATTTGAGTAGTAGTGCACTGAACCTACTCACATGTTCCTACATGTGGGGAATCGTTGGAATCGCTGGAACCCTTGTCGACTGTAAGTGTGTCCATTTCGCTAATAAATCTGCTGCCTTGTAGATGTGACAAGAAGGAAAGGCGAGGCGGGAGAGCGCCACCAGCACTCAGCTGGTGTTGAGACGAGACCCTGTGGGTGCCACAAACGAAGGCTGCCACCGGCCTCAGTGGACCAGGAGGCAACCAGTTATGCAATCTCTCCCCTTCGTGACGAGGAGGTAGTACCGGCCACTGAGGCCGTGTGTCTAGGCACCGATCCAAGTAAGTCTCACTCCCTCCTTTCTCTCCTCCTCCTCCTCCTCCTCCTCCTCCTCCTCCTCCTCCTCCTCTTCCTCCTCGTACTGGTCAAGTCACTCTGTAGGAGTTGCACAGTGGCTCTAGCTCGACTTACTTCATGCTTTTGTGCTCAATCACTTGGTCCGTAATTAAGCACGGACTCAGTATACGTCATTCAGCTGACTTGCTTTCATTGTTTGGGCAGCCAGCAGTAGGATCAGCGTTGTTTTCACTTTAGACCACTTAATTTACAGGCATTAGCCACATCGGCATGGTTTTGTTCCTTCCTTTAGCTGAACGCTGGTGGCGGGAGTGGAATGCTCAATGCCCCGTAGGCTATCCGCACTCAAGCACTCTCCTCCTCCTCCTCATTTCTCATCCTCACCCTTCTCCTTTTTCACTTATTCTTGTAGGGCCAAAACACCAACAAGACTGAATACTGCCTCCTTTGTACTTCTTGTCAAGCTTGTTGCGCTGACTGATGCAGCATTGCTTTGTTACATCTGCTGTACCGAAGCCATCAATGCGTCTGCACTCGATTAGGCCGCGTTGATCGCACCTTCCACATTGTTGTCACATGCTTCTACCACTCGCTTCGCCTACATACGAATAAGCATAAACACACTTTAGTGGCAAGCAGGCGCCCTCCCACGCGGCAGTTTGTGCACGGCTTTCTCGTGTCCTCCAGTAGGCGGACGTTAGGAGCGCACACGTGCGCTACTGAAATAACAAAAGTAGCACTAAACCACATGGACCTCTGATGCCTCCTATGGCTGACAATCGTCTCCTTCACGTAGGTGTTTTTCATACATCGCACCACGACTTCATGGTGGCAGTGAAGCACTATTATGCCAAGTTCATCAGACCTTTGATAGAATTCTCTGCATAAAGAGGAGGGAGAGGAAGGCAACTCACAAGAACCTCCGTAATAATCATTTCAACTAATGTGGTAAGGGTACCCGAATCGGCGGTGACGTTGGAAGCACTAAGAGGAGTCGATATGATGCCACAGATGAGATCGTTGAGAGCACAACCGTCCAAGTGTCCCACCAGGTGGTTCGACGTTGTCTCCCTGTTCGAGACTGTTCCTAGACGGGCACGTGGATAGGCGTTGCATGTAAAGTCCATGCCCTGCTGCAGTAGTCCCGCCACACTCTCCTCTGCTACCGCCCTTCACTGCTGCCACTGTTAGTCACTGGGTTCACCTAGCAGATGCGATCAAAGCAAATCAGATTCAAAAGATGAAAAACCAAATACGGCACATGACTCATCGCTATGAATCTTGAGACAAATAAAAGGATGTCGTATCACATTTAGTTACAAGGTCAGTGGAAGGTATTGAGCAAAGTGGAAAAGAAAAAACGCCTTCATTTCATTAAACGAGGAATGCAAAGGTCTGTCAGTTATCTAAAATTTATGTGAAGGCCAGTAGAGGATGAAGCATCTTTGGAACTTAGCCACTTATGTGACTCACTAGTGGCATGTTCTTCCTAACTCTGACCAACCAGTCATCCACCTTGATCCACCAAGTTCACCCATTCATCCACTTGAATGTCGTCTTGGTTAGTCACTTGTGAATCAACTCATGAGCTCATCACCTCTACGTCCACTCATTAATTTAGCAATTATCCAACCAGACAACCAAGTGTCCACCGCATCGACACCCATCCATCAGTTCATCCCTCCTCCTCCTCCTCCTAACCCGTCCAAGGGTGTCAGCGATTATCCCAACCCCCACACTTTATTCGCCTCTTCATATGTAGACATCTATATGCCCAGTTCCACAGTTCCTCGATTCACAACTCTCACTTCTGTGCAGCTCACAACTTCACCACTCTCAACTACTTCCCCTCACCTACACCTTCACAAATCCAAGTCTTCCTTCCTTCCTTCTTTTTATCTATCGAATTTGATTACACGTCACACATCCCTCAACACTGTAGCTTCCTTTGAGCATACACATCTACATTAAAACCTCCTCTTCTTCTTCGTCTTAGAAAAGAAAAGAGGCTCCTCAGATTCTTCACCCTCCTCCCACAGCCAACTAACAACGACTCTTCATGGTCGCAGCCCAAACGCATACAACACATGCACAAACACAGTGCGAAACAAGCACTGCAGCACACTTACAACCTATCACATGCAGTCACTACCCACGCGCAACACAAACAAATCACTTAACCAGTCAGTTCTCTCCTCCTTTATCACTTTCAACGCAAACAATCCTATCGCTAGGCAGCACGTCCCATGCCCATGTGGCTTAAGTAAGAACAGAGAACTTTCAATCATGTTAGTCTTGCGGCAATTCAAAGTCATCATACGCGTAGTAGACATTGAAGGAGCCGAGGAGGACTTCCTCATGAGCATCCTCTTCTGCATGTGTGCATACGCAAATGCAGATGAACCGAGCCAGTCGATGATGCTGGCCGTGTGCGGCGCCAAGTCTTCACACTGCCGCTAGCTAAGTGTCCACTTAAGCAGCCCAGGCGTCACCACCAGCAATGTGCATTTCAGAGGAGGACCAGCAGGATGCGAATGAGCAGCGTCAGCGTCACTAATAACACTGTGTGTTTCAGAGGAGGGCAAGCTGGTCGTGATTGAGGAGGCGGAGCCAACGCAGCCACCGGAGTCATCGGAGCTGGTGGAGGCCGCGGAGGAGGAGAAGAAGACGCTAATGCCATCACCACCGTCTCAAGCATCGCTGGCCTCACCCACCCTGTCCCAGTCCTCCCCATCTCAGCCCTCCATATCCTCCAGTACGTTGCGTGAACATGGTCTATCTCATCCTTCCTTTCTCATGTCCACTCCCTCCACGCTTTCTTACCGCCTACCTCTTCCCTCATTCTGTGTGTCCCATTTCTCTCATGCATGCATGCATTCGTTTAATGCATTCATTCATTCATTGATGAGACTCACTCTCTAACCAATTCGATGTGGTGAACCACTACGAAGTGGAGGACTTGCTCATTCCTCACCAGGACCGTGAGGGGCAGGCGCAGGCGCAGGGAGAAGGGTCAGCTATGCCACCCACCACCAGTATCATGGCCTCCTCCCACTACCTCAGCGCCTCCTCACCCAACCACGTGGTTGGTGCCTCTTGGGGAGGTGGCGACAATGATACGGTGCAGTCAATGCAAGCACCCACCACACACGGATCGTCATCATCGGTTGTCCGTCTCGAGGGTAGGCAGGAGTCGGCGGCCAACACTTCTTCACCAATCCTCTTACCCACTCGCGAAGTCGTTAGTCCAGACAGCACGTCGGTTGAGTGAATACCACCTACCAACCTTGCAGTTGAAATGTAGCCGTCAACATTTACATTAAGAGGCATTTGCGTCTACTCTAACAAGTATGCGCATAAAGGAAACAAGTCGACATTTAAAGTACCTCACGACAACTAGCTAACTAAAAATAATAAAAATATACTTGATACTTACCGGCTTCCCAACCTTTGGCAGCAGATAAAGGCGCATTAATCCAGAAAATTTATCCTCGAAAACACGTACTACTTACGCAGGCCGCGCACCAATCCGATTAATCAGTTCAATGTTCGTCCGGTAAAACAAACAAGCTTTAAATTTTATGCATTTTTGTTGGAACCATAATCACGACAAATGCCAACAGTTTCGACTTTTGCGTATAATTTGAGTAGCGAGCGTACTAATGGCTATTTTTAAAGCGCGCTAAATGAGAAAGATGTTAATATTTCTATATCAGTAATATAAATGCATAATAGTGATGCTGTTAGGTTCGCCAACAAATCGTGAAAGTAGTTCAAACGACAGCGAGGAATGTCATTTTGTCAATTAGTTGTGCACGTCAATTTACTTCAAGCATGTTTTGTAGCAAAGTTCACATTCAAACGAATAGACGCGTGGCTCAAATGGAGCAATGGACGGACCTTACTCACATTGACTTGCAGGCGTCGTTCACCTTCACAAAAGATGAGCACTTGTACCAAATCCCGCCTAACATCTTGTTGGCTGGTGGGGTGTAAGCTGCGTTTTGAGATGGCAGCAAACATGACGTCGGCCTTTGGCGATGAGGAGCGTCCGTCTATCCACTCTCCCATGGCTTGGGCGCTGTGTTGGTGGCGCTAATAAGGCATCATCTATTTCAATCAAGCATGTAAAAAAGCATTACATTTACGGGTCACTGAACCCGAAACGATAACGGCAACAGCAGCAACTACAGCATCAACGGTGACAGCAAGAAGAAAGTGAGCGCAGCACGCGTCGGATGTTGTTACGAAGGCGTCTTCTCCACTGCAAAGACAAAAGGCGCATTGAGGGAGGAAAAGTGTGAATGAGTGGGTGGGGGAAGGGGGAGAAGGGAGGAGAGAGAAGAGAGTGTGGAGGAATTGCAGTCGCGTGTGCATTGCCTAATCGCGTTGATTTATTTACTGCAAAACACTCCTTTGGATTAAGTACGATTGCTTTGGCTGTTTTTAAGGAGTTTGTTATTTTAGTAAAGATGAGTTTTGATGAGTGAGGTCCAATTTGATGAAGGGACCTGTAACTTTGGTAAAGTAAACGCAAAAGTCTCATAATGTGGCTGTTAGGACGTTTATCTTCCAACTACGATGCCTACTCATGCGCACTTTTCCTTGTACGACACTTGAAGCGATAAGTTAAGATTGTTTCGGCGATTTGTAATTTGTTTGCTTTCTAATGACAGTAGATTTCGTTGGGATGAGTTCTAACGTTTCTAAGGACGTAACAACTAATCATTATCATTTTCTTGCTAATAAGTATTCACCATATTTATAAATTTTATTGCGCACTTTTGCCCGTTTTCGTGCTGGAATAGACACTGAAGAGGAAGAAGCTGTAGCAGCAATGAGTGCAAATCTCGCCTTCGCTATCACTTCACATATTTCTCAGGTGAGATTGGATTGTGGTAAATGAGTTGTTGCCGTCCCTTTTTGTGTGCAGCAATGGAATCAATGTGCGTTCATATGTTGGGTGGGAAAGTGCTGTTCTCCTTTACCTGCTTTACCTGCGCTATTTTCATCACTATGATATGCGTGTTGTTGGAGCACACATTGGGTGGCGGAGGAGTGGGGGCAGGGCCGGGGATGCTTGTTGTGTTGATGTGATCCTTGCTGTGAAACATGTTGTGTAGAGGGCCTCGGTGATGGCTGAATGGTAGGTTGCTCAGCTTTGACGGCATGAGTTGGTGTCTTTGAGTGAGGTAGCCGCGGTAGGGATAGGAGCGGAGGAAGAAGAAGTGGCTAGTGGGAAGCTTTGGCATCACCACGCAGACTGTACTTTGTAGCAGTCTCAAACGTTTGCTTGTTGAGTTGTCTGTTTCTTGTTTTCCTACCAGTAGTTATGTTTGTGTATGTTAGCATTGCAGCGCATTGGACCCTCACACATCGGTACTTCCATTGTTTGGTTTATTTTTTTCCTTTTTAGGTGCAACAAACTTACCTTGATGATTGTGATTGTGAAGTAACATGTGATGAGTGTGTGGAGCGGTAGGCACTGCAAGATGTTGGAGTGATTCGCGGTGGCGATGGCGGTGGCGGCGGGGGCGTCTTCGTCCGGATTGTGCGATGCGACTGTTGGCATGGATGACAGGGTTTACTACTGTCTCTTTGTTTGCGCGGGCATGGGTGGCTAGGTGGCAGAGTGTGGGTGTGGGTGTGGGAAAGAGTGAAGGAGACGTTCTCTTACGAAGACGACGATGTCGAGTGGAAGCGCTATGGGTCAGAGTTCACTGATGGCAACCGCGGCATGTTTTGCTTCCGGAGGTACGAAAATGTTTTCGCGGTGGGAGGGTGGAGGTTAATTTGTTGCTGACTGTTTAGTTGATAAGTAGTGATGCATCAGTTCAGAGGCGGTAAGTGAGTAGGTCTCCACTGTTGGGTGTGCTGGGCACGAACTATTGGGGGGTGGGGAGCGGCTGTCGTGCTACTCCCACTGCTATTGCGACTTAGCATTAAGAGTGAGAATGGTTGGAAAAGGAGTTGAAAAGGATGGAGTGGGAGAGACGGCGTGGAGAGCATCTAGGGCAGAATGCTGAGGCGGTTCCCGGCCTCACCTGGACTAATTACTATCGGGGTTGGGGTGGGATGGTGGCTTGTACGCTGTGGTATGGCGCTTGGGTGGATTCGCGGTGGTCCCTCGTGTTGGCATGAGGATTGGGTGTACCCTTGCCGATCTGCGTTTTGCTCTTAGGAGGATATTTATTTCTGAGCTATATTTCAGTGTTTCAGGTGCAATTCTCTCGGCCTACCTGGAGGATGGGATATGGCGGGTACTCCACGGCACATCGACCGTTGGTGGACGCAGTTGGATCGACTTCAGAGGCGACTCAGCCTTTCTATGCTTTGCCACCTCCACTGTGTCCTGCTTCCGCCAATGTCGCTGGTGCCACTGCTGTTGTTGCGTATGCGTGAACATCACGAGAGCTTCAAGTTATTACAGACTCACTGTTTTTCGTAGGTTTAAAAGTCAAATCATCCATATCAAGTTTCGTGCCTTTCTTGGATTTATGCAAAGTCTCTATGCAGTTAACTTGCTCATTGAAATGCAAGCACTATCGTGACTTATGCAGGTAACCAAAACCAAACCAAGGGTGATGTGCTTGTAGCAGGTTATATCAATGTTTATGCAAAATACGGGTTTTTCAGCGAGAAATCACGGCTGGTAAGGTGTTCCTTTTGAAGTTGTCAGGTTTCTTGTATCTTGAAAGGTAGAAAGTGTTGAAGGAAAAGATGGAAATGTATTTTTTCAGCCTTAAGGTACTGGCATTAGTCAGTATTTGCGGTTGAACTAATGGCTGGAAAGGCTTAAACGCATCTAAGGGTGTAAATGTTAACCTTACCAATTGTAATCAGAAAGAGAACGCTGATTCCTCACTAATGCGAAAGCCTAAGTTGGCATTAGAAAGGGCAGATCGGTGATTACTTTTGAGAGACTGTCGTCTTCACTTTAAAAGTCGTTGGATGAGGAAGTGTGGCGATTAGGTGCTGTTCACAGCGATTGAATAGGTCCTTCGCAGTAGTAAGGGACGATGCTTTGAAATGTGCATATTTCATAGTCGTTGATGAAGACTTTTTCAGCGAGTGGTCTGGGACATTCGAAAAAGTTGTGACTATAGCAGTGAAAGAAACAAATTTTCTGGCAGAAATGTGAAAACGTGTCTGATTTTGCTCTACCCGAGTGTGTGACCAGGGTGGCTCTGATCACAGCCAGTGCTTAAGTAATGCTTTAGCCTCTATTTTCTAAATTAGATTTCTTGCAGAAATGGTAGTAAGATGGAAATGGTAGTAAGATGGAAATGTCAGTCATGAAATAATATTTTGTGTTCGTTTATGCGGACTTACAAAGGGTAGTGGTGAAGACGCAGATTTGGTTGGAATGAGCCTCCCTTTTGGGTGTTGGGCGGATGAGAGAGTGGAAGAGGATGGGAAAGTAGTGATGTGCGTGAAGTGATGGAAATGGCGTCTTTTGCAATTGTATCGAGCCAAGCGGCATGAATGTGCCACGGAGTGGCCTAATGGACACATAGAGGTGAATGCTGGAACCAATTTTGGGCCCGTATCGGCCGGCGGTGTCATTGGTGGTGGCGGTAGTGCCGGGATGGATCCTTTCTTAACGATCTATGGCTTCAATGGGCAGTCCTGCGGCGCTGTTTACTGACTCACTCATTCACTCACCCATCCAGCAAGTCACCCGCCAGCCCATGCTCTGCCCGATGTCGTGGAGGGCATAGGATGTTTGGAAGAGGGGGTTGAAAGCACCCTCCTGTCTGTGCAGAAAACCGCGTGAATTTGTTCCCCTCCCCTCCCATCCCCTTCCCTTCCCTGCCCTTCTGTCTTCCTCTCTCCTCTGCCGTCAACACTGCTGCTGCTCCTCCTCCTCCTTATGGTAATACGAATACTTTAGTTATTATTATTGGTGCTACCTTTGATAAAGCTAAAATATTGCTACCGTTGAATTCAGTAAAGGCGCCCTCCTTCCTTCCTCCATTTTGCATACGCAGGATGTGTTGGATATTGAGGAGTGGGGCAGAGACACCACGCCGCCTTTGAACACTGGCGACTGTCAGTGCTGCGTTGCCCTCAACTCCGACCATTTACCTTATGTTCACAACCATTCTGCAAACAATGCCTTTCTTGTGTGTGTTTTGCTGGAACCGCGCGGATCTCTGCTGCTACTTGTACAGAAGGCTAGTTGTGCGTCATCCACGTAGTCATTCACAGGAGTGCAAAGTAGATGCATTGCTCTGACTGGTTCTACTGGATGACGATGCATGCTTCCACAGTGCAACGTTAAACGCATTAGCACCGTTGGCTCAAACGCCCACACGCAGGTGACTGAGAGACGCATCGCTTGTCCACTTCGGAACATCATCTACTAAATAGCGTGTGCATACGCACACCATCTTAAAATACTGGACATTTCACAGTTACTGGCACCTTGAATGCTGTTTACTCGCACGATCTTGGGTCTGCACATGACTCTAATTGGACCCGATGGCAGTAGGAGGTATTTACGCACATTGCAGTCTTCAGTGGAAGTATGGCGAAGTCTCAGTCGCGTCTATTTCTCTCGAAAGACAAATTTGACTCGCAGAAGAACGTTCTTCGGCGCAGATCTCTGTGATGTCCAAATTGCTTGATGAGTCCGTGGACTTCCGAGATGGTCTGCGTCCGCTGTAAGTTATCAACTGCACCTTTCTACTTATGTGCTTATAAGTAGCTGGCGTTTTGGACTCACCCTGAGCAAGAATGTGGTTGTTTGGTCAAATAGGTTTTCTGATGGTTATTTTAAAGTAAATCATCGGCTCTTGTGGCCATCCTCTGTGAGGTACTACCGTCCCACATTGTCGTGTTCCCTGATTGTGTGAGTATAGTGGGGATTTTTTTTTTCCCTTGTCCAATGTCTTTGGTCTACTGCGCTTTCCCGTCCGCCAGTGAGATCGAGGTTGGGACTCCTTCTGTGGCGTCATCAACCACATTAGTGTAGAATAGGCCTACTGCGTCGACTCGTCGCGCAGATGTCCTCTTTTTCTTACTACTTCAACATTTTAGATCCACGCTTTCGATTAGGCTGTCGTTTGACCCGACAATTCTGGAAGAGACATTGTACTTGGCGACAATCCACAAGTAATTTAATCTGAACTCGGATCTGGGAATTTGTATTCGAGTGGGCGATTCCAGTCTTAATCACGAACCCTTTAACCGAAATAAAATGTGAGTTGTGGTGGGGTTGGGTAGATGGATGCGGAATGTAAGGTGGATTAGTTGATGAATGGAGCAGAAACGCGTGCGCTCGGAATGCTACTAAGAGTAGTGAGGTGGTTGCGGGGCGGTCTTCTTCGGCAATAAGTCAGGCGTGTCGAATACGAGGTTGGAGGAGATTTGCTGAAAGAGTCAACTGATGGTAGATGGAGGGTTTGAGGAGCGATAACTAGTAAGAATGTGGCCTTTCCCTTCAAAACGGTGGTAGGATTCTCGATTTCTTCCGATAGTTTTGCATTCAGCAGTTCACTTCTCCAATGGGTTGTGCATGCGCACGCATGACGTTGAATTGGGCTGATTGGAGGAGTTAGAATGCGAGATTTTCTACTGTGGTGGAGGGTGATGTTGTTTGTGAGGGTGGGAAAGTTGATTTAGAGCCAAGGCGGTGGTGGAGTGAACAATATGGGTTAAGCGGAGGTCTCGGAACTGTTGAAGTTGGTTCCTTCACCATGACTTTTAAGAAGACGGTGATGCTGCATTTGAGGAACTACAAAGCGTTCTGCGTAATCAATGGCTTTTATGAAAATGATTTCTCATTCAACTCTTTTCTTTCTCTTGCCCACTACTGCCTTCTTCTTTTAACTGTCCTCTGTTCGATTGAAGCTGAATTTGGGACGTTTGCCATTAAGACCGCAGGCCAATTTGCTGAATGCCTGTGAACTACTTCTCTTAACCATTTGAGAGCACCAGCGACGGCGCCAACATCACCACCAGCAAACGCAAAAGCAAGAGGTGTGATGTTTCCTACCCATCTTCGTCCTACTGTTTCATCCCCATTTTGTATATATTTCAGTGCTGTTATTGCTATTGTTATTATTATTATTATTATTATAAGCCCTTCCTTATTCGTGATCTCTATGTGCCGGTGTGCAAGTGACTGAGTGGAGGTGGTGGAGTGAAGTACGCCTCCCCTTGGCAAGTGGTTAAGAGGGAGGGAAGAAAGGAAGGAGTAGACAAGGACGGCATGGGAGGTGGGGTTGATGGCCTTCCAATTCCTTCGGTCTTGTTTTTGTGACACATCTGACATGGTGCCTGAAACTGCACTTGAAATGGAATGTGGAATTTGTCTCGATTCCGATTAAGTCTATTCCATTTGACACCTTTAACACAATGGCACACTAGAGGGGTAATTAAACTAGTAATTGAATGCAGTGAATCCCAGTACTTGATTGAATAATGATGGTGATGATCGCCGGTAGAAAGACTGCGTGACATGAAAGGTCGGCAGAGAAGTTTGCCCCACCACCACCACCTGACTACTTTTAGCAACACTCCAAATGCACGCATTCCTGTTCCCTTCATCAACAAATTAATCATCCATTCTGCATCCACCATTCCAAACTCATGGCAATTCACATCTCTTGCTTAACGCTCTCATGGTCAGGATCGAAAGTGCTCACCAGAATGGATCTTCCTGAGTCCACATTCATCACATCTTAAGATTCTCAGGTTAAGCTGTCTTGGGTATTGTCACCAAGTATAATGGCTTTTGTGAGACTGCTGATTCTTGTCTGTCACAGGAAATCATCAACTCACGTGTAAGAACTCTCGGCTGACCGAAAGTGCCCACAACAATCTCCGGAGGTGCGTAGGAATCAAGATTGGTTATAAAGCGTAATTAACGCAGTTAAAATCAGCGCTCTGAGGTAGTATCAACCGCAAAGATGGAGCAGGCTTACCGCAACAAGAATCGTCTCTGAGGAATGTCACTGCATAACTGGAATAAGTAGAACCTTGATTACAAGTTCATTATAACATGCACACATGAGAGCTCTTCCAGAATTTCGGACAAAAGCCCTGCATAGCCTAGAATTTTATTGTTCTTATGTGACCATCAATGCTCGTTTTTTAATCACTCGAGCTGCTATGCAAAAAACCAAAAATAACTATTCTTATGACAGGTCTATCCTGCAATTGTACCATTGGCTACCACTCATCTAATCAGAGATTCGAGAAGTCTTTTCAGGGTCAACAAGAAATATGGCCATTTAAAAGTAATGGAACATAAAATTAGACTTCTCCCCGCAAAAATCCGGCATTTACTTACAGCTATGTAGGCTGGTTTGTGGACATAAAAGTACTTCCTGGAACTCCTCACTTTCCATTGGCCATTGGCCAGCGAATCAGATGGCGGTTAGCCGAGAAGAGATTTACGGTCGCCTTAGGGGATACCTGGATCGGCATTTTGGGGTCTGCATGAAATCATCCTAGTTCTAATCTCACAGCAAGCACCCAATATCATTGTTGTAAGTCGACAGAGCAACCCAATTCATGGTAAATGAGGCCTGGGTGCAATTTTGTATCAAGTACTAAGTTAACTTACGCTGCGAAGGTTTGTCCTGAACACCGCCTTTTCAATTTCGAAACAAAAGCTAAGATTGGCAAGCGCAAAGCCACTTGAATAAACGTTTTGCTATTCTTTTACGATTTTTAATAAGACTTTATCTGACGTCACCCAAGCTAGCTTCTTTTGAGCAAAAAACGTAGTCCTCATGAGTTTTCCTCTGCCCCGTAGAGGTACATGTATGATTGCGTAAATGAAACGCTAGATCCAATGGCAAGTCATTGCATCTTCACTTGTGAAGGTCTTAGTACTCCTCTGAATGTAAAAATTGAAGCACTTTGCAAAGCCTGCTTTTATATAAAGTCAGGACTCAACGTGTGCCACATAAAGCGCATCGAGGTGAGCGAGGGAATCAGCGATTTTGTTGCGGCAAAGCTAACTCCCAAAATGCGTAGGAGATAATGGGAATTAGTTGAATAAGTAGAAGGAGGAAACAGCAAGTGGGTGTGGATGTAGTCCCTCTATCACCTTAGCAAGGAGCACATCAGCATTTCAGGATCTGTCGGTTGTTGCAGGTGGTGCGTAGTTACGAAGAAAATTGAAGAGGACACAAGCGATCCACTCGACTCCCACCATTACAACTTCAAGTGGTTGTGGTTTGGCACCGAAGACATTTGCGTGAGTTGTGGTGGGGCTCTACCACTTAAGTGAATGGAGCCACACAATCTAGCGTGTATAGGTGCATCCGAAGGGCTCATGTGAAAAATTGGAAGAAAAGGGCTCCAAGTAATCCGACTTTTTTAGCTAGAGATGTTGACGATGTTTCTGTGTTTGGGCTACGCCAACGTCAAAGTCTTACAAAGCCATGTACACAGATATTGTCCCCATAGTGGCTTTGGCGAGACACCGGGAATGAGATCCACTGCCATGAGAGGAGCGAACCCACCTCCGCCTACAAAGGAATCGCACCCAGGCGGATGAGTGACTAGTGGATTGTTGGGAGCCACACAGTGACGCTTAACTATTTAATCATAATGGACGCTACCAACCATTAGAAGTGATGGTCTGTCTATGCACCACAGAGAACGTAGGTAGTGTGGAATAGCTGCTAACTGCCTACAGTACCAAGGGATGAGCCCCATCAGAGCTGATGGTCAGGTGGATGGTTCGACTGCTCAGTCACTCAACAGCTTGCGCAACGACGAGAACCAGACTGTTACAGTGTACAAAGAATGAGAAAAGTCAAACAGAAGGTGTATTACTAAGGTGAGTGGGAAAATGAGGGAGCAGACGAGAAGACGATGTGTAGGTTTGCATGCAGTAGCAGAAACTGGAGAAGGAGGTCGAGCAGGGTGTGTCGTTTCGTGTTCGTAAGCTTGGAAGTGTAGAGCTGCTAAGTCGCCGAGGTGCATTAACCTGAAATTTGTGGGCTTTACATGATTAGCTGCTCAACAGCTACAAAGCTCATTGTTTTAGCCTTCATGTCATGCCAGCTATCACAAGGAGGTAGAAGGCGTAGTGACACCCCACTGGATGGAACAACTGTCGATGTGATTGATGTCCAAATCAGATAGTAATGACGAAGTTAGCAACTGTGCCACTACGTCCACGTACACCAGGATGTACAGACATAGCAACCAAGAAGTGCCAAAGCAAAATGTAGCAGAGCAATTTGTTAAAATGTGTATCTTTCGTAAAGGCAATGGACACATGATCAAGGTTAGCATTATGAGTGTCGACTCTAGTTAAAACGTCGTGCGTCTTCTTCCCCTTTCTTCCACATAGGTTCTTTGGGGACATCGAAGGGAGTTGTCAGTGTAACAGCATCCACGCCCAACATATCGTAATTCGCTAATCACATGAGCAGATTTACCTCCTTTTCTGTAATTGAAAAGCTTTGCACTTCCTTATTTGAGCAATACAATTGGCCTTATCACTTAGGCCTACCTTCGAAGGATGGTTGCATTCCTCGAGTCCGGTGTCAACTGTAAGTGCGCCCATTTCGCTAATAAATCTACTGCCTTATAGTTATGACAAGAAAGGAGTGTGAGGTTAGGAATCGTTGGATTCGCTGGAACCCTTGTCAACTGTAAGTGTGATAATTTCGCTAATAAATCTGCTGCCTTGTAGATGTGACAAGGAGGGAAGGCGAGGTGGAGAAGCACCACCGGCGCTCAGTTGGAGTTGAGGCGAGACCCTGCGGACACCACCAACGAAAGCTACCATCGGCCTCAGTGGACCGGGAGACAACCAGTTTCGCAATATCTCCCCTTCCTCTCACCGCAACCCAATCATGAGGTCGCTCTTGTTTCCTGTGCGCAGAGTAGTTGAACAATTACAGTCCAGTGACCAACAGTTGCATCAGTCAAGGGAGATACAGTCAAGACACTTGTGGTGCAACAGCAGCAAAGCATGGGCTTTGCACACATTACTGCTTCTTCTACTGTATTCTTTCCAATTCGTTCAGCATTTTAGTCCGCATTTGAGCACTTTCTGCAGTTGCAATAATAAATACACCCACTCCATCCACCTACACCACTGAAGTAGTTGTGGCAAGGTCCGTCGCCACACAAGGAAGCGCTGAGTTGACAGAATTGTCAATCAAACGAACGCGCGGCAATCACCTTGGCAAGCAGCACCAGCTGTGCTCATGGAGACGACAAGTAAAAACGAGGGCCATGATTTGGATACGAAGCATATCACTCAAATTCCTCCGATTGCAGTAAATTTTACAAAGTTATATCAGTAGATTAGCAACATCAAATGAGACAACGCACAATTTAAGCACAAATATTTTAATGTTCGGTTTACAAATTTAACTGAGAATATTATGTGCATGCTTAGGATTGTAGTTGTAGTGCCCCGAGGCTCCTTCGAAGGCAAAAGAAGGCAGAATGCTAGGGTAGATCATATATATGCATATATATACATAGAGAGAAATAGAGAGAGAGATATAGGCCACTGCCATGGCCCGGAGGCTAGCCCACGCAGGTAGGGAAGTACGGCCATCTCTGTTACCTTGACCGAGACCGGTAGTTCCAACAAACAAAGTACTACAGTCGTGGCTAATGTAAAGAGGTACCAGCATACATGAGTTGCTCTGTTACAAAATTTGCATTGCCATCTTGCATGGACTCAATGAAGCAAACTCGAATCCCGACTACTCACAGCGCGCTGAAATGCATTTCGTGCAAATGACTTCGTCAGACTTGTTTGCATTCGTTATTAGGCCGTAGCAGATGTGTTGCAGTGTAGGAGGGACTACGCTTGCCGATCGTTGCGTACGAGAGGTAGTGCGTTAAGGTCATCGCTGTGCTGCGGCACACTATCCCACCCAAACCGACCATACATCACTAAAGACTTGACTTTTGCACCTAATGATGGAGCATTAACTTGAAAGAAAAATGATGCGATGAAAGAAATGTGCATGTAAGACTGGGAAGTCAGCCACACCTCTGCGTATGTGAGCATTTGGTGATTGGCCAACCACACTAGTTCATCCTGTCGCTGGTGTTGTTTCGACGCCTCCATGCGAAGTGTGCAGCATTGGAATGGCAGGGCAGACAATGTTGAAGCAGAGAGGCGAGGAGAGACGTGAGCAGAGAAGAGCACTTCGGGCGTGCGTATGTCCATCATATTTTTCCATTGCGGAAAGTGTATTGCATAGTCGGTAGCTGGATTACTGGCTGCCTTCTTTACTCATGACTCACTAAAATTGGCATTGCTGACCAACATTTGAATGATGCCTTATAGTTGAAGTGGTGGCATCTCGCCCACCCACTCATAAACCCAAGCGACCAGTGCTTTTCTAATTATCTTTCATCCAATTCTGCCCACATAGAAAGCGAAAAGAAGGCATTGCCATGACAAATCTGTGTTAGAACGATACAATCATGCTATGGGGTGTGGGGAAGGGGGATAGGGAGGAGGGGAAAAGAAACAAGGCAAAGGATCCCTAACAACTTAAACAGCAGAAGATGCGCCATCTTCCTGCGCGTCCTCTTCTTACTCCGGGCTGGTGTTTTGGCCCTAAAAGATTAAGTGAAAAAGAGAAGGGTGAGGATGAGAAATGAGGAGGAGGAGGAGGAGGAGGAGAGCGTATGAGTATGGAGAGCTTACGGGGGTGCTGAGCATTCCACTCCCGCCACCAGCGCTCAGCTAAAAGATGGAACAAGACCATATCGACGTGGATAATGCCTGTAAATTAAGTGCTTTAAAGTGGAAATAGCGCTAATGCTACTGCTAGCTGCCCAAATAATGAGAGCAAGTCAGCTGAAAGACGTATGCTGAGTCTGCACGTAATTATGGACCAAGTGATTGAGCAGAGTAGCATGAAGTATGTCTTGATCCAGAGCCGCTATGTAACTCCTACAAAGTGATTTGATCAGTATGCGGAGGCTGAGAAGGAGGGAAAGAAGGGAGCGAGACGTACTTGGGTCGGTGCCTGGACACACGGCCCCAGTGGCCGGTGCAACCTCCTCGTCATGAAGGGAAGAGATTGCAAAGCTGGTTGTCTCCCGGTCCACTGAGGCCGGTGGCAATCTTCGGTGGTGGCGCCCATAGGGTCTTGCCTCAACACCAACCGAGCGCCGGTGGCGCTCCCCCGCCCCACCTTCCTTCCTTGTCACATCTACAAGGCAGCAGATTTATTAGCGAAATGGAGACACATACAGTCGACAAGGGTTCCGGCGAATCCAACGATTCCCCACATGTAAAACCATGTGAGTAGGTTCAGTGCACTGCTGCTCAAATTGAGCAGTGCGATGCTCACATACGCGAGCAGGAATACGGCGTAGAACAATCCTTCTTTCGACAACATCGCGAGTGAATCACGGAAATATGAAACTGGCGACGATGCGCTTGACAGCACATCGATCGTTGGATCGAAGATGAAAATTTGAAATGCACGTGACAGCGTGCAATGAGTGAAGCAGACTGGTCGTAAATGACAGAGAAATGTGAGGCTTTGCGGACGATCTGGACCAAGAGAGTTTTGACGCTTAAATAGCTGTAGTTAATGTAGACAGATTGAAGCACACTAAGTGACATGTTGTTAGGCTTCGAGGGTGGTTTGGACAATGCGAAAGCTAAAAGCAGAATTGAGGAGTCTTCATGGATCATGTCCGGTGGTAATGCAATAAGAGGAGTGAAGGAACAAAAAGTCAGCGATAAAGTATGAGATGATGCAGTCATCGGTAAAAGGTGTTCCGGCAACCCATTTTCTTCTCTTTGTTGAATATATGCATTCTACCCTGATATTTTGCCTTCGTTCGCCTTCAAGGGAGCCTTCGAACCCCACAATAGGGAGCTGACTCGGAAGTGGGATTATGAGGCAGAGGGGAAAAAGGAAAAGAAGGAGGAGAAGGAGGAGGGACCGCAAGGACAAACTCACAAGAGTGAAAGATTATGGATGCGATTATTAGCCCTAACATTATCTGTGGCTCAGTAAACATTCTCATACTCTCTTAGCATTCTCATGTCCCCTGACGGAGGGAATCAAACAGTTTAGATCAATTCACACAAAAGTAATCCTGCTAACTTGTCATAATCAACTATCTTAGCAAAATCGAACTAGTTTTCACAATTGCATTTGGGTTATTGACAGATCAGGTAAGTTCAGACAATTAAAAGTCATGTCATGACAGCTACCACACGAGGTAGATGGTCAGGTAGCACTCCACTGAATGGAACAACTGCCAATGCGACTGATGCTCAAATCAGGAAGCAATTACGAAATTGTCACTTGAATCAGAAAGTAAGTAAGAAGTTGGCTACTGTGCCACCGCGTCTACGTGTAGTGAGATGCGCAGGCATCGCAACTGCAAATTGCCAACTCAAAACGTAGCTTACACCCCACCAGCCAAGAAGACGTTCAACGGAATTTCGTAGAAATGCGTATCTGTTGTAAAGGTGATTGACACATGCAAGACTATGTAAGTAGGGTCAGTCCATTGCCCCATTTGAGCAACCCGTCTATTCGCTTTGAATGTGAATTTTGCTACAAAATACATACTTGAAGCAAATTGAAGTGTACAGCTACTTGACAAAACGACATTGCTCGCTGTAGTTTGAACCACTTTCACGATTTGTTGGCAAACCTAACAGTATCACTATTATGCATTTATGTTACTGATATACAAATACTAACAACTTTCTCGTATTGCTCACTTTGTAAATTGTCATTAGCATGTTTCCCAACCAAATTATGCACGAAAGTCAAAACTTTAGGTATTTGTCGTAATTATAATCTTATCGTAAATGCATAAATATTTAAAGTTCGTTTGTTTTATCGGACGAACTACGAAATGATTAATCGGATTTGCGCGCGACTTGCGTAAGTGGTGCGCGTTTTTGGAGACATTTTTTTGTGGAGTAATGCGCCTTTATCCGCTGCCAAAAGTTAAGAGCCTGGTAGGTATTGAGTACCTTTAGAGTATTTTAAGTTAGTCAGTTGTTGTGAGGTACTTTAAATGTCAACTTTCTTCTTTTATACACATACTTGTTGGGGTAGAAGCAAATGCCTCTTAATGTGAATGTTGACGGCTACCTTTCAAGTGCAAGGTCTCCTCATGTGCATTTTTCGGTGTGTAGAGATAAATTGCGGCTGTTGCAGTAGATTGTGGGGTCGTTGGTATTTTTGCTGACGTTAGAATTTGAGTGATGAGGCATAATTTTTGGAGAGGTGCCAAAACCTTACGAAGTGCTTGGCACTTACTTGCTTGGTGCTTTCTTGCGATTAAACACCCACTTTATGAATGTGTGTAGGTGTATGCTTTTGCTTTATTTGTCAGTTTATTTGTTAGACCAACCGTTTCAGAAATAGCTGCAGTTGCTGTCATAACTTTTTGTTTTCCATTTGCATTGCCTAATCACGTTGATTTTTTTACTGCAAAACACTTCTTTGGATTGTGGTAAATGAGTTGTTGCTGTCCCTTTTTGTGTGCAGTAATGGAATCAATGTGCGTTCATATGTTGGGTGGGAAAGTGCTGTTCTTTATCTGCTTTACCTGCGCTATTTTCATCACTATGATATGCGTGTTGGCGCACATAGGGATGGCGGAGGAGTGTTGTGTTGATGCGATCCTTGCTGTGAAACATGTTGTGTAGGGGGCCTCGTTGATGACTTAATGGCAGGTTGCTCAGCTTTGATGGCATGAGTTGGTGTCTCTGAGTGTGGTAGACGCAGCAGTGGTAGGAGCGGAGGAAGAAGAAGTGACAAGTTGGAAGCTTTGGCATCACCACGCAGACTGTGCTTTGTAGCAGTCTTATGTGTTTGCTTGTTGAGGTGTTTGTTTCTTGTTTTCCTATCAGTAGTTATGGCTGTGTATGTTAGCTTTGCAGCCCATTGGAGCCTCACACATCGGTCTTGTCATTGTTTGGTGTTTTTTCCTTTTCTGATGCTACAAACTTACCTTGGTGGTTGTGATGGTGAAGTAACATGCGATGAGTGTGTGGAGTGGTAGGCAATACAAGATGTTGGAGTGATTCGCGGTGGCGGTGGTGGTGGTGGCGGTGGCGTCTCCGTCTGAGTTGTGCGATGCGGCTGTCGGCATGGGCGACAGGGTCTACTACTGCTACTATGCCTCCGTATGTTTGTCTTCGCGGGCATGAGTGGCTGGGTGAGTAAGTGGGTGGGTGGCGGCGAAGGAGGGGAAAGGCTGGGGGAGCTCTGTCGTGGGTGTGTGAAAGAGTGAAGGGGACGTTCTCTTACGACGACGACGACGACGCCGAGTGGAAGCGCTATGGGTCTGATTTTACTGGTGGCAACTGTGGCATATTTTGCTTCCGGAGGTGCGGAAATGTATTTGCTATGGGAGGGTGGCGGTTAATTTGTTGCTGACTGCATAGGTGATAAGTAGTGATGCATCAGTTCAGAGGAGGTAAGTAGTCGAGTAGGTCTCCACTGTTGGGTTTGTTGGGGGCGAACTATTGGGGGGGGAGGTGGCGGGGGCGGGTGTCGTGCTACTCCCACTACTATTGCGACTTAGTCTGAGGAGTGAGAATGGATGGCAAAGGAGTTGAAAAGGAGGGGGTGGGAAGGACGGCGTTGGGAGCATCTAGGGTAGAAAGCTGAGGCGGTTTCCGACCTCACCTGGACTAATTACTATCGAAGTTGGGGTGGTGGGTGGCTTGTGCGCTGTGGCATGGCGCTCGGGTGGATTCGCGGTGGTCCCTCGTGCTGGCATGAGGATTGGGAGGCCCTTGCCGATCTACGTTTTGCTCTTAGGAGGAGACCTATTTGTGAGCTATTTCTCAGTGTTTCAGGTGCAATTCTCCCGGCCTACCTGGGGGATGGGGTGATGGTGGGTACTCCACGGCACATCGACAGTTGGTGGACGCAGATGAATTTACTCAGGGGACGACTCAGCCCTTCTATGCTTTGCCACCTCCTCTGTTTCCTGCTTCTGCCAATGCCGCTGGTGCCGCTGCTGTTGTTGCGTATGCGTGAACATCACCGGTGAGGACATTCGTTCCTTCATCCAACGATTCCTATCGCAACAACAGTATCGTAAGTCCTTTACATTGATTAGCGCTGTTATCAATGGCGTCTCGCCTTTCTGCAACACGTGGCCACACAGGAGCTTCAAGTTATTACAGATTCACTGCGGATAGTGTGTTTTGTCTAGGTATACAAGTGAATCATCCACATCAAGTTCCATGCCTTTCTTGGATTTATGTAAAGCCCTTATGCAGTTAACTCGCTCATTGAAATGCAAGCACTATCGTGACTTATGCAGGTAACCAAAACCAAACCAAGGGTGATGTGCTTGTAGCAGGTTATATCAATGTTTATTCAAAATACGAGTTTCCTGCGAGAGAACACGGCTGGTAAGGTGTTGTTTTTGAAGTTGTCAGGTTCCTTGTATCCTGAAAAGGTAGTAAGTGTTGGAGGAAAAGATGGAAATGTGTTTTGCAGCCATAAAGTACAAGCAGTAGCCAGTATTTGCGGTTGAACTAATTGGTGGAAAGGCTTAAACGCATCAGGGAGAGAACGCTGGTTCCTCACTGATGCGAAAGCCTAACTTGGCATTAGAGAGGGCGGATCGGTGGACATTTTTGAAAGACTGTCGCCTTCACTTCAAAAGCCGTTGGAAGAGGAAGTGTGGCGATTGGGTGCTGTTCAGAGCGATTGAGTCTGTCCTTCACAGTAGTGAGGGACGATGCTTTGAAGTGTGCGTATTTCATAGTCGTTGATGAAGACTGTTTCAGGGACTTGTCTGGTGCATTCGAGAAAGTTGTGACTATGGCAGCGAAGGAAACAAATTATCTAGCAGAAATGTGAAATAGTGTCTGATTTGGCTCCATCCGAGTGTGTGACGGGGGTGGCTCTGATTACAGCCAGTGCTTAGGTAGTACTTTAGCTTCGATTTTCCGAATTGGATATCTGGTAAAAAGTGGTTAGAATAATGCGAAGGTAGTAGGATGGAGACGTCAGTCATGAAATAATATTTTGTGTTCGTTTATGCGGACTTACAAAGGGTAGTGGTGGGGACGTAGGATTGGTTGGAATGAGCCTGCCTTTTGGGTGTTGTGCAGATGTGTCACGGAGTGGCCTCGTGGACACATTGACGTGAATGCTCGGACTAATTTTGCGCTTGTATCGGTGGTGGTGGGGGTGATAGTGGTGGCGGTGTATACCGACTCACTCACCCACCCACCGACCAACTCACCCGCCAGCCCATGCTCTGCCCGATGTCGTCGAGGACATAGAATGTTTGGAAGAGATGATTGGATGCACCCTCCCGTGTGTGCAGAAAACCACACGTGAACTTGTTCCCCTTTTCTCCCCTGCTCTGCTCTGCTACCATTGATAATACTAAACTATTGCTACTGTTAAAACCAGTAAAGGCGCTCTCCTTCCTTCCTTTCTTCCGCATATGCAGGATGTGTTGGATATTGAGGAGTGGGGTAGAAACACCACGCCGCCATTGAATACTGTTGAGTTTATCAAAAAGCTGTGGAGGAGTGGGGACTGTTAGTGTTGCGTTGTCCTCAACTTCGATCATTCGCCGTATGTTCATAGCCATTCTGCAAAGAATGCCTTTCTTGTATGTTTCTGAAACCACGCAGATCTCTGCTGCTACTTCTACAGAAGGCCAGTTGTGCATCATCCACCTAGTCATTCAGAGTAGTGCAAAGTAGATGCATTCCTCTGACTGCTTCTACTGGATGACGATGCATGCTTCCAGGGTACATCATTAGATGCATTAGCACCGTTGGCTCAAACGCCCACATGCAGGTGACTGAGAGGAGCATTACTTGTCCACTTTCGAGCATCATCGATTAAGTGGCGTGTGCATACGTACACCATCTCGAACTACTGGACATTTCACAGTCATTCATACCTTGAATTTTGTATGCTCGCACGATCTTGGGTCTCCGCATGACTCTAATCGAACCCGATGTCAGTAGGTGGCGGTTACGCACATTGTAGTCTTGAGTGGAAGTGTGCCGTAGTCTCGGCACTGTTTACCTCTCACGGAAGACAAACTTGGTTCGCAGTATAGCCGCCCTCGGCGCAGATCTTTGTGATGTCCAAAAGCCTCTCTATGAGTTCGATTTCACCGTCATAAATATCGCCGTGGACTTCCGAGATGGTCTGCGTCCGGTGTAAGTTATCAGCTACACCTTTCTACTCATTTGCTTATAAGTAGTTGGCGTTTTAGACTTGTCTTGAGAAAGAATGTGCTTGATTGGTCAAGTAGGTTTCCAGATTATTATTTTAAAGTAAATCATTGACCCTTGTGGCCATTCCCTGTGAGGTACTGCCGTCACACATTGTCTTGTCCTCTGATTGTGTGAGTGAAGTGGAGAGTTATTTCTCCCTTGGCCAACGTCTTTGCTCTACTGCGCTTTCCCGACCGCCGGTGAGACCGAGGGTGAGTCTCCTTTTGCGGTGTCATTAACCGCATTGGTGTAGGTGGTGCCTACTGCGTCGACTTGTCACGTAGGTGTCCTATTTTTCTTGACACTTCAACATTCGCATCCACGCATTCGATGAGGCTGTTGTTTGACCCGACAATTCTGGGAGACATATTGTACCTGGCGAAAACCCACAAGTTAATTTAATCTGAATTCGCTTCTGGGAAGTTTTATTCTAGTGAGCAATTCCAGTCTTAATCACGAACCCTTTAACCGAAATGGATGTGAGTTGTGGTGAGGTTGGGTATATGGATGCGGAATGTAAGGTCGATTAGTTGATGAATGGAGAAGAAATGCGTGCTCTCGGGATGCTACTGGGTGTAGTCAGGTGGTTGTGCGGCGGTCTTCTTCGGCAATAAGTCAGGTGTGTTAAGTACGAGGTTGGAGGGGATTTGCTGAATGAGTGAACTGATGGTGGATGGAGAGTTTGAAGGGGCGAAAACTAGTAGCAATATGACCTTTCCCCTCATGATGATGATGCTGGCAGGCCTTGGTAGGTGTTTGCTTTCCGAAGGCACAGCGGTGCAGTCCATTGACCAATTGATAGGACTCTTTTCTTTGAATGGTTTTGCACCCAGCAGTTCACTCCTCCAACGGATTGTGCATGCGCACGCATGACGCTGAAATGGGTTGATTGGAGGAGTTGGAATGCAAGAGTTTCTGCTGTGGTGGAGGATGGTGTTGTTAGTGAGGGTGGGAAAGTTGATTTAGAGCCAAGGCGGTGGTAGACTGAACAATGTGGGTGAAGTGGAGATCTCGGAAATGTTGAAGTTGGTTCCTTCACCATGACTTTTAAGGGAAGGGTGATGCTGCATTTAAGGAACTGCAGAGCGTTGTGCGTAATCAATGACTTTTATTAAAATGATTTCTCATTCAACTGTTTTCTTTCTCTCGCCCACTACTGCCTCCTCCTCCCTCTCACCTGTCCTCCGTTAGACTGGAGCTGAATTTGGAACGTTTGCCATCGAGACCACAGGTCAATCCACTGAATGCTTGTGAACTACTTCTCTTGACTCATGCTAGAGGGCATAAGATTACAAGTCATTTTGCTATTAAAGTAGACTTTCTGACGTAGTTCGTTGAGTCGTGTACTGAGTGCATTCGTGTGGTGGCTGCGATTGGATCACTCTAACCACGGGGTCCCCTATTTGACCAAACGTAGCTGACAATTTGGTTTGAGGATGCAGCACGAAGGCGAATAGCACTGCAGTGGTAGCAATCACCAGCTTTTTATCCTAAGCCTCTCATTTTCTTGTTTTCCACTTGTCGTCCGAGAAGACCTTACTCGCATCAGTCATCGCGGAAATCCAGCAAACTTTTGAAGTGAGGTTGAGAATTGCGTCACCATGGTATAGACAGAAAGCGGTGTGCGAGGGGAATAAGGCTGAGTCTAAGGTAATCGTTGCCTCGTACGGGTACGGAGCTATCTCAGGAGAAGCGATGCCTTAGGACAAGCAGTGGGAAACAAGAGGAAACGAATACGATTCGAGCTAGTTTACCGTATAGGGAGTAAGGCCCTAGGTGCATGCGTTCATTCCGCATGATTGTTTTAGTATGTTGGGTCGGATCTAATGCGTAACCAACTTTTCTTTTGAGCGTTTGCCTAAAGTTGACATCCTGACCTGTGTGCCCTATGTCTGTGAAAATGGCATTGAAAGATAAATAAAACTGTCCGAATTCTTTTGTGTGACAATGGTCGGTCCACCGAGCTGCGTCAGTACAAATGAAGTCTGCTTGTTGCCCGCTCTCACTCTACCCTTTCTAAGGGAATGAAAGTCGAGTCTGTCACACATTTCGATGGATTTGCTGGTTTGTTTACGCCTTCATGCCTGTACCCAAAGGTATCTGACCACAAAGGACCATTCCTCCATCATTTTACTTGAGAGGTTTTTTTCCCCGAACAAATGGGTTTGGAGCAGGCAGCTTCTTTTCCGACATTAAGGACTGCTTTGTCAAGCACATGTAGTGCAAATGTGCAGTTTCACCAAAATGACTTTCCATTTGTCAACATAACCAAATGGTTCGGTGACAAAATGCCAACTCAGAGTTAAAAGGAGTAGTAGAGAGCTTTTCTCTTATTCCAATCCCCTTGCACTATGACGAGATAGCTTGATTTAAGTAAAGCCTTTTGTCATATCAGGTCCTAGTTTTTGCCACCCACTTGAGCAACATCGGACAAAAGGTAATGACGTAAGCATTTGTGGTTCGCAAAAATTATCAGTGAGTGAGAAGTGGCACGTAGAGGCAGTACCTGCAGCCACAATGACGAAAACTGGTCCGCTAGTCAACGAGGGAGCTGCAGTATCAACCGATTGCCAATACAAATGTCTGTAGTGATGTCCTCAGGCCGAGGTTGGCAATGATGACACAAAATGCGGGTTGATACGTCAAACGGGTCACGCTCGCTGCTAAAGGTAAGACGTAGGTTGGGTCATAGGTTGATCACTGATTCGTCAAGTGAGAGAAGTATTGGGTGGTGGAGTATGTGATTGCCCCTAACATCAAAGGCGTGAATGATTTCGGATAACGCCGAAAGCTTCAGCACTACTAAGCCCAGACAGCATAATGCCCAACTGGAAGGACTATTCATTCAACCACATGTAGAGAATTTTGTTGTCTTTGTGGCACCGATTACCGGGACTCAAATGCGGTGCCGCACAGACACTGCAGATTATATCCATAAACCGAGGAGTGAGTGCACCGACATGAGAGAACTGGTAGTTGAGGGGACGGCGATGCAAATGGTGCCGGATAAAGGGTCTTAAGGCACGAACAACCTCTCGACAAAGTAAAATTGTACGAAATTTAAGGACGTCTGCAGTCCGGGCGATCTGTTCTAGATGTCCTCGATCCAAGCGAATGAAAAACAATGAGCGTAAGACAAACTTTAACGTTCATCTCACCACACTTGACCATCCTTCCCTTAAAGCGCATGGTGGCATGATGAACGAGGTAGCGCGAAGGCGGCTATGAGCGTTGTTTCTTCTGCATCGCCGCTATCTCCGCGACTGTTGATGCTGCAAGGTGGAGGCAGGCACGCACGCCACTCAGTTGGTTCCACAAACCGGATTTACGCGTGCATCATTTTCCAACGTCACGTCGCAATCAGCTATTAGGTAGAAATAAGCAGGGACTACTAAAACTACAGTAGGTCCTTAAAGAGAAGCCTCACCCTCCTTCTCCGAGGTGTCTGTGGCTATATTATGCGTGCTCATTTTCATAAAATTTTTTAGTCTTTTTGTTATGCCTTATGTACTGCATTTTTTTTGTTTTTGTAGAACTTCGGTTCTAATTTTTTTAAGGAAGCTTTTACTATTTATATGCTCGTTGTCAATAGCAGCTCAGCTCTTCTGGAGGCAAGTGCCCGTTGAAGAATGACATTGGCTAGGCTCAAGGTCATTCCGCGACGTCCAGGCGTGAGTGAACGTCACTGACTAGTCTCAGGGTCATTAAGTCGTTATCCACCCAACGCCCCTCTCCCGCAGGAAGGAAGACGAAAGGAAGGGGAGAAAGATATTTACAGATATGATTGGAAGCCTATGATCATAACATATCACTTAACCTCTACAAGATGCTTTGCCCCATAGAGAATAAGTGCTTGCCAAGTTACCCATCCCCACTCCTCTTTGCTCTAGGCCGCCCACCTGCCTGGTATACACACACACACACACACACAAGTTGCATGGCTGAAACAATTTAAGATTTTGATGCACCTGCCTTAAACAGGCAACAATATTGTACACAGAGACGACTGTTCACGGTAGGCAGGTTTTCATCGCTGGCCTATTTCGTCATACGTTGGTGGTAATCTGGCCTCTCTTTACACGATTCACCACACTCAAAAGATAGCTTTGTGCCAAATTGTGGGTCGTTCAGGCATGAGCGGGACCGCATATTCGAGTAAGTCACCTGTTGCAGGTAGTAGCTCCATTCGATATTCCCACCTGGTTTATTATGGGTAGAAGTAGTTACCAAGATCCTGCCAACTTCCTAAACTGGTACGATTCTTTGATGAAATTTCAGTAAGGCGTGGTAATGCTTTGACCAATCAGGCAACTACCTGACAAATGCATGGTTTGTTGCTAGGTGCGTAGCTCGAAACAGCAGCGTCTCTCACTGGGGATTTGAACGCACATCCAGCATTACAGCGCTGTCTTTTATTCCTTACCACGATAAGCATCATTGCAGTTCAGTGATTTCCGATTACCCACCTCACAGGGGTAAACGACCTTCAGTGTCGATGAAGACGAATGCAAATGCTAACATCTTTGGTCCTGGATGGATGATTGTCATTCTGACCATTCTTCGTATTTAATAAAGTTTGCGATAGAAAATAAGCAGCCTTTTTGATGAACGCAAACAGTGAGCTGCACTATTCATAGTAGCTGAGGCGCCTGGTGATTGGTTGTACGGACCTACGGGAAAAGTCACGAAAGCTAGTAGAGTTACAATGGCCAAAGCAGCGCAGGCCGAGTCACCGCCAGTCGTGGTTACTGCAGCAGAAGTCTGGTCAGGTCTGCTGGCCGTTGAGGGGCTTTTCCCAGTCGTGACAGACGCTTTCTCCACCTCTATCCGATACGACCATAAATTTGCCCCATTATAATAGCAATAATTATTATCGAATTCTACACTAATGCCGTTGATGACAGTCGGGAAAACGCAGTAGAACAAAGACATCGAACAAGGGAGAAAAGACTCTCTACTTCACTCACACAATCGGAGGACAAGACAGTGTGGGACGGCAGTACCTCGCAGAGGAATGGCCACAAGAGGTGATGATTTACTTCAAAATAATAATCTGGAAACCTATTTGACCAAACAACCACATTCTTGCTCAGGATGAGTCCAAAACGTCAACTACTTATAAGCACATAAGTAGGAAGGTGCAGCTGATGACTTACACCAGACGCAGACCATCTCGTAAGTCCACGGCGAGACTGGTGATGGCGAAATCAAACTAATCGAGAGGTTTTTTTGGACAACAGAGAGATCTGCACAGGGGAAAACTAAAGTGCGGGCCAAGTTTGTCCTCCGTGAGAGGTAGACGCAGCCGAGACTTCGACAATTCCGCTGAAGACTACAATGTGCGTAACTGCCACCTACTGCCATCCTGCGTGTAAACATACATGTAAGCATGCATTATCATCCAGTAGAACCAGTCAGAGAAAATGCATCGACTTTGCGCTCCTGTTAATGACTACGCGGATGATGCACAACTAGCCTTTTGTACAGGTAGCACTAGAGATGCGCGTGGTTCCAGCAATACACACAAAAGGTATTCTTTGCAGAATGGTTATGAACATATGGCAAAAGATCGAAGTTGAGGGCAACGCAGCACTAACAGCCGCCATTCCACCACAGGTTTTTGATAAACTCTACAGTATCCAATGGCAGTGTGGTGTCTCTACCCACTCCTCAATATCCAACACATCCTGCATATGCAAAAGGGAGGAAGGAAGGAGAGCGCCTTTACTGGTTTCAACAGTAGCAACAGTTTAGCTTTATCAATGGTAGCAGCAATAATAATAACTAAAGTAGTCACATTACCAATAAGGAGCAAGAGCAGCAGCAGCAGTGTTGGCGGCAGAAGAGAGAGGAAGGCAGGAGGGCAGAGCAGGGCAGGGCACGGCACGGCAGGGGAGGGAAGGGGAACAAGTTCACGTGTGGTTTTCTGCACACACGGGAGGGAGCTTCCAACCACCTCTTCCAAACATCTTAAGTCCTCGACGACATCGGACAGAGCATGGTCCGGCGGGTGAGTTGGTCGGTGGGTGAGTGAGTGAGTGGGTAAACAGCGCCCCAGGACTGCCCATTGAAGCCATAGATCGTTGAGGCAGGATCCATCCCCGGCACCACCGCCACCAACCAATGACACCGCCGGCCGATACGGGCGCAAAACTGGTTCCAGCATTCACCTCAGTGTGTCCACGAGGCCACTTCGTGACACATTCATGCCACTTGGCTCACTACAAGTGCAAAAGACGCCATTTCCAACACTTCAAACACATCACTACTTTCCCATCCTCTTCCACTCTCTCATCCGCCCAACACCCAAAAGGGAGGCTCATTCAAACCAAATCTACGTCCCCACCACTACTCTTTGTAAGTCCGCATAAACGAACACAAAATATTACTACATGACTGGCATTTACATCTTACTACCTTCGCACTATTCTAACCACTTTTTCTACAAGAAATCCAATTTTGAAAATCGAGGCTAAAGCACTACTTAAGCACTGGCTGTAATCAGAGCCACCCTGATCACACACTCGGATGGAGCCAAATCAGACACTATTTCACATTTCTGCTAGATAATTTGTTTCCTTCGCTGCCATAGTCACAACTTTCTCGAATGCACCAGACCAGTCCCTGAAACAGTCTTCATCAATGACTATGAAATGCGCACACTTCAAAGCATCGTCCCTCACTACTGCGAAGGACCGACTCAATCGCTCTGAACAGCACCTAATCGCCACACTTCCTCATCCAACGACTCTTAAAGAGAAGGCGACAGTCTTTCGAAAGTGTCCACCGATTCGCCCTCTCTAATGCCAACTTAGGCTTCGCATTGGTGAGGAACCAGCGTTCTCTCCCTGATTACAGTCGGTAAGATTAACATTTACACCCTTAGATGCGTTTCAGCCTTTCCAACCATTAGTTCAACCGCAAATACTGACTACTGCTTGTACTTTATGGCTGCAAAATACATTTCCATCTTTTCCTCCAACACTTTCTACCTTTTCAGGATACAAGGAACCTGACAACTTTAAAAACAACACCTTACCAGCCGTGTTTTCTCGCGAATAAAAAGCTGTATTGTGAATAAACATGAATATAACCTGCTACGAGCACATCGCTGTTGGTTTGGTTTTGTTTGCCTGCATAAGTCAAGACAGTGCTTGCATTTCATTGAGCAAGTTAACTGCATAGAGACTTTGCATAAATCCAAGAAAGGCACGAAACCTGATATGGATAATTCACTTGTGCACCTACACAAAACGCATTATCCGCAGTGAGTCTGCAATAAATTGAAGCTCTTGTGTCGCCACTTGTCGCATAAGGGCGAAACGCCATTAATAACACCTAATGAATGTAAAGGACTTACGAAACTGTTGTTGCGATAGGAATCGTTGGATGAATAAACGGATGTCCTCACCGGTGAATTTTACGCGTACGCAACAACAGCAGTGGCACCAGCGGCATTGGCAAAAGCAGGACAGCGGAGGAGGTTGAGTTGGTACAACCTCATCCACCAACCGCCGATGTGCCGTTGAGTACCCACCATCTCCCCATCCCCCAGGCATTCCGCAAGCATTGCACCTGAAACATTGAGAAAGCGCTGAAGGATGGCAAGGCTTCCTCGCTCTCCCTCTAAAAGCAAAGCACAGATCAGCAAAGACACACCCAATCCTCATGCCGACACGAGGGACCACCACCAATCCACCCAAGCGCCATGCCACAGCGTACAAGCCACCATCCCACCCCAACCCCGATAGTAATTAGTCCGAGAGAGGCCAGAAACCGCCTCAGCTTTCTGCCCTAAATGTTCCCCGCGCCGTCTCTCCCACTCCCTGCTTTTCAAATCCTTTTCCATCCATTCTCACGCCTAAGACTAAGTCGCAGTAGTGGTGAAAGTAGCACGACGGCCGCCCCCGCCTGCCCCTAACAGTTCGCGCCCAACACATCCAACAGTGGAGACCTATTCACTTACCGCCTCTGAACTGATGCATCACTACTTATCACCTATCCAGTCGGCAACAAATTAACATCCACCCTCCCACAGCAAATACATTTCCGTACCTGCGGAAACAAAACATGCCGCAGTTGCCACCAGTGGGCTCTAAACCATTGCGCTTCCATTCGTCGTGGTCGTCGTCGTAAGAGAACGTCTTCTTCACTCTTTCACACACCTACGGCACAGCTCCCCCAGCCTTTCCCCTCCTTCTCCGCCACCCAGCAACCCATGCTCGCGAAGACAAGGAGACGGAGATATAATAGCAGTAGTAGACCCTGTCGTCCATGCCGACAGCCGCACCGCGCAACCCAGACGGAGACGCCACCGCCACCACCACCACCACCACCGCCACCGCGAATCACTCCAAAATCTTGCATTGCCTATCATTCCACACACTCATCAGATGTTACTTCACCATCACAACCACCAAGATGAGTTTGTAGCATCTAAAAAGGAAAAAAAACCAAACAATGGAAAGACCGATGTGTGAGGCCCCAATGCGCTGCAAGCCAACATGCACTAAAAGAGAGAAAAAAAAACCCCAACAAGCAAACACTTAAGACTGCTACAAAGTACAGTTTCCGTAGTGATGCCAAAGCTTCCCACTAGCCACTTCTTCTTCCTCCGCTCCTACCGCCGCTGCGCCCACCTCACTCAGAGACATTAACTCATGCCGTCAAAGCTGAGCAACCTATCACAGTAATGAAAATAGCGCAGGTAAGGCAGGTAAAGGAGAACAGCACTTTCCCACCAACCGTATGAACGCACATTGATTCCATTGCTCCACACAAAAAAGGATGGCAACAACTCATTAAGCGTAATCCAGTCTTACCTGAGAAATATGTGAAGTGATAACAAAGGCGAGATTCGCACTCATTGATGCTGCAGCTTCTTCCTCTTCAGTGTCTATTCTAGCACGAAAACGGACAAAAAATGCATAATAACATTTGTAAATATAGTGAATACTTAGTAGCAAGGGATTGATAATGATTAGTTACCACGTCCTTAGCAAAGTTAGAACTCCTCTCAACAAAATCTATCGTCATTATAAAGCAAACTAATTACAAATTGCCGAAATAATCTTAGCTTATCACTCGAGGTGTCATACAGCGGAAAATGTACGTGAGTAGGCATCGTAGTTGGAAGAGAAAACGTCCTAACAACCACACTATGAGACCTTTGCGTTCACTTTACTCAAGTTACAAGTCCCTTCATCAAAGTGGACCTCAATCATCAAAACTCAATTATGGTAAAATAACAAACTCCTTGAAAACAGCCAAAGCAATTGTACTCAATCCAAAGAAGTGTTTTGCAGTAAATAATTCAAGATTAGGCAGTGAGAGTGGAAAACAAAAAGTTGTGGCAGCAACTGCAGCTATTTCTGAAACGGTTGGTCTAACAAATAAACTGATTAAGAAAGCAAAGGCATATATCTACACACATTCATAAAATGGGTGCTTAATCGCCAGAAACCACCAAGCAAGTAATTTCCAAGCACTTGGTAGGGTTGTAGCTCCTCTCCACAAAATTATGCCTCATCACTCAAGTTCGAACGTCAGTAAAAATACCACCTCAAAATCTGCTAAGAAATTGTCGCAATTTATATCTACACAGCGAAAAAAAAAGGAGTGAGGAGACCTTGCAATTGACAAGTAACCGTCAACAGTCACACCGAGAGGCCTTTGCGTCTGCTCTAACAAGTATGTGTATAAAGGAAGCAAATCGACATTCAAAGTACCCCACAACAATTAAATAACGAAAAACAATAAAGAGATACTCAATACCTACCGGGTCCCCGACTTTTGGCAGCGGATAAAGGCGCACTAATCCAGAAACTAACCCTGAAAACGCGCACCACTTACGCAAGTCGCGCACAAGCCTGGCCAATCAGTTTAAAGTTCATCCGGTAAAACAAACAAGCTTTAAATTTTTATGTATCTTTGACAAGACCATAATTGCGACAAATACTAACATTTTCGACTTTTGCGTATAATTTAGGTATCAAACGTACCAATAACTATTTACAATTTATGTCAGTAAAATAAATGCGTAATAGTAATATTGTAAATTTGTCAGCAAATCGTAAAAGTAGTTCAAATAACAGTGATCGATGTCGTTTTGTCAATCAGCAGTATACGTTAACTTACTTTAAGTATGTGTTTTGTAGCAAAGTTCATAGGCAAAGCGAATAGACGGGTTGCTCAATTGGAGTAATGGACTGATGCGCATTTGTACAAAATCCCGCCTAGCAACTTGTTGGTTGGTGGGTTGTAAGCTGAGTTATCAAATGGCAATTTTCGGCTGCGATGTTTGCACATCCCACTATACGTAGACGCAGTGGTACAATAGCCAATTTCGTAATTACTTCCTGAGTTGAGCATCAATCGCATTGGCAGTTGTTCCATTCAGTGGAGTGCTACCTGACCTTCTACCTCGTGTGGTAGCTGTCATGAAATGACTTGTAATTGTCTGAACTTACCTGATCTGCCAATAACCCAAATGCAATTGTGAAATCTAGTTCGATTTTGCTAAGATAGTTGATCATGACAAGTTAACAGGATTACTTTTTGTGTGAATTGATCTAAACTGTTTGATTCCCTCCGTCAGGGGACATGAGAATGCTAAGAGAGTATGAGAATGTTTACTGAGCCACAGATAATGTTAGGGCTAAGAATCGCATCCATAATCTTTCACCCTTGTGAGTTTGTCCTTGCGGTCCCTCCTCCTTCTCCTCCTTCTTTTCCTTTTTCCCCTCTGCCTCATAATCCCACTTCCGAGTCAGCTCCCTATTGTGGGGTTCGAAGGCTCCCTTGAAGGCGAACGAAGGCAAAATATCAGGGTAGAATGCATATATTCAACAAAGAGAAGAAAATGGGTTGCCGGAACACCTTTTACCGATGACTGCATCATCCCATACTTTATCGCTGACTTTTTGTTCCTTCACTCCTCTTATTGCATTACCACCGGACATGATCCATGAAGACTCCTCAATTCTGCTTTTAGCTTTCGCATTGTCCAAATCACCCTCGAAGCCTAACAACATGTCACTTAGTGTGCTTCAATCTGTCTACATTAACTACAGCTATTTAAGCGTCAAACCTCTCTTGGTCCACATCGTCCGCAAAGCCTCACATTTCTCTGTCATTTACGACCAGTCTGCTTCACTCATTGCACGCTGTCACGTGTATTTCAAATTTTCATCTTCGATCCAACGATCGATGTGCTGTCAAGCGCATCGTCGCCAGTTTCATATTTCCGTGATTCACTCGCGATGTTGTCGAAAGAAGGAGTGTTCTACGCCGTATTCCTGCTCGCGTATGCGAGCATCGCACTGCTCAATTTGAGCAGCAGTGCACTGAACCTACTCACATGGTTTTACATGTGGGGAATCGTTGGATTCGCCGGAACCCTTGTCGACTGTATGTGTCTCCATTTCGCTAATAAATCTGCTGCCTTGTAGATGTGACAAGGAAGGAAGGTGGGGCGGGGGAGCGCCACCGGCGCTCAGTTGGTGCTGAGGCAAGACCCTATGGGCGCCACCACCGAAGATTGCCACCGGCCTCAGTGGACCGGGAGACAACCAGCTTCGCAATCTCTTCCCTTCGTGACGAGGAGGTTGCACTGGCCACTGGGGCCGTGTGTCCAGGCACCGACCCAAGTACGTCTCGCTCCCTTCTTTCCCTCCTTCTCAGCCTCCGTATACTGATCAAATCACTTTGTAGGAGTTACATAGCGGCTCTGGATCAAGACATACTTCATGCTACTCTGCTCAATCACTTGGTCCATAATTACGTGCAGACTCAGCATACGTCTTTCAGCTGACTTGCTCTCATTATTTGGGCAGCTAGCAGTAGCATTAGCGCTATTTCCACTTTAAACCACTTAATTTACAGGCATTATCCACGTCAATATGGTCTTGTTCCATCTTTTAGCTGGGCGCTGGTGGCGGGAGTGGAATGCTCAGCACCCCCGTAAGCTCTCCGCACTCATACGCTCTCCTCCTCCTCCTCATTTCTCATCCTCACCCTTCTCTTTTTCACTTAATCTTTTAGGGCCAAAACACCAACCCAAAGTAAGAAGAGGACGCGCAGGAAGATGGCGCATCTTCTGCTGTTTAAGTTGTTAGGGATCCTTTGCCTTGTTTCTTTTTCTTCTCTCCCTATCCCTCCTCCCCACACCCCATAGCATGATTGTATCGTTCTAACACAGATTTGTCATGGCAATGCCTTCTTTTCGCTTTCTATGTGGGCAGAATTGGATGAAAGATAATTAGAAAAGCACTGGTCGCTCGGGATTATGAGTGGGTGGGCGAGATGCCACCACTTCAACTACAAGGCATCATTCAAATGTTGGGCTGCAATGCCAGTTTTAGTGAGTCATGAGTAAAGAAGGCAGCCAGTAATCCAGCTATCGACTATGCAATACACTTTCCGCAATGGAAATATATGATGGACATACGCACGCCCGAAGTGCTCTTCTCTGCTCACGTCTCTCCTCGCCTCTCTGCTTCAACATCGTGTGCCCTGCCATTCCAATGCTGCACACTTCGCATGGAGGCGTCGAAACAACACCAGCGACAGGATGAACTAGTGTGGTTGGCCAATCACCAAATGCTCACAAACGCAGAGGTGTGGCTGACTCCCCAATCTTACATGCACATTTCTTTCATTGTATCATTTTTCTTTCAAGTTAATGCTCCATCATTAGGTGCAAAAGTCAAGTCTTTAGTGATGTATGGTCGGTTTGGGTGGGATAGTGTGCCGCAGCACAGCGATGACCATAACGCACTACCTCTCGTACGCAACGATCGGCAAGAGTAGTCCCTCCTACACTGCAACACATCTGCTACGGCCTAATAACGAATGCAAACAAGTCTGACGAAGTCATTTGCACGAAATGCATTTCAGCGCGCTGTGAGTAGTGGGGATTCGAGTTCGCTTCATTGAGTCCATGCAAGATGGCAATGCAAATTTTGTAACAGAGCAACTCATGTATGCTGGTACCTCTTTACATTAGCCACGACTGTAGTACTTTGTTTGTTGGAACTACCGGTCTCGGTCAAGGTAACAGAGATGGCCGTACTGCCCTAGCTGCGTGGGCTAGCCTCCGGGCCATGGCAGTGGCCTATTTCTCTCTGTCCGTTGAATATATATATATATATATAGGCATGTATATATATATATATATGTATATGTATGTTCTACCCTAGCATTCTGCCTTCTTTTGCCTTTGAAGGAGCCTCGGGGCACTACAACTACAATCCTAAGCATGCACATAATATTCTCAGTTAAATTTGTAAACCGAACATTAAAATATTTGTGCTTAAATTGTGCGTTGTCTCATTTGATGTTGCTAATCTACTGATATAACTTTGTAAAATTTACTGCGATCGGGGGAATTGAGTGAGATGCGTTTCTAATGTGATTTGCTTCGTATCCAAATCATGGCCCTCGTTTTTACTTGTCGTCTCCATGACCACAGCTGGTGCTGCTTGCCAAGGTGATTGCCGCGCGTTCGTTTGATTGACAATTCTGTCAACTCAGCGCTTCCTTGTGTGGCGATGGACATTGCCACGACTAGTTCAGTGGTGTAGGTGGATGGAGTGGGTGTGTTTATTATTGCAACTGCAGAAAGTGCTCAAATGCGGACTCAAATGCTGAACGAATTGGAAGGAATACAGTAGAAGAAGCAGTAATGTGTGCAAAGCCCATGCTTTGCTGCTGTTGCACTGCAAGTGTCTTGTCTGTATCACCTTTGACTGATGCAATTGTTGGTCACTGGACTGTAATTGTTCAACAACGCCACGCGCAGGAAAAAAGAGCGACCTCATGGTTGGGTTGCGGTGACACGAAGGGGAGATATTGCGAAACTGGTCGTCTCCCGGTCCACTGAGGCCGATGGCAGCTTTCGTTGGTGGTGTCCACAGGGTCTCGCCTCAACTCCAACTGAGCGCCGGTGGTGCTTCTCCACCTCGCCTTCCCTCCTTGTCACATCTACAAGGCAGCAGATTTATTAGCGAAATGATCACACTTACAGTTGACAAGGGTTCCAGCGAATCCAACGATTCCCCACCTCACACTCCTTTCTTGTCATAACTATAAGGCAGTAGATTTATTAGTGAAATGAGCGCACTTACAGTTGACAGCGGACTCGAGGAATGCAACCATCCTTCGAAGGTGGGCCTAAGCGATAAGGCCAATTGTATTGCTCAAATTGGGAAGTGCAAGGCTCTTCAATTACAGAAAAGGAGGTAAAGCTGCTCATGTGATTAGCGAATCACAATATGTTGCGCGTGGATGCTGTTACACTGACAACTCCCTTCGATGTCCCCAAAAAACGTATGTGGAAAAAAGGGGAAGAAGACGCACGACGTTTTAACTAGAGTCGACACTCATAATGCTAACCTTGACTATGTGTCCATTACCTTTACGAAAGATACACATTTTAACAAACTGCTCTGCTACATTTTGAGTTGGCACTTCTTAATTGCTATGTCTGTACATCCTGGTGTACGTGGACGTAGTGGCACAGTTGCTAACTTCGTCATTACTATCTGATTTGGACATCAATCACATCGACAGTTGTTCCATCCAGTGGGGTGTCACTACGCCCTCTACCTCCCTGTGATAGTTGGCATGACATTAAGGCTAAAACAATGAGCTTTGTAGCTGTTGAGCAGCTAATCATGTAAAGCCTACAAATTTCAGGTTATTGAACCCCGGCGACTTAGCAGCTCTACACTTGCAAGCTTACGAACACGAAACGACACACCCTGCTCGCCCTCCTTCTCCAGTTTCTACTACTGCATGCAAACCTACACATCGTCTTCTCGTCTGCTCCCTCATTTTCCCATTCACTTTAGTAATACACCTTCTGTTTGACTTTTCTCATTCTTTGTACACTGTAACAGTCTGGTCCTCGTCGTTGCGCAAGCTGTTGAGTGACTGAGCAGTCGAACCATCCACCTGACCATCAGCTCTGATGGGGCTCATCCCTTGGTACTGTAGGCAGTTGGCAGCTATTCCACACTACCTACATTTTCTGTGGTGCATAGACAGACCATCACTTCTAATGGTTGGTAGCGTTCACTACGATCCAATAGTTGGGCTTGACTGTGTGGCTGCCAACAATCCACTAGTCACTCATCCGCCTGGGTACGATTCCTTTGTAGGCGGAAGTAGGTGCGCTCCTCCCATGGCAGTGGATCTCATTCCCGGTGTCTCGCCAAAGCCACTATATGGGGACAATATCTGTGTACATGGCTTTGTAAGACTTTGACGTTGGCGTAGCCCAAACACAGAAACATCGTCGACATCTCTAGCTAAAAAGTTGGATTACTTGGAGTCCTTTTCTTCCAATTCTTCACATGAGCCCTTCGGATGCACCTATACGCACTAGATTGTGTGGCCTCATTCACTTAAGTGGTAGAGCCCCACCACAACTCACGCAAATGTCTTCGGTGTCAAACCACAACCACTTGAAGTTGTAATGGTGGGAGTCGAGTGGATCGCTTGTGTCCTCTTCAATTTTCTTCGTAACTACGCACCACCTGCAACATCCGACAGATCCTGAAATGCTGATGTGCTGCTTGCTAAGATGATAGAGGGACTACATCCACACCCACTTGCTGTTTCCTCCTTTCACTTATTCAACTAATTCCCATTATCTCCTACGCATTTTGGGAGTAAGCTTTGCCGCAACAAGATCGCTAACTCCCTCGCTCACCTCGATGCGCTTTAAATGGCACACGTTGAGTCCCGACTTTATATAAAAACGGACTTTGCAAAGTGCTTCAATTTTTACATTCAGAGGAGTACTAAGACCTTCACAAGTGAAGATGCAATGACTTGCCATTGGATCTAGCTTTTCATTTACGCAATCATACATGTACCTCTAAGGGGCAGAGGAAAACTCATGAGGACTACGTTTTTTGCTCAAAAGAAGCTAGCTCGGGTGACGTCCGATAAAGTCTTATTAAAAATCGTAAAAGAATAGCAAAATGTTTATGTAAGTGGCTTTGCGCTTGTCAAACTTAGCTTTTGTTTCGATATTGAATAGGCAGTGGTCAGGACAATCCCTTGCGACGCAAGGTAACTTAGTACTTGATACAAAATCGCACCCAGACCTCATTTACCATGAATTGGGTTGCTCTGTCGACTTACAACAATGATATTGGGTGTTTGCTGTGAGATTAGAACTAGGATGATTTCATGCAGACCCCAAAATGCCGATCCAGGTATCCCCTAAGGCGACCGTAAAATCTCTCCTCGGCTAAACGCCATCTGATTGGCTGGTCAATAACCAATGGAAGGTGACGAGTTCCAGGAAGTACTTTTATGTCCACAAACCAGCCTACATAGCTGTAAGTAAATGCCGGATTTTCGTGGGGAGAAGTCTAATTTTATGTCCCATTTCTTTAAATGGCCATATTTCTTGTTGACCCTGAAAAGACTTCTCGAATCTCTGATTGGATGAGTGGTAGCCAATGGTACAATTGCAGGATAGACATGTCATTAGAATAGTCATTTTTGATTTGTTGCATAGCAGCTCGATTGATTAGAAAAGGAGTGTCAGGTGGTCACATAAGACCAATAAGATTCTAGGCTATGGAGGACTTTTGTCTGAAATTCTGGAAGAGCTCTCGTGTATGCCTGTTATAATAAACTTGTAATCAAGGTTCTACTAATTTCAGTTGTGCAGTGGCATTCCTCAGAGACGATTCTCGTTGCAGTAAGCCTGCTCCATCTTTGCGGTTGATACTACCTCAAAGCGCTGATTTTAACTGCGTTAATCACGCTTTATAACCGATCTCCATTTCGATGCACTTCCAGAGGATGTTGAGGGCACTTTCGGTCAGCAGTTGCTCTTCCATGATTGAACTGGCGACCCCCGTTCGTCAACCGAGAGTTCTTACACGTGAGTTGATGATTTCCTGTGGCAGACAAGATTCAACAGTCTCACAAAAGCCATTATACTTGGTGACAATACCCAAGTCAGCTTAGCCTGAGAATCTTAAGATGTGATGAATGTGGACTCAGGAAGATCCATTCCGGTGAGCACTTTCGATCCTGACCATGAGAGCGTTAAGAAAGAGATGTGAATTGCCATGAGTTTGGAATGGTGGGTGCAAAATGGATGATTAATTCGTTGATGAAGGGAACAGGAATGCGTGCATTTGGAGTGCTGCTAAGAGTAGTCAGGTGGTGGTGGTGGGGCAAACTTCTCTGCGGATCTTTCATGTCACGCAGTCTATCTATCGGCGATCATCATCATCATCATTCAATCAAGTACTGTGATTCAATGCATTCAATTACGAGTTTAATTACCCCTCTATTGTGCCATTGTGTTAAAGGTATTAAATGGAATAGACTTAATCGGAATCGAGACTAATTCCGCATTCCATTTCAAGTGCAGTTTCAGGCACCATGTCAGAAGTGTCACACTTGCAAGACCAAAGGAATTGGGGGGCCATCAACCCCACTTCCCATGCCGCCCCTGTCTCCTCCTTCCTTCCTTCCTTCCTTCCTTCCTTCCTTCCTTCCTTCCTCCCTTCCTTCCTTCCTTCCTTCCTTCCTTCCTTCCTTCCCTCTTAACCACTTGCCAAGGGGAGGCGTGCTTCACTCCACCACCTCCACCCAGTCACATGCACATCGGCACATAGAGACCAAGAACAAAGAAAGGCTTCTTATAATAATACTAGCAGTAGCAAAGAAGATGGGTAGGAAACATCACACCTCTTCCTTTTGCGTTTGCTGGTGGTGATGTTGGCGCCGTCGCTGGTGCTCTCAAATGGTTAAGAGAAGTAGTTCACAGTCATTCAGCGGATTGACCTGCGGTCTTGATGGCAAACGTTCCAAATTCAGCTCCAATCGAACAGAGGACAGATAAGAAGGAGGAGGATGCAGTAGTGGGCAAGAGAAAGAAAACAGTTGAATGAGAAATCATTTTAATAAAAGCCATTGATTACCCAGAACGCTTTGTAGTTCCTCAAATGCAGCATCACCCTCCCCTTAAAAGTCATGGTGAAGGAACCAACTTCAAAAACTCCGAAATCTCCGCTTAACCCACATTGTTCACTCTGCCACCGCCTTGGCTCTAAATCGACTTTCCTACCCTCACCAACAACATCACCCTCCACCACAGGCGAAACTCTCGCATTCCAACTCCTCTAATCAGCCCATTTCAACGTCATGCGTGCGCATGCACAACCCATTGGAGAAGTGAACTGCTGAATGCAAAACTATCGGAAGAAATCGAGAATCCTGCCACCGTCTTGAAGGGAAAGGTCACATTCTTACTAGTTTTGCCCCATCAATAACTCACAGCAGTGCACTCTCCCATGTGGCCAACAAAGGAAAAGAATTCGTAGCAACTATCAACAAGACTTAATACTGCCTCCTTTGTACTTCTTGTCAAGCTTGTTGCGCTGACTGATGCAGCATTGCTTTGTTACATCTGCTGTACCCAAGCCATCAATGCGTCTGCACTCGATTAGGTTACGGTGATCGTACCTTCCACATTGTTGTCACACACTTCTACCACTCGGCACGCTGCAGTTTGTGCACGGCTTTCTCGTGTCCTCCAGTAGGTGGACGTTAGGAGCGCATACGAGCATTACTGAAATAACAAAAGTAGCACTAAACCACATGGACCTCTGATGCCTCCTATGGCTGACAATCGTCTCCTTCACGTAGGTGTTTTTCATACATCGCACCACGACTTCATGATGGCAGTGAAGCGCTATTATGCCAAGACTATCAGACCTTTGATAGAGTTCTCTGCATAAAGAGGAGGGAGAGGAAGGTAACTCACAAGAACCTCTGTAATAATCATTTCAAGTAATGTGGTAAGGGTACCCGGATCGGCGGTGACGCTAAAAGTTCTAAGAGGAGACGATGCAATGCTGCAGATGAGATCGTTGAGAGCACAATTATCCAAGTGTCCCACCAGGTGGTTCGACGTTGTCTCCGTGTTCGAGACTGTTGCTAGACGAGCAGGTGGATAGGCGTTGCATGTAAAGTCCATGCCCTGCTGCAGTAGCCCCACCACGCTCTCCTCTGCTACCGCCCTTCACTGCTGTCACTATTGGTCACTGGGTTCACCTAGCAGATGCAATTAAAGCAAATCAGATTCAAAAGATTAAAAACCAAATACGACTCATGACTCATTGCTGTGAATCTTGAGGCAAATAAATGGATGTCGTATCACATTTATTTACAATGTCATTGGAAGGTATTATACAAAGTGGAAGAGAAAAAGCGCCATCATTTCATTAAACGAGGAAGTTAGCGGTCTGCAAGTTATCTAAAATTTGTGTGAAGACCAATAGAGGCTGGTGCATTTTCGAAAATTCGCCACTTATGTTACTTACTAGTGGCATGTTCTTCCTAACTCTGACCAACCAGTCATCCACCTTGATCCACCAAGTCCACTTATTCATCCACTTAAATGTCGTCTTGGCTAGTCACTTGTGGACCCACTTATGAGCTCACCACCTCTACGTCCACTCATTAATTTAGCAATCATCCAACCAGACAACCAAGTGTCCACCGCATCGACACCCATCCATCAGTTCATCCCTCCTCTTACTTCTCCTCCTTCTCATATGTCGACATCTATATGCTCAGTTCCACAGTTCCTCAATTCACAACTCTCACTTCTGTGCAGCTCACAACTTCACTACTCTCCACCTCTTCCTCTTGCCTACACCTTCACAAGTTTAAGTCCTTATCCTTCCTTTCCTCCATCCATCCATCTATCTATCTATCTAATTTCATTGCGCGTCACACATCCCTCAACACTGTAGCTTCCTATGAGCATACACATCTCCATTAATACTTTCCTCTTCTTCTTCGTCTTAGAAGAGGAAAGAGGCTCTTCAAATTCTCCACCCTCCTTCCAGAGCCAACTAACAACGACTCTTCATGATCGCAGCCCAAACGCATACAACACATGCACAAACACAGTACGAAACACAAGCACTGCAGCACACTTACAACACATCACATGCAGCCACTACCCACGCGCAACACAAACAAATCACCCAACTACTCAGTTCTCTCCTCCAAATAATAATGACAAGGAAAATTAGTTGCTTTTTATCACCCTTATCACTTTCAACGCAAACAATCCTATCACCAGGGAGCACATCCCATGCCCATGTGGTCTAAGCAAGAACAGAGAGAACTTTCAATCAGATTAGTTTTGCGGCAATTTAAAGTCGTCATGCGCGTAGTAGACATTGAAGGAGCCGAAGAGGACTCCCTCATGAGCGTCCTCTTCTGCATGTGTGTATACGCACATGCAGATGAGCTGAGCCAGTCAATGCCGCCCGTCGATGATGCTGCCCGTGTGCGGCGCCAAGTCTTCACACTGCTGCTAGCTAAGTCTCCACTTAAGCAGTTCAGGCGTCGCCACCAGTAATGTGCATTTCAGAGGAGGGCTAGCAGGATGCGACTGAGCAGTTGGAGACAGTACCACCACCATCGTCAACGTCTCAACCATCGCTGGCCTCACTCCCCTTGCTGCAGTACTCCGCACCTCAGTCGTCCATATCCGCCAGTGGGTTGAATGCACATTGCCTATCTTATTCCACCTCTCCCATGCCCACTCCCTCCTGCCACCACCACCACCATCTTCTTCTTTTCCTCCGCCTCCTCCTCCTCACTCACCTCCTTCCCACCTTCCTAAGAAGGAGGAACACACGTAGTTCTTGGTGCCCACCAACTATTGCGGCACGTCGTCTGCACTACATTTCGCCACTTTCTCCAGTGAGCATGTAAACGACTGTCATGGCAAGGGCTTGAACCTACCAACCAAAGTGAATGGCGTTTTGCAGAGGACACCGTCTCCCCACCACAATGCGGCTCACAACAGATGAGTTTAATCACGCACGTACACCTGTGGTGACTTGGTGGAGCATTTGAGTTGTGACAAGTGCGCCCTACACTACATTGCGTTGTTTGCAGATCACTCATGCCCTGCCTAACTCTGTGCTCACTTCCCTTTCCATTTCACATAAGCCCATATGGAGGCAGGAGGTCAAATTGAAGGTGACGTTTTCATTCTCAACACTGTCGCATATCCACTGCAAATGGACGACTCTCGACATGGAGGCACAAGTGGCTATCTACCAACTACTAATGCGTTTGCACCTAAACCTGCCCGCCCCTCCTCCGGTTTGTCTCTTTACCCTTCAGTCTGCTGTCTTTTGTCTGCCTACCTACCAACCTGCATGTGTCTCGCTGTCTGTCAGCAGAATTCAAATCGTATCGATTGCCTCCGCCCAATAAATCAATCAATCAAGCAAGCAACCAATCGGCATGTCGCATTTGAACGTCACTTGCACTTTTACGTACACACGCTGTGGTAGGTTCGCTGCAGCCACTTTATGCCAGGCTCCTGTTAATAGAAAATGAGCAATTACGTAGTTGATATTGCGAGAGCCGAGGAAGACTTCCTCCTGAGCATCCTCATCTGCGTGTACAGGTACATGCAGATGAGGGAAGCTCGTCGGAGATGTCTGTGTGCAGCTCCGAGTGTTCAATCTGCTGGTAAGTGTGCGATTGAGCGGCGTCAGCGTCACTAATAACACTGTGTGTTTCAGAGGAGGGCGAGCTGGTCGTGATTGAGGAGGCGGAGCCAGCGCAGCCAACGCAGCCGTCGGAGTCAACGGAGCCGGAGGAGCTCGCGGAGGAGGAGGAGGAGGAGGAGATGCTAATGCCATCATCGCCGTCTCAAGCATCGCTGGCCTCACCCATCCTGTCCCAGTCCTCCCCATCTCAGTCCTCTATATCCTCCAGTACGTTGCTTGAACATGGTCTATCTCATCCTTCGTTTCTCATGTCTACTCCCTCCACGCTTTCTTACTGCCTACCCCTTCCCTCATTCTGTGTCTCCCATTTCTTTCAGGCATCCATGCATTCATTTTATGCATTCATTCATTCATTCATTCATTGATGAGACTCACTCTCGAACCAATTCGGTGTGGTGAACCACTTCGCTGTCTACTTCTCCTCCTCCTCCACCTTCTTTTCCATTCCCTTCACGTAGGCTTAGAGGTGAACTACGAAGTGGAGGACTTGCTCATTCCTCACCAGGACCGTGAGGGGCAGGCGCAGGCGCAGGCGCAGGGAGAAGGGTCAGCTATGTCACCCACCACCAGTGGCACGCCCACCTCCCACTACCTCAGCGCCTCCTCACCCAACCACGTGGTTGGTGTCTCTTGGGGAGGTGGCGACAATGATACAGTGCAGCCAATGCGAGTGCCAATTACACATGGATCGTCATCACCGCTCGTCCGTCTCGAGGGTAGGCAGGAGTCGGCGGCGGCCAAAACTCCCCCGCCAATCCTCTCATCCACTCACGAAACCGTTAGTCCAGACAGCACGACGGGTGAGTGAACACCACCTACCAACCCTGCAGTTGAAAAGTAACCGTCAACAGCCACATTAAGAGGTATTTGCGTCTACTCTAACAAGTGTGTGTATAAAGGGAACAAATCGACATTTAAACTACCTCACAGCAACTGACTAACTAAAAGTAATCAAAAGATACTCAGTGCTTACCAAGCTCCCAACTTTTGGCAGCGGATAAAGGCGCATTATTTTACAAAATTTACCCCCAAAAGCGCGCACCACTTACGCAAGCCGTGCACAAATCTGGCTAATCAGTTCAAAGTTCGTCCGGTAAAACAAACAAACTTTGAATTTCTATGTATTTTTGATGGAATCATAATTACGACAAATACCAACATTTTCGACTTTTGCGTATAGTTTGAGTAGCGAACGTACTAATGGCAATTTACAAAGCGCGCTAAATGAGAAAGTTGTTAATATTTGTATATCAGTAATGTAAATGCATAATAGTGATGCTGTAAGGTTTGCCAACAAGTCGTAAAAGTGGTTTAAACGACAGCGAGGAATGTCATTTTGTCAATTAATCGTGCACGTCTATTTACTTCAAGCATGTGTTTTGTAGCAAAGTTCATATTCAAAACAAATAGACGCGTTGCTCAATTGGAGCAATGGACTGACCTTACCTACATTGACTTGCAAGTGTCGATCACCTTCACAAAAGATGAGCACTTGTACCATATCCCGCCTAACATCTTGTCGGTTGGTGGGGTGTAAGCTGCGTTTTCAGATGGCAGCAAACATGACGTCGGCCTTTGGCGATGAGGAGCGTCCATCTTCCCACTCTCCCATGGCTTGGACGCCGTGTTGGTGGCGCTAATAAGGCACCATCTGTTTCAATCAAGCATGTAAAAAAGCATTGAATTTACGGGTCACTGAACCCGAAACGATAACGGAAACAGCAGCAACTACAGCATCAACGGCGACAGCAAGAAGAAAGTGAGCGCAGCACGCGTCGGATGTTGTTACGAAGGCGTCTTCTCCACTGCAAAGGCAAAAGGCGTATTGAGGGAGAAAAAGGGTGGGTGGGGGAAGGGAGAGAAGGGAGGAAAGAGAGGAGAGTGTAAAGGAATTGCAGTCGCGTGTGCTACGCACATGTATGTGTCATCAAAATCGCACGATATAATGAGGCAAGAATAAAGTAGATAGCAGCATCAACAGCAGAAGCAGTCGTAGTGGTAGTATTAGTAGTGGTGGTAGTAGTAGTATAGGTAGAAGAAGGCGCACTTACTGAAAGGCGAAGGGACTGTTGACGAGCCTCCGATCCAACTGTCAAATGAGAGAAAAATCGATGATGATGACGACGCCGACGACGATGGACGATGGGTGATGGATGATGAATGGGTTGGTAGAGAGTGGAGAGAGGTGGGTGGTAGGTGGTATTCACTCACCCGACGTGCTGTCTGGACTAACGATTTCGTGAGTGGATGAGCGGATTGGTGGGGGAGTGTTGGCCTCCACCGACTCCTGCCTACCCTCGAGACGGACGAGCGGTGATGACGATCCATGTGTAATTGGCACTCGCATTGGCTGCACTGTATCATTGTCGCCACCTCCCCAAGAGACACCAACCACGTGGTTGGGTGAGGAGGCGCTGAGGTAGTGGGAGGTGGGCGTGCCACTGGTGGTGGGTGACATAGCTGACCCTTCTCCCTGCGCCTGCGCCTGCGCCTGCCCCTCACGGTCCTGGTGAGGAATGAGCAAGTCCACTTCGTATTTCACCTGTTAGCCTGCGTGAAGGGAAGAAGTGGTTCACCACACCGAATTGGTTCGAGAGTGAGTCTCATCAATGAATGAGTGAATTAAGGCATAAAATGAATGCGTGGAGGGAGTAGACATGAAAAACGAGGACTGGGACAGGGTGGTTGAGGCCAGCGATGCTTGAGACGGCGATGATGGCATTAGCGTCTCCTCCTCCTCCGCGACCTCCTCCAGCTCCGTTGACTCCGACGGCTCCAATAGCTGCGTTGGCAGCGCTGGATCCGCCTCCTCAATCACGACCAGCTCGCCCTCCTCTGAAACACACGGTAACGTTGACGCTGCTCAATCGCACAACGCTTACCAGCAGATTGAACACTCGTCACTGCACACAGACAGCTCCGACGAGCTTCGCTCATCTGCATGTACCTGTACACGCAGATGAGGATGCTCAGGGGGAAGTCCTCCTCGGCTCCTTCAGTGTCTACTACGTGCATGATGACTTTGAATTGCCGGAAGACTAACATGATTGAAAGTTCTCGATGTTCTTACTTAGGCCACATGGGCATGGGATGTGCTGCCTAGCGATACGATTGTTTGCGTTGAAATTAATAAAGGTGATGAAGGACAACTAATTTTCCTTGTCATTATTTTTTGGAGGAGAGAACTGACTGATTGGGTGATTTGTTTGTGTTGCGGGTGGGTAGTTGCTGCGTGTGATAGGTTGTAAGTGTGCTGCAGTGCTTGTGTTTCGTACTGTGTTTGTGTATGTGTTGTATGCGTTTGGGCTGCGATCATGAAGAGTCGTTGTTAGTTGGCTGTGGGAGGAGAGTGGAGAATCTGAAGAGCCTCCTTCCTCTTCTAAGACGGAGAAGAAGAAGAAGTATTAATGGAGTTGTGAATGCTCATAGGAAGCTCGGTGTTGAGGGATGTGTGACGCGCGATCAAATTAGACAGATAGGTAGATGGATGGAGGGAAGGATGGAAGGAAGGGCGGAAGGAAGAAAGAAAGGAAGGAAGGAAGGAGGGAGGGATGAAGACTTGGATTTGTGAAGGTGTAGGCGAGAGGAAGAAGTGGGGAGTAGTGAAGTTGTGAGCTGCACAGAAATGAGGGTTGTGAATTGAGGAACCGTGGAGATGGGGTAGGGTAGTTGTCATGTCTCATGACAGAGGGAATCAAAAAGTAATCTTGTTAAATTGTCGAGCGCTTTTACCCCTATCATGATCAACTATCCCAGTAGAATCGAACCTGTTTTCACAATTGCATTCTGGTTACTGGCAGATCAGGTAAGTTTAGACAATTAGCAGTCATGTCATGACAGCTACCACAAGAGGTAGAAGGTCAGGTGGCACTCTACTGAATGGAACAACTGCCAATGTGATTGATGTTCAAATCAGGAAGTAATTACGAAGTTGACCACTGTACCACTGCGTCTACGTATAGTGAGATGTGCAGGCATCGCAACCGAAAAATTGTCATCTGAAAACGTAGCTTACACCCCACCAGCCAACAAGATGTTAGGCGGGATATGGTACAAGTGCTCATCTTTTGTGAAGATGATCGACACTTGCAAGTCAATGTGAGTAAGGTCAGTTTATTGCTCCAATTGAGCAACGCGTCTATTTATTTTGAATATGAACTGTGCTACAAAACGCATGCTAAATGTAAATTGAAGTGAACAACCAATTGACGAAATTGACGTTACTCATTGTTTTCGAACAGCTTTTACGATTTGCTGACGGACCTCGCAATATCACTATTATGCATTTATATTACTAACATGTAAATATTAACAGTGTTCTCATTTTGTGCACTTTGTAAACTGTCATTCGTATGCTTGCTGCCAAAATTATACCAAAAGTCGAAACTGTTGGTATTCGTTGTAATTATGGTTCCATCAAAAATACATAAAAATTTAAAGCTTATTTGTTTCATCGGACGAACTTTGAACTGATTAGCCAGATTTGTGCGCGGCTTGCGTAGTTTGCACGTGTTTTCGGGGATAGATTTTCTGAGTTAATGCGCCTTCATCTGCTGCCAAAAGTTGGGAAGCCAGTAAGTATCAAGCATTTTTTTATTATTTTTAGTTAGCTAGTTGTTGTGAGGTACTTTAAATGTCGATTTGTTTCCTTTATACACATACTTGTTAGAGTAGACGCAAAGGCATCTTAATGTGGCTGTTGACGGTTTCTTTTTATCTGCAAGGTCTTCTCACGTGCATTCTTTCCTGTATAGATATAAATTTCGACTGTTTTTGCGGTTTGTGAGGTTATTTGTTTTTACTGACGTTTGAATTTGAGCATTGGGACGTGATTTTGTGGAGAGGAGCTTGGAAATTACGTGCTTGGTGCTTTCTTGCAAATAAGCACCAATTTTACGAGTGTGCCGATGTATGCTTTTGCCTTTACCAGTTTATTTGTTAGACCAACCGTTTCAGAAACAGCCGCGGTTGCTCTCATAACTTTGTGATTTCCATTTGCACTGCCTGATCGCGTTGAAGTTGTTACTGCAAAACACTTCTTTGGATTGAGTGCGATTGATTTAACTGTTTTTAAGCAGTTCCTTATTTTAGTAAAAATGAGTTTTGATGAATGAGGTCCAATTTGATGAAGGGACTTGCAACTTTGGTAAGGTGAACGCAAAAGTCTCATATTATGGCTGTTAGGACGTTTTGTTTCCCAACTACGATGCCTACTCACGTACACTTTTCGCTGTATGACACCTCGAGTGATAAGTTAAGATTGTTTTGGCAATTTGTAATTTGTTTGCTTTCTCACTACGAAGTGCTAACCATATTTATAAATCTTATTATGCATTATTTAGCTCGTTTTCGTGCTAGAATGGACACTGAAGAAGAAGAAGCTGCATCAGTAATGAGTGCGAATCTTGTCTTTGTTATCACTTTACACATTTCTCAGGTAAGATTGGATTGTGCTAAATGAGTTGTTGTTGTCCTTTTTCGTGTGGGCAGCGATGAAATCAATGTGCGTCCATATGTTGGATGGGAAAGTGCTGTTCTCCTTTACCTGCTTCACCTGCGCTATTTCCATTACTGTGATATGGGTGTTGTTGGCGCACATATGGATGGCGGAGGAGTGGATGCAGGACGAGGGTTGTTTGTTGTGTCGATGTGGTCCCTGCTGTGAAACATGTTGTGTAGAGGGCCTCGGTGATGGCTTAATGGTAGGTTGCTCAGCTTTGACGGCATGAGTTGGTGTCTCTGAGTGTGGTGGACGCAGCAGGGTTAGGAGCGGAGGAAGAAGGAGTGGCTAGTGTAAAGCTTGGGCATCACCACACAGACTGTACTTTGTAGCAGTCTTAAGTGTTTGCTTGTTGAGGTGCCTGTTTCTTTTTTCTCCTATTAGTAGTTATGTTTGTGTATGTTAGCTTTGCAGCGCTTTGGACCCCGCACATTGGTCTTTCCGTTGTTTGTTTTTTTCCTTTTTAGATGCCACAAACTTACCTTGGTGGTTGTGATGGTGAAGTAACATGTGATGAGTGTGTGGAATGGTAGGCAATGCAAGATGTTGGCGTGATTCGCGGTGGCGGTGGCGGCGGTAGCGTCTTTGTTTGGATTGTGCGATGCGACTGTTGGCATGGACGACAGGGTCTACTACTGCTATTATGCCTCCGTATGTTTGTCTTCGCGGGCATGGGTGGCTGGGTGATTAAGTGGGTGGGTGGCGGAGAAGGAAGGGAAAGGCTAGGGAACTGTGCCGTGGGTGTGTGAAAGAGTGAAGGAGACGTTCACTTACGACGACGACAACGACAACGAATGGAAGTGCTATGGACCAGAGTTCGATGGTGGCAATTGCGGTATGTTTTGTTTCCGCAGGTACGGAAATGTTTTTGCGGTGGGAGGGTGGAAGTTAATTTGTTGCTGACTGTAAAGGTGATGAATGGTGGTGCATCATCTTAGAGGAGGTAAGTAAGTGGGTAGGTCTCCACTGTTGGATGTGTTGGGCGCGAACTATTGGGAGGGGGTGGGGGCGACTGTCGTGCTTCTCCTACTACTATTGCGACTTGGCCTTAGGAGTGAGAATGGATGGAAAAGGAGGGGATGGGAAGGACCATGTAGGGGGTATCTGGGGTAGAAAGCTGGGGTGGTTTCCGACCTCATCTGGACTAATTACTATCAAGGTTGGGGTTGGGGCAGAGGTTGGGATGGGATGTGGTTTGTACGCTGTGGCGTGTCAATTGGGTGGATTCGTGGTGGTCCCTCGTGTCGGCATGGGGATTGGGTGTTGTTTTTGAAGTTGTCAGTTTCCGTGTATTCTGAAAAGGTAGAAAGTGTTGGAGGAAAAGATGGGAATGTACTTTGCAGCCTTAAAGCACTAGCAGTAGTCAGTACTTGCGGTTGAACTAATTGGTGGAAAGGGTTAAACGCATTAAAGTGTGTGAATTTTAATACTACTAAATGTATTCACTGATGCGAAAGCCTAAGTTGGCATTAGGGAAGGCGGATCGGTGGCCACTTTTGAAAGACTGTTTCCTTCTCTTCAAAAATCGTTTAAAGAAGAAGTGTGGCGATTAGGTGTTGTTTAAAGCGATTGAGTGGGTCCTTCGCAGTAGTAAGGGACGATGCTTTGAAATGTGCATATCTCATAGTCGTTGATGAAGACTGTTTCAGCGACTGGTCTGGTGCATTCGAGGAAGCTGTGACTATGGCAGTGAAGGAAACAAATTATCTAGCAGAAATGTGAAATAGTGTCTGATTTGGCTGCACCCGAGTGTGTGACGAAGGTGGCTCTGATTAGAGCCAGTGCTTACGTAATGCTGTAGCCTCGATTTTCTAAATTGGATTTCTTGTAGAAAAAGTGGTTAGAATGATGCGAAGGTAGTAAGATGGAGACGTCAGCCATGAAATAATATTTTGTGCTCGTGTGTGCCGACTTACAAAGGGTAGTGGTGGGGACGTAGGATTGGATGGAATGAGCCTCCCTTTTGGGTGTTGTACAGATGTGGAAGAGGATGGGAAAGTAGTGATTTGTGTGAAGTGATGGAAATGGCGTCTTTTGCACTTGTAGCGAGTCAGGCGGTATGAATGTGTCACGGAGTGGCTTTGCGGACACATTGAGGTGAATGCTGGAACCAATTTTGGGCCCGCATCGGCCAGCGGTGTCATTGGTGGTGGCGGTGGCGGTAGTGCCTGCGATGGATCCTCTCTCAACGACCTATGGCTTCAATGGGCAGTCTTGAGGCGTTGTTTACCGACTCACTCACTCACTCACCCGCCAGCCCATGCTCTGCCTGATGTCGTCGAGGGCATAGGATGTTTGGAAGAGGTGGTTGGAAGCACCCTCCCGTGTGTGCAGAAAACCACACGTGAAATTGTTCCCTTCCCTCCCCTGCCCTGCCCTGCCCTGCCTTGCCCTGCCCTCCTGTCTTCTTCTCCCTTCTGCCACCAACGCCGCTGCTGCTTCTGCTCCTTATGGTAATGTGAATACTTTAGCTATCATTATTGCTGCTACCATTGGTAATACTTAACTATTGCTACTGTTGCAATCAGTAAAGGCGCCTTTCATCCTTCGGAATATGCAGGATGTGTTGGATATTTAGGAGTAGGTTAGGGACACTACGCCGACTTTTAGTGATCATTTATCTACCCACTCCTCATTTATTAATTCATTCCTGCCCGATTGTACAAATTGAAGAAGTTGTGAAGAAGTTGACTGGGCATTTAGCACCCTGCGTCATTGCTGGTGACATGGGCTGACGCAGTTGAGCTCTTGTCTGATGGCACCAATGAAAATATTATCCATTGCTCCTTTGAGGCGGTGCATCAGGCATAAAACAGTTGTTTGTGCGTCTACTCTCCTCCACTCATTCTCCACCATTTGGTGTGAGTTGGTATCTCTGCAGGTGGTCACGTGTAAGAACTCTCGGTCGACGAACGGGGTCGCCAGTTCAATCATGGAAGAGCAATTGCTGACCGAAAGTGCCCACAACAACCTCTGGAAGTGCATCGAAATGGAGATCGGTTAAGCAAGCGTATTTGACGCAGTTGAAATCAGCGCCCTGAGGTAGTATCAACCGCAAAGATGGAGGCAGCTTACCACCACCACCGGGACCGTCTCTGAAAGGACAGCTGAGAAATGTCACTACATAATTGGAATGAGTAGAACCTTGATTACAAGTTCATTATAACATGCATACATGAGAGTTCTTCCAGAATTCCAGACAATAGTCCTCCATAGCCTAGAATTTTATTGTTCTTATGTGACCATCTAACACTCGTTTTCTAATCAGTCGAGCTGCTGTGCAAAAAATCAAAAATAACTATTCTTATGACAGGTCTATCATACAATTTTCCCATTGGCTACCACTCAGCCAATCAGATATTCCAGAAGTCTTTTAACGGTCAACAAGAAATCTGACCAATTAAAAGAAACGGAACATGTAATTAGACTTTCCCGACATAAATCCGATGTTTGCTTGCAGCTATGTAGGCTGGTTTGTGGACATAAAAACGTCCTGGAACTCGTCACTTTCCATTGGTTATTGACCAGCGAATCAGATGGCGTTTAGCCGAGGAGAGATTTACGGTCGCCTTATGGGATACCTGGATCGGCGTTTTGGGGTCTGCGTCAAATCATCCTAGTTCTAATCTCACAACAAGTACATGATATCATTGTTGTAAGTCGACGGAGCAACCCAATTCATGGTAAATGAGGTTTGGGAATGATTTTATATCAAGTACTAAGTTACCTTGCGTCGCAAGGGATTGTCCTGACCACTGCCTATTCAATATCGAAACAAAAGCTAAGTTTGACGAGCGCAAAGCCACTTAAATAAACATTTGCTATTCATTCACGATTTTTAATAAGACTTTATTCGACATTACCCAAGCTAGCTTCTTTTGAGCAAATAAACGTAGTCCTCATGAGTACTCTTCTGCCCCGTGGAGGTACATACGTAATTGTGTAAATGAGACGCTGGAGCCAATGACAAATCATTGCGTTTCCACTTGTGAGGGTCATAGCACTCCTCAGAATGTGAAAATTTAAGCACCTTGCAACATCCCGAGACTCCCTTGAAGGCAAGAGAGGGCGCATTACTATGGCAGAATATGCATATTCAATTTCTGTAAGAATCCAGGTAAGAACATCGAATGGCGCCACTACCTGCAACAGGTGACTTACTCGATTATGCGGTCCAGCTCATGCCTGAATGACCCACGATTTGGCACAAAGCAGTTGTCTTGTGCACTCCATATTTACTATCTTCTCTTTGCGGTAAATCCATAGCTCGTCTTCGAATGTGCAAAAGAGCCCTTTGAAAGTGTTTGCTGGTAACTTGGACTGCCGGTTCCGTAGAGGTAGGTGGGACTGCCGACTGCCTTGGTTGGCTTAAATTTTAACCAATAGCTTTAATGAAATTGACTAACCTCGTTTATTTCTTTGAGGACTTACATTTTTGCAAGTGACCCATCGCTGCAACAGCACACGCTCGCCACCCCAATGGACGACCACTATCATTGCACATCGACCTCAGTAGAACTGGGCAAACCCCATCAGACCGGCAAATTTGGGTCTTTCACTACCATTAACACGTTTTCATGAGGACCTGGTGAAGTAAAGAATGGGTTGTGAACATCGCATAGCAGAGAGGAACAACGAGTTGAACCAAACTCGAAGCACTGCGACAATTCAAGCATCTTCTGCTTATTTGCCATGTCGCCGATGAAATTTGTCCGCCACGTGTTCTTCCGCTTTTCATCCCGAGGATGACAAAAGCTAAGAAGGAGCAGACAAGCGCTGAACTCATTGCACACCCTTTTGAACGCGTCGGTATAATTCTGTTATTACATCCGACAATTGCACAGGATGAAAGCCATTCGTCCATCGGTGTTTCAAGTCGGACTCGTCTCTTAGTTCCTCCCTGCTGTGTAATGTTCATCGCCTATTCACTACTTTACTGGATCCATGTAAGATCGTGTTATTGACAGTGAGAGATCCAGATTTATCGGTCTGATGGGGTTCGCCCTGTTCAACTAAGGTCAGTGCGCACTAATGGTAGCCATCCGTTGAGGTGTCCAGAAGATGGCGAGAGAGTGCTGTTGCAGCGATGGGTCGCTTTCGAAAATTTAGGTCTTTAGGGAATAAAACGAGGTCGGTTAATCGCTTCAAAGCTGCTTGTTAAACACTCAAGTCATCCAAAGGCGAGCTACCACCCCAATGATTGATGAAAAGCAGTCGGCTGTCCCACCTTCCTCTTCGACTGGCAGTCCAAGCTAACTGCAAACACCCTCAAAGGGCTCTTTTGCGTATATGTCCTTAGCGCCACTGATTTGTGTTGGTGACACTCCAGCCCCTTCCTCACCTTTGGCATATTTCCAAGTAAGCAGGCTGTGCAAGCATTGCTCCTCTGGTGACTGGGCAATCATCATGCGGAGGTCACATGCTTGTGGTCTTGATCAACATTGATGGATAAGTAACCTCCAGGTAGAGCGACCTGTACCTCTGTGTACAGTTAGTGGCAGCAATGCCAGTAGCGGTGTGCCAACAAGTTCGTGAAGGACTGCACTAGGTTCAGCATTCACCTCTCCCTACTTAGCTTTTTCTAACGTTAATGATGGGATGCTGCTCCAATCATGGCGCAAATGTCTTGGGAGTGTTTGATTTCCCACTCACCACAAGCCAAGTTAAGGCACCAATTCGCTGTACGATGAGGGTTTCATTGTCGTGTGAAGGATAGGTGCGTCAACTACTTTCTTAACTGTCGAACAGCTGAGGTTCATTTTAGGATAGCTTACGCTTAGATGTGGTGACGTGGGGACCACGTAAGTGGTGACTGCAGTTGCAGAATGCTATTGCTACAAAGCATCAATGTGTCTTGGCATTCTGTGCTTTATCTGCTAACTGAACTCAGTTGAGGAGGAGTGGACGCTAACTGGGCAAACACAGACATTCTAATAGTCCTCTCCGAAGGACAGCTGACGGCGCTCTTTGATTGATAAGTGCTAGAAGGTGGTTTGGTTAATGTTGGACTGAATTTGAATGCTAGGTAGGCAGCCGGCTGGCCCATTAAACGATACACTGGCACTGCGACATGCTACTCATTAGTTAGTTAGTAGCTATGCGTTGTGTGTGAATGTTTTCCAGCCCACTAAATTTGCCTTTTATATGGATCGGTAACTGGTTGGTGCAGTTTGTTTGTGAGTCCGTGGTGCTGCCGTCATGCAGATTGATGGCCGGAGGAATTTACTGTGGTAAAGGTTAGCAGTGCAGAGAAGTCTGAAGAGCGTCATGTTTATTGCCGTCACCATCCACTTTCCTGAATGCCCTGAATGACACAGCCAACTATATTATCCTCTTGTCACTACTTCCCTATCTCGGTAGGTCGACGACCATTTGGAGACCAAGCCTGCGCCATGCTTCTGGCAACAATCGAAACTCACTTGACGTGTCAATTAAGGTTTGTGTCATCCAAAGTCAATCCAAAGGTATTATAACCATCTTAACCAAATCCCTTTCAGCCCACCTAAGCCTGAAATGCATTGCGTAGACACCACCAATGTTAATTGACATCTCGAGATGTAATTTCGCCACCGGCCTTGTCGTGTTGCAACGCCATTGCTTGCATTGTTTTGCACTGCAATGAATTCGGTGGGTAATCATAAGCCTGTCATTTAGGCGCGCAAGTTATTGAATGCCTGTCTGGTCGAACCGGCAAACCAACTAATCATTCACCCCACCAACTGCTAGCAACTGTACTACTGTGTCAGTTTTCTCTGGAGTAAGTCGACACCACCATTGTTAATTGAGATCCGGAGATGTGGTTAATCCACCGCTCAATAGTGACGAAGTTGCATATCATGAAGGTCCTCATTTTGACTTCTGTGTCCAACACAGCTGTGGCGTATTTTAGGTCGTGGAATGCTTGGCGGGTAGGTGAACCCATTGTGAGTCACTGTCTCCACTTCTTGTCTCGAGGCATCCGTTTGACTCAATTAATCTCCACTGTGAGGCAAGTCTTTCCCTGTGAAAACCAACTGTTTTTGGGATGAAGCTATCGGTGCTGCATTCTCTGCTTAGCTTCCATTGATAGATAAATGTCGGTTTCCTGGTCAACATCCGATAAGCCTAGTGCTAGAATGAGTGTGGGCAGACGGATTGCTGAGAGGTCGACTGCTTTAACTAACACGATTGGAGATGTTCTGCGCTGACACGATTGAATCATGCAGAGTTCTTTCGAGTGGGTCGAGAAACTGCTGGAAAATAATTTTAACCTGAAGTAATCACCTCTCAGTGCCTATGCCTGTGCAACCAATGGTCATATGTCCATTTGTTGCAAGTGTCATCCCAACGACTCTATGCAAGGTCTAAAGTCATTGAAAGCGAGAGCATTTGGCTAGTTGGAGAGGAAGACGACAGTTTAATGATGAGAAGTAAAGTGAACTGGTGGCGACAACTGTTGTGCATATTGGTAATTCCAGTGGATTATGCACGTCACTTACTCTTTCCTTCTATTTATTCCATTAATCTCGACCGCTACCCACAGGTGACCTTTGCGTCCCTCACACCTACTCAACTACCCACCTCCGAAGCACCATTGCTTATCCCATCCCCTTTTAGTCGATACTTCCCCTAAAATAGTTAATGAAACTAGCACTTGATGTGGCTAAAACTTTAGTTGGATCATACCACAATGCCAGAGTGAAAGAGGACAGAAAGTAAGGAGCACTAGCAACCAAGAAGCAAAAACTGCAAAGAAAAATTTAAATTGACAATACCACCTTCACTGCCAACATGTCACCAGGTTGACTGCATTGCAACAGCAGTTTACCATTGCAAAAGCTAGGTTCGTGCAGAAGAAGGCTGTGCAGACTACTTCATTCCCCGATAGCGTCAGCACCAAACTACCGAACAATGAAACTTGCGACGGTGTAGCTACCTTGTCTGTCGTCGACGAGAAGACAAGGATTTGGAAATGAATTGCGTGCAGAACAAAATCCGATCACATGAGCGTGACGGACGCGAGTAGGTGGATTATATGGACGGCCTCCAGACAGAGCGAAGCTGTTCCTTTTTGTGCTTTTATTGGGTGCAATGGCCGCAGTTTACTAACGCATTCGCGAAAGTGTACAATAGATTAAGCGATTGCCGCTTCCACCTTGGCATTCGTGTCGATGCGATGAAAAGATTAGGCTAAGAAGCCCCATTCACTTATTGTCCGTCCCTCACATCTTCAGTGATTTTGACCCTTCGCCTACTCATTACCACAGAGGTGCAGAAGAAGCGGTTGAAGCGCAAGTTGCAGCAAAATCACTTTTTTGAATCATACAATCATGCAAAAGGGTAGGGAGCTGGAGGGTGGTAAAGAAGGGACAAATGAGGACATTTGCTCCTCGCTCATCATTGCACAAAAGAAGCTTTAGTATTGAGTCTGCGACACATTTCAATGGATTCGTTAATTTCTGTGACCGCATTCGCGCATCCTCTTGTCCTCATCTTCCGCATAGGTTTTATTTCCTCAAAAAGACTAGGGTGAGAGCAGACAAGGAACATTCTTCATCGGTGCTATGATGCTAGTTCAGTGAATATTCCACTTTGCTGAAGGCAGATGAAGACTGTTCGGCAGCCAGAGACGTGTTCGTCGAACGCATCTCGTCTAACTTTGAGGACTAATTAGCTAAAGCGTATATAATGCAAACGTGTCGACCTGACGAAGTGGCTACACATCCGTCTCCACTAATGATGCTGCTGTCAGTCTGGCCGTAGAATTCTGCAGTGTTGCAACAGCACCAATCGCATTAACAGTGGCGGTGAAGCAACAGCACCGATCCTGGTCCACCAACCAATTGGACCGCAGAGCTGCAAGGCAACGAGGGGATCCCAGACGGTGCAGTTATAATTGATTAAGAGCAAAATTGAAATGATTAATTGAAGTTAGTGTTGCACACACGAAAGTTGGCAATAGTGACTTCCTCAAGACTGTATTTGAACTTTTTAAGAAGAAACGTGAGATGAATGCGTGACTGCGTAAAATGACTTGGCAGAAAGGAATATCGTGGGATTCTTTGTCGTCTCACTGGTCGCCATCGTCAGATCATGCCATTAGTTAATAAAAGGAGAAGATTGTGCTCCCATGTCTGGGCGGACGATGGCCCATTCACTGCCTTGTTGGGATGATGACATCCGATCTCTTCACATTTCCAGAGTTTTCAAGATGGATTTAGAGACAATCGACACCAGAATTTACTCCTCTCTTTCGTCGTCAGTAGAGCTGTTCAAAGGTAACTTTAGGGATTTTGGACAGATTGAAAGCAATGCACCTTCTCCTTCTGTCCGGAGCGGATGCCAGAGTCTCAAAGACGGGGAGCTAAGTGCTCTCTCCCTCGTGACAGGATGTGGTCAACGAATGCTCTTCAACCTCCTGTGCGAGTGCCTGTAATTGCACTCCACTATGGACAGTCAAGTACGCCTCTTAAGTGAGGAGTTGGAGGAAGGCGAAAGTTCAGGCTTGTAGGTCATCTTGGGGCAAATTCGCACACACTAGACCAGGTTGTAATGTTTAAACTTGGCGTAGATGTATAGCACCTCGCTGTAGGTTAGTTGAAGTCGTCGGAAATTTCTCTGCTTCGACGATCAGTTTGCAAGCTACACAGCCATTTTAACATTTCGATGACTCGACGATGTGAGACAACGCATTCGTCTGCTGAACTTCTCTTTGCGCCTACCCAGCATTCAGGCAGCTTGCTTGTTTACTTACGTGGGAAGGTAGGTGTGTGTGTGGCTCGTGACTGAAGTAGGTGGACTGTGGGAAGGAGACCGCGACAAGACCGGGATGTACCTTGCTGAGTGTAGTGCGTGTTATGTGGCACACGTAGTATCGCCTTTTTATTAAAAGAGGGAAAATCTAGGAATGCTTAGAAGTTGCTTCAAATACTGCAGCTCATCAAGAGTAGCGATCGTGGCACCTACTCGTTCCCCTCTCCAAATAGTCCAGCTTCCTCTGCCCCCCCTCTTCTACTCACTCATGCAATCCTGTGATGCCCTAACAAGTCCCCACCAATCAATTCTTTAAAATCAAAACCTGTATTAAACTTCCGTTTGAGCAAAAAATAGCATCGACCTTCAAGACACTCATGCTACTCATCTTAATCTCTCTTAAGTATTCGCTGCTCATTTAACTTCTGATCCGTTTGGCTATCTCAACTACCTCGTTAACAAATTTTCCCAAACAGTGGTTTCTCAGAGGAACTCAGAGTCGAGAGCTCGCAGCAATGGGTTCTAAAGAGCAAGGAGACAGAAAATATTCCCCTTAATTGTTCCTCTCTGTCTCTTATCTCCCTAGTGGATCCCAGTGCCACCAAAATTATGAGGACTTTCTTAGGTCGGAAAGACACCTCTATGGATATCTCTGACGCAAGGTACTGCGACAATAAAGCTGACTCAATGGTTGCCAAGGTAAAGTTGGACGAGGCCTAAAAAATGCATCGAGGCTGGTAAATGCACATTTAAAAGTCAATTGGATTGATACTTGGCTCATACTTTCTATGACCATGATTTGCTCATCGTACAGCCAAACCCAAGACCGAAACCTTGTGCCTTGGTGAGTTGATGCCACAACTAGGCTTGTGGTCAGTAAGACATCGCACACCCTCAAGACATTGGTTCCTACCAAGTCCCGGCAATGTCTTGCAGTTGCACAAAGCTGTCGAGTGGGGAAAAGGGATATCTTCTTTTGGATGCTTTGTTCCATCATCGCTTAGAAACGTCCACTGACATCTACCACCGTGCATACTAGCCATAGCCTAATACACCCATTCCCGTCTTACTGAAGGTTTCGAATCCTTTTATTTGACAGTATCACGAACGAATGACAAGTTAGTCATCCAATTAACGCGTGGTCTATACCTGAAAGTGTGAGTGGGCCACATATTAGACCTGACCTGAAACGTTGCAGTCACAATGTGTGAATACATAACGATACTGTTGGTGGCATTTGAAAAACGCAAGTGAGCTGACACTCGTGCGTCGTGACTGGGTAATTGTTTAGTACAAGTGAATTGCAAAATATTGATAACACACTCTTCTGAAGCTCCTTTCAAACAGTCTTTGGCCAAATTGAGGAAAAGTCATCTTCCATGCAGAGTAAGGCTGCTCCCTGGTACCCCGTTTCCATCTGCAAGGTCAGAAGCTTTTCGACATCCGTAGAAGTGTGTACAATGGAGTTTGTGTTTATCTCTTCCTTCTTAGCCTCCGATTACTTACTCTACTCGTCGCAAGGGAACGGGAGTAGCCTTACGCTGCTTGAAAGTTATCTTTGGGTGAGCAATGCGTTGTTGCATAGGTTTTGTAGCAAGGCAGCCATGCAGTACGACAAAAGAGGCACGTCGTAATAGCCCGCTGAAGCCACTTTATAATTAAATAGATCTTATTTGGGAGAGAAAGTTTCAGGCAATGACAGGGCTACCTTGTTTTCTTTGCATCAAGCAGAATGCGAACAAGCATTGAGCAATCAACTGGTGGTGCAATGAACTAGTCAGAGTGATGAGGGTTGTGCTGGCTCGGAGAGTACCCATGAGGTGAGCGACTGCACTGGTTTGTTAGCTGTTTACTACTAATTATTTCATGAAGCAGCAAGTGATATAGCCTTTGAAGGCCTTAAATCTAGAAGTTAAAGTCTCCTTTCTTCTGGTGCTTCTCTCTTATTGGCGCCATCTGGGGCGTCAATGAGACCTGTGAAGCGTGGCGAGCTCCACACCAACTTAAAATTAAATCCGTCTGATTACTAGAGACTCAGTAGTCAGTTCTGCTGCCCTGTCTTTGTTCTGATTAATCGTTGTGGTTAGGCAGGTGATAGGTGCTGCTGTTAGGAGGCCGAGATGCATGCACATGCGCCGCTCTGCTGATCAGAACGGGCCAGATCAGCCACCATCACAACCACTTCGATAAACACGCTTCTCCATATGGAACCTTTGTCATTTCCCTTTGAGACAGAAAGGTGATCGCTTCGCCTGCTCTCACTCTACCATTTTTGGGAACGGTACATTTCAATGTACCTGTTAGAGGAGAGTGAACAAAAATAGCAATCTAGCTAATCCGTTTACGAGGAGCGTAAGCCTTACTGCCCATGAAAGCCAGCGTGGCCAGGAATAATGTAATCAGGTCAGAGAAGGAACAAAAATTCAAATAGCTATGGCGAGATGATGCAAGACCTGTTAATTTAGCCTATCAGGGCAATATCCATAGCATTATAAATGCGGATTTCTTTGTTCGTTCGGATGAAATGAGGAGAACGGTAGAACTTGTGCTCTGCAACACATGTGCTACGTCTAAATGACAATAATAATTAGTGATTGGCCTTATTCCTAATTGATTCACACTTAATGCATTTTAGTGACAACTCTCTAGCCACAGACACCATGGAGAATGAGGATGAGGTTTCTCTTTAAGGACCTAATACAGTCTTGGTAGTCCCTGCTTATTTTCGCCTATTAGCTGATAGTGTTGTGACGTTAGAAAATGATGCACTCGTGAATCTGGCCTGTGAGGCCAAATGAGTGGTGTGGGTGTCTCCCACTGCCTTGTAGCAGCAGCAACTTGCCTAGTTCCCTTCACGCCACCTCGTTCATCACGCCACCAAAGACGGAGAAAGTCATTTAAATGCACGCACCATACGCGCTTTAAGGAAAGGGTAGTCAAGTGAGGGGAAATGAAAGCCAAAGCTTATCTCACGCTCGATTTCCTTTACTCGCTTGGAGCGAAAGCATCTATAACAGATCGCTTAAACTGCAAACATCTTTAAATTCTGCACGATTTATCTTTGTTGTTGAGAGGTTGCTTGTGTCTAAAGACACTTTATCCGGCACCATTTGTATCGTCGTCTCCCAAACTATCAGTCCTCTCATGTCAATACACTCAATCCTCAGTTTATAGACTCGGAATTTAGTTTCTGTGCGATGCCGCATTTGAGTCCTGGTAATCGGCGCCACAAAGAGAACAACTTCTCTTCAGGTGGTTGAATGAATAGTCCTCCCAGTTGGACAAAATGCGGTCAGGGCTTAGCAGTGCTGAAATTTTTGTCACTATCTGATTTCATGAATGCCTTGAATGCTGGAGACGATCGCACACTCCACTAGCCATCACCTCTCCCACGTGACGCATTAGTGGTCAACCCGTGACCCAACCTATGTTTTACCTCCAACAGCGAGGGTGACTCATTTGGAGTCTTGGGCCGCATTTTGTGTCATCATTGTCAACCTCAGCGTAAAGACATCATTACAAACATTTATATTTGCAATCAGTTGATGCCACATCTCCCTCGCTGACTAGTGGGCCAGTAGTTCGTGATTGTGGCTACAGGTACTGTCACCATGCGTCACTCCTTACTAATGATTCTGCTCGAGTGAATGGCAAAAGTTAGGACTTGATGTAGCAAAAAGCTATACTTAAGTCAAACTATTGTGTCAAAATGCAAGGGAATGGGGTGAAGGAAAGGTGGATTTATCAAAGCTTTGCACTACTCCTTTTAGCTCTGAGTTGGCACTTTGTCACCGAACCATTCGCTAACGTTGACAATTCGGATGCCATTTCGGCGCGTCAGCACATTTGCACGACATGTGCTTGACGAAGTAGTCCTTAATGTTGGACGAGAAGCTGTCTGCTCTAATTTTACTCGTTTTAGGTTAACAAAAGCTGCCGCTCGTTAGTCATGTCTGTGACAAACCAACTGTTTGGCGTGGCTGTAGCTGTGGATGATCCAGTTTACCAGTTTCTCTCATTTGGCAATCGAGTGCGTAGGTTATAATGGGAGGAGGTCAAATGCCAATTAGTCATAACTATAGTTGTCGACTAATCAATAGATCAGCAACCATGCTACCGACATAGACAATACCACCAAAGTTAAGAACCTCAGAAGCAGTTACAAACGTTTATTTGAAATTGGTTTACACTCCACTGATTAACTAGCCGTCTAAGAGGAACATGGGCAATATGATCTTCTCAATGTTGGACGAGAAGCGTTCGACGAATACTCTTCTCCAAATGGAACTGTCGTCATTTCCCTTTGAGACAGAAAAGTAATCGTTTCGCCAGCTCTCACCCTGCCGTTTTTGGGAAAGAAAGTTGATTCTGTCACACATTACAATGTACCTGTTGGAAGACGAGAGTAAACAAAAACAACAATCTAGCTACTCCGTTTACGAGTAGGACCACCTTGCTTCCCTTGTTACAAGTAAACTGAGAGCAAGAAGCAAGCGCTCTTCACTTTGACACAATAAACAGAGCAGGGCGACGAGAGTTGCGCTGATTCGAGGAGTACTATTCGGCATAGAAGGCAGATGACGACGGTTCCGTAGCATGAAGCGTATTCGTCGAACACTTCTGATCTAACATTGAGGACTACTTACTCAAGTATATCTATCGCAGATGCGCCGATGTAATGAGGCGGCTAGAGAACTGTCTCTTTTGCCACGTGATGCGGCAGTCAATCTGGTCGTTATAATCGGCGGAGAAGCGTGCGTGTCAGCGAACCCTCCACCCTGCGGTAGCATCCGTCCTTCGATGAGCGTGCATTATTCTCACCAATTAACCTCGTTCATGTCACCAGTGATGGAAAATGTCCTCTGTCTGCACTCAATCTACTGGTTTTGGAGGAGTAAAGTGAAACCAGAAACCAGTCATGAACGCTGGTTGGTCAGCTATTTATCGAGCTCGCTTCCTAGTCAACCCTCTCTCTGACTGCAATACCAGCATAAAGCAATTTGGGAGGCGTGTCAATCGTTGTTAATAACAGCATACTGTGGGAGGCTGGATATCGCTTAAAGGATCTCACAGACGAAACACAAGAATAAGAACTGAGAACCGAGACACAGTCTTTACACATCAGTGATACCATCGTGGGTATTGAGTTGCAGTAGCGCCCACGTGCTTTTCATTGACATGCAAGATGTCCACCAAAAATGCCCTTAGATAATTCTCTGTTACTTTTACTCTTAATGGCTCATTGGCGTCCAAATTTTCAAAAATAACCGACCAGAAGAAGGAAAGCAATAGCATTGATTAGACGCAGGAGGGCGGGGTGTTATGGGTTCTTGCAATCTCAGCGGACTCCAAGTCTTCCGACAATTGCTCACAGGTCAAGAGCAATCAGTAAACATCAATACGCTTAAGTGAAACCACACAGAACATGGACTTATCTGTAGGCGCCTTCGCCGCTGTCTGGTTTCCTTGCCAGCTCCCATTCACTTAGTCGCACCTTGACTCGTTCGTTAAATGGGTAACAATGGCTCTGTCTTCAGGCCTCTATCCAATGAGTTCCTCCATTCTTGTTTGACCAACCCATCTACCTGGCCTACCAACTGCTCAACTGATTAGTCCCTATCGCTGTCTACCCCATTACAGTGTCTACGTTCTCTGGAGACGTTGATGCCAACCCTCCAGACCTTGATGTCTTCATGACGAAGATGCCAGCAATGATGTGGCTCATTACAGATGGGTGAATTAGAACTGATGGATGAGAACATCCGAAGAACTGGGAGCTATTGTAGCGAAACGCAGACGATAGTCTCAAAATCTGAGGTAAAATTCTTGTCATCCTTCTACTTCGATTATCTTCACAGTGGAAAGTTGTGAGCGTAATCAAAGTAGAAGGTGGGTAAGAATTTTATATCAGATTTTGAAACTTCCACTTCCGTTTTTGTTGCTGTTTTACGACAAAAAACTCACGTTTTGGCAAAATTTTGAGTTTTGAGTTTTCTTACTAGGTATAGACTCATCGTCAGATTGAGGTCCACCGGCAGCTCGGCAATCTTTAACAAATTCAGAATTTTGGGCTAGCTGAATGACCACGTTCAAGTTTTGTGGCAGCCAGTTCTCGTCCAGAGCAAATTTGGAAAGAAGGTACTGACTGCTGCCAAAGGTATTGCAGTAGTAATTTTTTAAAATAGGCCTGTCTCTCGACTCGGGCAGCGTAGGAGACAGTGCGAGATGTTAGTTCTTCGGCCACCGATCCGTTCAGTGAATTAGCCGATGGCGCTTTGTTCCTTCTGCTTGGTCACCTTTCCTGACATGCTCTGCGTGCTGATGCTCAAGTTCACCCTAGGATAGAACTGACTGCCACGAAAATTAAACGTGGTCATTCTGTTAGCTCAAATTTCTGAGGCGGATAGATGTGAGGAATGTGGATTTCCTTTGGACCTTTCTACTCTTCGTGCTGTCGGCAAACATCAACCCGGCAAAAAGGCTATGCTTAGTGAAGAAAAACAAATTTGATGCTCTCATTACGCCTTGAGTTCGGTTGTTTGGTAGAAGCTTTTATTGGTCGATTTTCTGACATGCTGCGACAAATTTGGCGTTCATTCCTTCCTTCTTAGACATCGCTTTCTCGATTTGAGTGGCTTGAATAGAGGTAGGGAGCATTCTCCATTACTAGCTGCATGAGTAACAAGGCAGCTTGATGAGGATGAAGGACGTTAAGAAAAGCCTCGGCGACGTCATTGCCTTATCGTTGCCTCTGTGATGAGTGCTGCTGTTAGGAGGCCGAGATGCATGCACACGAGCAGCTCTGCTGATCAGAATGGGCCAGATCAACCACCACCACAACCACTTCGTCACGTCAGCACATTGGCCATGCATATGCTGGACTAAGTAGTTCTCTTGAAATGAGTCGAGAGAGTGCAGATTGGCGACATTTTTCCACCGTCGGTTATTCACTGAGTAGAACACATTGGTAAGGGCCGTGCTAGTTCAGGAAGCACAATTCTCCTTTCATGGTAGACGGAAAAAATTCAGAAACGAGGACCACGCTCACCGAACGTTGTTCGTTTAATTAGGAGGGCATATAGAAGCGGCTGAAGCATCATTAGCGTTGGAGAATGATGCGGTGGTCAGCCTGGCCGTTCAACCTTCCAGTGCGATGCATCTCTGCCTCCTCATAGTTGCACTGAACACCTGCCTACACCCCCTTTACTCACCGCAAGGAAGTGAAGTCGAGAAGGAATAGAATCAATTTTGAGTTTTCTTACTAGGTATAGACTCATCGTCAGATTGAGGTCCACCGGCAGCTCGGCAATCTTTAACAAATTCAGAATTTTGGGCTAGCTGAATGACCACGTTCAAGTTTTGTGGCAGCCAGTTCTCGTCCAGAGCAAATTTGGAAAGAAGGTACTGACTGCTGCCAAAGGTATTGCAGTAGTAATTTTTTAAAATAGGCCTGCCTCTCGACTCGGGCAGCGTAGGAGGCAGTGCGAGCTGTTGGTTCTTCGGCCACAGATCCGTTCAGTGAAATAGCCGATGGCGCTTTGTTCCTTCTGCTTAATCACCTTTCCTGACATGCTCTGCGTGCTGATGCTCAAATCCACCCTAAAATAGAACTGACTGCCACGGAAATTAAATGTGGTCATTCTGTTAGCTCAAATTTCTGAGGCGGATAGATGTGAGGAATGTGGATTTCCTTTGGACCTTTCTACTTTTCGTGCTGTCGGCAAACATCAACCCGGCAAAAAGGCTATGCTTAGTGAAGAAAAACAAATTTGATGCTCTCATTACGCCTTGAGTTCGGTTGTTTGGTAGAAGCTTTTATTGGTCGATTTTCTGACATGCTGCGACAAATTTGGCGTTCATTCCATCCTTCTTAGACATCGCTTTCTCGATTTGAGTGGCTTGAATAGAGGTAGGGAGCATTCTCCATTACTAGCTGCATGAGTAACAAGGCAGCTTGATGAGGATGAAGGACGTTAAGAAAAGCCTCGGCGACGTCATTGCCTTATCGTTGCCTCTGTGATGAGTGCTGCTGTTAGGAGGCCGAGATGCATGCACACGAGCAGCTCTGCTGATCAGAATGGGCCAGATCAACCACCACCACAACCACTTCGTCACGTCAGCACATTGGCCATGCATATGCTGGACTAAGTAGTTCTCTTGAAATGAGTCGAGAGAGTGCAGATTGGCGACATTTTTCCATCGTCGGTTATTCACTGAGTAGAACACATTGGTAAGGGCCGTGCTAGTTCAGGAAGCACAATTCTCCTTTCATGGTAGACGGAAAAAATTCAGAAACGAGGACCACGCTCACCGAACGTTGTTCGTTTAATTAGGAGGGCATATAGAAGCGGCTGAAGCATCATTAGCGTTGGAGAATGATGCGGTGGTCAGCCTGGCCGTTCAACCTTCCAGTGCGATGCATCTCTGCCTCCTCATAGTTGCACTGAACACCTGCCTACACCCCCTTTACTCACCGCAAGGAAGTGAAGTCGAGAAGGAATAGATGAATGCAAATCTACCACACACTTTGAACAGGCACAGCACACCTGTCTGCTTAAATAGAAAGTTGTGCAGACATGGCCTGTTTCGTGACCGAGCCAAGTGTGAACGGTAAGGTGAGGCTATTCCTTTGTGTACACTCTCCATTTGCAAAGTCGGTTGCTGTGTACCATCATGTGCCGAGGTGGGTGGTAGGTTCTGCCTTCAGCTTCTCCCACTTGACTATCATTTTCTTAGAACGAGTCATCCCAATGCAGGTCGGTGCCCGTCTCCTTTGTTGGTGACCCAGTATGTGGATTAGCATGATGAGGATTAACCACCGTATCATTCATCCATGTGTATGGATATTCAGGCGCTTCGTCATTTTAGCACATCTGCTATGTGTGTTTGACTAAGTGGTCATCATTGTTAGGCGAGAAGCGTTCGGCAAACGCTCTTCTCGGAGGAGAAGCATCTTCGGGTTTTCTTTATTTCTTAAACGATATGATTTTTCACCTACGCCATTTGGTGTAAGCGCACTGTATCCAACAATCGCAATTCTTAATCCTCTCATCGAACTTCAAAAACTTGAACTGCAAAAATGTTACTTTGCAAAGCCATTGAGGCGCCTTCAAAATCCCTACTAACCACTGATTCAGCCATCGCACCGCTTTCTCGTCTTCACAATACCTCATCCTCATTTGCTTGGTGCCACATGATGTAGAGACTTCACTAGTGCACACCTATCGTTGTGTACTTGCACATAGTGACTACAATGCCTCGAGTCGAGTCAAATGCATCGTCGGATCATAATGTTCTGTGGCTACCACACCCCAACCAGTTAATCAACTTACCACGTGTCTGAGCTTAATTACTACGTCAATTGACCCAGATAAACACCGAGGCTCCTATCCAAAGGCTCCTTGCTACGTCACTTGATCTTGACTTTCACCTTAAACTCAGACCAGGATCCAGTTCTGCATCAATATACCTGCATATTAGCCTGGTTTCCAAACCAAGGCTTCAGTATTGCTCCATTTTTTTCTTTTCCTACCCAATATCTTGTGATTATATGGCGGTGATAGCGTCAAGGCTAATGCCAAGAATGCCAAACATGAATGACTGGACTCGATTGCACTGCTAAGCTTGGATTTAGAGTTATGCGGGTTTTCTCTAATCCCAATGACTTTGCTACTCCTTCTTCTTATTTCTCACTGATTACCAAAGCATCAAAAGGATTGATACTTTGGTAAGCCATTAAGGCGCCTCGAATGAAGCGACGAAACATTTTTTCACCTTCCTAATACGTACACACACCATATTCGCCCATCTCATCACCTTCTCATCCTCACAATGACCGATTCTCCTCCGCCTGGTGCTGCGCGGCGGAGAAGAGCAAGGGTTGGATCATGTCTACTCATTTTCTCAGCCACCTGCCGCTCTTCGTCTCGTCCACATTACCCAAGTCAAACCCCAAGTTAGGGACAAAGCAAATTCTGAACATAGTTTACATTGCGTTTTTTTATTTTTATCGACCGCGTTTCCACCCGGATCGTTGTCGAGAACTGGTACTAAAGATTTGACTGACACTTCATCGTCATCGTCGTCGCCATGATTGATGCTAATGTGAGGAGGCAGAGAAGCATTTCAAGGCGCCAGCTTAATGAGAGCATGCAATTGTTGGAATAAATAGCTCTCTTGGGTTGACGGGAAGTGTCTGGTGAGTATGGATCTCTCTTCTGCATCGTCGTCATTATTTGTCATGGACAAAGAAGTATGTTCTTCAAACGAACAGTTTGTTCCGCTCATCATATCGCCAACGATGAAGAACGCCACCAACCTGCACTCCCCTTACTCCCTCCAAGGAAGCGAGAGCTGAGGAATGGGTAAACGCCAATTCATCACGCGCCTCATAGCAGGTATCGCACAGCTGCCTACTAAAAACAGGTTGGCTGAGCAGACATTGCCTGTTCTGTGACTGGAGCATAATAAGAGCAAAACAGAGGCACTTCGTGACCGCATCCCCTCGGAGGTCACATGCATGCGGCACCGATCCACATTGGCTAGGGCACAGCTTCAGACAGAGTGAGGCTGCTGCCTCGTGCGCAGTTTGTAGCTACAATGTTAGAGGTGGTGTACTCACGTATTTGCGCAGGTGGATGTGGAAGTAGGTTCAATGTTCATTTCTTCCTACTTGACCTTCACTTCCTTGGAAGCAGGAGATTAAATGCAGGTGGGCACCAATCTCCTTCTCTGGTGAGATGATGAACGGGGCAGAGTAATGAAAATCTACCACCGTCTCACCTACTAGTGAGGGCGAATCTCTAGTCGCTTCAGCACATCAGTGCACTTGCTACATATACGCCTGACTAAGTGGTCCTCACCGCTAGGCGCGGATGGTTTGGCGAACAGACATCTTGCTGCAAAATCGTCGTCATGCACCTGCGAGGAAGAATTGAACTCTCTAGACCAGCATAACACTAACCACTCTGCTTAGTTCACTACATCACCAATGAAGGGCACCACCTACCTACTCTCACTCTACTCGTTGCAAGGAAGTGAAAGCCAGGGGTAGAAGATTCGTGAGGAACGTGTGATACAATGCAGTGAATTTCTTGGAGGTCAAGTTTAAATGAAGAAACACAATTAAGCAGTGGAGGATGAAGAGACTTCGCTAACCACACCAGGCTATGATGAAATGAGGATATAGCTTCTTTTCTTCTAGGCTCTGGCATCTGCATTGTCTGGAGTACACCTTGCAATTAAAGACTGGCTAATGCTGATGGGTGTTGTTTGAGAGTAATCTAGACCTCGACAGCCGGCCTTGTCGAGTTGCACTGTTATTGCTGATCCTACGCAAAAGGGCTGTAGATATATCCACTATTTAGTGCAGAGAAGCATGGAAGTCACTTGGGCACTGATCAGTAGGCGCTGAGGCAAAGGTGACCAAGAAGTCCAGTTGATTAGGTGTCACACCCACTTACGTCTGCCTTCACATCGAAATGGGATACCGAGGGCGGTGCAAAGCCTTTGATCCGTAGCTGCAGTCACACCTAGTAGTCAGTTAGTCGGACACATGACTACCTTATCGAAATGCTCGTAAGCTAGCCAACGAGGGATTTAATTTCGCCTAATCGCAAGTACTAGTGACAATGTTTGCATGGCTAATGTGATGTCCCTGCACAAAGAATGGCAATATTGACCATCAAGAGACTGCACGCCTGCCGCATGGAATAATGACCACGGGATAGCTAGATTACTTATGATGCCTTTGGATTGACACCGGTGCCAGTTGGCACGTCAAATGGGTTACGCTCGCTGTGAGGAGTAAGACTTTGACCAAGTCTGTGATTGGGCGTTGACTGTTGTTGATAACAATGCCACTAACCCTAACCTCCGTCTCAGTTAATTTTCTTAACCTACAAACTGCCCAGCAGCTAGGTCACTGGCTAACGAGCACACTGTACCTAGTGTGCCAAGTGGCATTTACACTTAACCCTTAAGTGGCGAGCAGCGCGACGAGGATTGTGGGCCGCGCATTGGATCCGACCCGAAAGATGTATAGATACATGATAAATTAGTTGAAGAGGTGAGAGAAATGCAGGTATTCAAGCAACTCTTGCATCGTGACTGGGTAGTCATCCAGTACGAAGAAAGTCGTTTAAGGTGATACCACGTTCCACTGAGGCCACTTCAAAACGAACTAGGTTCCCATAAGGACAAATAGTTGTCATAAGTGTAGGATCGCCTTCATTTCCTCGTAACCAGTGGACTAAGAGTAAGTGGCAAGCGCTCTTCATTGATAACACAATAAACGGAACAGAGCGAAGAGGATTGTGCTGATTCAGAGAGACAAGACGTCTTGATTACCCCTTAATAAACAAGTAAAAGTCTATGGTCAGTAAGGTAAGCAGGGAACCTAGACAGTGAAGAAGACGTCTATGTGGGAGTCTATGTTACGGGAGATTCCTACTAAGTGTATCGATGATAGCCGACAGCTTTTAACTTTTGAGTGACTGTGCGCAGACGTGGAATTCGCTGGGTTCGTGGGCAGCCGCAGCACCCCATCGCCTCGATCTCCTAGTTCTAACCGATGCCGTCTCTATTCTCCCTCTGGAAGGAGCCTTTCGGAAGCGGATGCGGGTGACAATGAGCGATTAAAGACGGAAGTGACAGAGAAAAACAAAAAGGGTGTTCTTTGTCAACACCTCAACTAAACTGAAGTCAACACAAACAGTTCAGACTTAGAGTCGCAGATGACACGCGATCTTCTTCTCATTTTGCTGATAATGGCATGACATTTGGAAAGACAAGGAATATACACCTTGACCTTTAAAATCAAAAGAACTCAAGCTTAGGAATAAAAAGGCTTAGTCCAGATTGTATAGTAGCTTTGTAACCCTCATCCTTTTATCCTTTCAGCCTTGCTGGTAAATGCACCTTTAAAAAGTCAAGTCTACTGATCCTTGACTCTTCATTTACACGGCAATGAAATGCTTGTTGTACAGCCAAACGCAAGGCCCAAGCCATGTGCCTTGGTCGATTGATGCCATGACTAGGCATATGGTCAATAAGACATCGCGCACTCTTAAGGCATGCGTTCATACCAGGTCACCTCGGAGGGCTTCAATGTATCACCAGATGTCTCGTGTAATTCCGTAGACGTCTTACGAATGCGGTAGAATGATAACGCACTCCGCTAAAGCCTCTTACAAACGGTCTTTATCTACATTGAGGGAAATTCATCCTCCATGACGAGCGAAGCTGTCTCTTTTTCCCCTTTCCATCTGCAAGGTCAGAAGTTTACCGACATCCGTAGAAGTGTGCACAATGGAGTTTTCGTTTATTTCTTCCTCCTTGGCCTTCAACCTCCCACTCTACTCGTCGCAAGGGAACGGAAGTAGCTTTACGCCGCTTGGAAGTCATATTTGCCAACATGGATTTGGTTCCGCCTCTTAACGAGAAGCACAGCTTCTGAAAGCCTATCGTCTGACCAAGAAAATGGTCCAGCAAAGCAAGTATACCAATGTTAAGAATTGATAGACATCATCATGTGATGGCAAAACTGGCAGACCTATTTGACAGCTGGAAGCATGTCCTGACGCATCAACTCCCTAGCAACAACAGCAGTCTCAACGATGCCGACGATGAGCACCGGAACATGACCTCTTACTAGCCACCATCAGCAAGCAGTTTGACCGAAACGCAAAGGATTGTTTGCGCGAGTTGCTCAAACACTGACAGGTCCACCTTGTCAAGTTTCTGAGATGCAATTTCAAACATTTGACACCAGAGGCTGTTCAGCGCTATTTTTACGAGTGTAGGGTAAATTAAAAGTGTGAGGAAGTTGAATAATTCAACTCTTAGAAGCAAAGCAGAAGACAGCGACTTAAACAACCTCGACAAGTCGGCATCAAAGCGACAAATGTTAGGCGGTGTACCGTAAAGCCGGAGCGTCTAACCACCCAACAAGGTGATGTTTTATAAAATGTAACGAAATCTTGTGACCATTAATTTAGTGAATGTAATGGACTTACAACTTGCAAATTTATGCATTTAAATCTATGAGGACATTGCTATAGGCTCTCCTTCTCTCCAGCTGCCAATAGCACCATCCCAAATTTTCCCATGTCTCTTCTTTGACCATTTGATCTCCTCACCTCAACCCATCGCTCACACTCACAACATGACCCCCAAATACACCTTAAAGTTACTTAAGAGTTGAAAGGAGGCTTTTGTTTAGTATAGCACCGTTTGCTGGATTTGTTGCATTCGGTCCATTTCACTGCGACCATCTGGACCTCAGACCTCATCTTGCCTTAGTCGCCCATAGGGACTCACATCGTCTTCCTCACTAGTCGCTGCCACGCACACAAATTTCAAGTCTTTGTCTTCACTCTTACGAGCCATGAGTCAACCACATCGCTATTCTCACGTCCCGGTGACGCAAAGACATTGGCGAACAGGAAGTTGCTTTGCGCATTTTGCCCTCCCTAAGTGAGCGTTGCATTGCTCAAATAATGCAATGCAATCAACTTGGGTTTTTCGGATCCAACCTCTTCTTCGCAATCTGAGCCCATTGTCGGGCACCATCAATTTTGCCAAAACGTGGGTTTTGTCGCTAAACGACAACGTAAACGCAAGTGGAAGTTTCAAAAATCAGATGTAAAATTCTTGCCTACCTTCTACTTTGATTACGTTCACAACTTTCTACTGTAAAGATAATCGAAGTAGAAGGATGACAAGAATTTTACCTCAGATTTTGAGACTATCGTCTGCGTTTCGCTACAATAGCTCCCAGTTCTTCGGATGTACTCATCCATCAATTCTAATCCACCCATCTGTAATGAGCCACATTATTGCTAGCATCTTCGTCATGAAGACATCAAGGTCTAAAGGGGTGACATCAACGCCTCCAGAGGACGCAGACACTGTAATGGGGTGGGCAGCGATAGAAACTAAACAGTTGAGCAGTTGGTAGGCCAGATAGGTGATTTGGTCAAACTAGAATGGAGGAACTCATCGGACAGAGGCCTGAAGACAAAGCCATTGTTGTCCATTTAACGAATGAGTCAATGTGCGACTGAGTGAATGGGAGCTGGCAAGGAAACCAGACAGCGGAGAAGGCGCCTGCATATGAGTCCATGTTCTGGGTGGTTTCACTCAAGCGTATTGATGGTTAATGATGGCTCTTGACCTATGAGCAATTGTCGGAAGACTTGGAGTCCGCTGAGATTGCAAGAACCCATAACACTTCGCCCTTCTGAATCTAGTCAATGATGTTGCTTTCCTTCTTCTGGTAGGTACATTTTTGGTAACGTGGCCGCCAATGAGTCACCAAGGGTGAAAGTAACATAAAAACATTTGAGGACATTTTCAGTGGAGATCTCGCATGTCTGTGAAGATCATGTAGAAGATGCTGTTACTCAATACCTAAGATGGTATCACTGATGTGTAGAGACTGTGTCTCGGTTCTCAGTTCTTATTCTTGTGTTTCGTCTGTGAGATCTTTTAAGCGATATCCAGTCTCCTACACCATGTTGTTATGAACAACAATTGACACGCTTCCCAAACTGCTTCATGCTGGTGTTGCAATCAGGGAGAGAGGATTGACTAGGAAGCGAGCTTGATGAATAGCTGACCAACCAGCATTCATGATCAGTTTTATTGGTTTCACTTACTTCCGCCAAACCAGTGGATTGAGTGCAGACAGAGGACGTTCTACATCACTGATGACATGAACAAAGTTGAGTGGCTGAGATGATGTACGTATAGGGAAGAACGGATGATATCGTGGGGAGGAAGCGTCGCTGACACGCACACTTCTCCGTCGATTTAACGACCAGATTGACTGCCGCGTCACGTGGCAAAAGAGACAGTTCTCCATCCACCTCAGTACATCAGCGCATTTGCGATATATATACTTGAGTAAGCAAGTAAGAGAGGTAATGGCTAGTGGAGTGTGCGATCGCCTCCAGCATTCAAGGCATTCATGAAATCAGGTATCAACACTTCTACGGATGTCGGTATGCTTCTAACCTTGCAGATGGAAACGGAGTACGAGGGAGCAGACCCACTCTGCATGGAGGATGACTTTCCCTCAATTTGGCCAAAGACCGTTTGAAAGGAGCTTCAGAAGAGTGTGTTATCAATATTTTGCAATTCATTTGTACTTGTCGATTACCCAGTCATGATGCACGAGTGTCAGCTCACTTGCGTTTTTCAAATGCCACCAACAGTATCGTTATGCACTCACACATTGTGAATGCAACGTTTCAGGTCAGGTCTAATATGTGGCCCACTCACACTTTCAGGTATAGACCACGCGTTAATTGGTTGACTAACTTGTCATTCGTTTGTGATACTGTCAAATCAAAAGATTCAAAACCTATAGTTAGACGGGAATGGGTGTATTTGGCTATGGCTAGTATGCACGGTGGTAGATGTCAGTGGACGTTTCTAAGCGATGATGGAACAAAGCATCCAAAAGAAGATATCCCTTCTCCCCACTCGACAGCTTTGTGCAACTGCAAGACATCAACGGGATTGCAGAAAGCCTCCCGTGATGCGCTCGGTCCCTGCGAGGTGACTTGGTAGGAACCAATGTCTTAAGGATGTGCGATGTCTTACTGACCACAAGCCTAGTTGTGGCATCAACTCACTAAGTCACAAGGTTCCGGTCTTATGTTTGGCTGTAAGATGAGCCAAGTATCAATCGCATTGGCTTTTTAAAGGTACATTTACCAGCCTCGATGGATTTCAGGCCTCGTCCAACTTCATTTTTACAACTCTTCAGTCAGCTTTACTGTCGCAGTGCCTTGCATCAGCGATATCCATAGAGGCGTCTTTCCGACCTAAGAGAGTTCTCATAATTTTGGTGGTATTGGGGCCCAATAGGGAGATAAGAGAGAGAGAGGAATAATTAGGGAAAATATTTTCTGTCTCCTGGCTCGTTAGAGTCTATTGCTGCGAGCTGTCGACTCTGAATTCCTCTGAGAAACCACTGTTTGGGAAAGTTGGTTAACGAGGTCGTTGGGGTAGCCAAACGGGTCAGAAGATAAATGAGCAGCGGATACTTAAGAGAGATTAAGATGAGTAGCATGAGTATCATGAATGTAAATGCTATTAGATGCTTAAATGGAAGCTGTGAACATGGGTTTCGATTTTAAAGAATTGATTGGTAGGGACTTGTTAGGGCATCACAGGATTGCATGAGTGAGTAGAAGAAAGGAGGGCAGAGGGGGCAGGACTTCTTGAAGAAGGGAACGGGTGGGTGTTACAACCGCTACTCTTGATGAGCTGCAGTATTTGGAGCGACTTTTAAGCATCCTAGATTTCCATCTTTAATAAAAACGCGAAACTACGTGTGCACATAACACGCCTACACTCAGCAAGACTTCCGTCTTGTTGCGTCTCCTTCCCACAGTCCAGCCACTACCTTCCCACGTAAGCAAACAAGCGAACTGACTGAATGATGGTAGGCGCAGAGAGTTCGCAGACGAATGCGTTGTCCCACATCATCATCGAGTCATCAAAATGTAAAATGGCTGTATAGCTTGCACATCGATCGTCGAGGCAGAGAAATGTCGATTTTCGACAACTCCGACAACCTACAGCGAGGTGGTACACATTACGCCAACTTTAAACATACACCTGGTCCAGTATGTGCGACTTTGCCCCAAGATGACCTACAAGCCTGAACATTCGCCTTCCTCCGACTCCTGACTTGAGAGGTGTACTTGGCTGTCCATAGTGGAGGGCTTTTGCAGCCACTCGCACAGGAGGTTGAAGAGCACTCGTTGACCACACCCCGTCATGAGGGATAGAACACTTAGCTCCTTGTCTTTGCGACTCTGGCATCCGCTCCGAGCTGAAGGAGAAGGTGTATTGCTTTCAATCTGTCCAACATCCCTCAAGTAACCTTTGAACAGTCGCGTTTATTGTATTTTTAGCCAGCTCTATTGACGACTAAAGAGAGGAGTAAGATCTTGTGTCATATGTGCACAAAACCTTCTCGAAAACTCTTGAACTGTGAAGAGATCGGATGTCATCAGCTCATCAAAGCAGTGAATGGGCCAACATCCACCCAGACATGGGAGGACTATGTTCTCCTTTTATTAAGTAGTGGCATAATGTGAGGATGGGGACCAGTGAGACGGCAAAGACTCCCACGATATTCCTTTCTGCCAACTCATTTTACGCAGTCACGCATTCATCTCACGTTTCCCCTTAAAAAGCTCAGATACGGTCTTGAGGTGTGTGCAACACCAATTTCAATTAATCATTTCCATTTTTGCTCCCAATCAGTTATTATTGCACCGTTCGGGATCCCCTCGTTGCCTTGCAGCTCCGCGGTCCAATTGGTTGGTGGAGTCGATCACGGACTGACTATAAAGTGTGTGACTGTGGATCCAGGTTAATCAGCAGCTACTCAGTGCACTGATTCACCAACGGCCTGACACCTACCTCGACATGTTATCAGCCAACCAGCTAGAATTGCAGGCAATCAAGTGAGAAAGGAAGCAACTTTTTGAACATAGCTATTGAGCAAATCATCGACTGACTGACTGACTAGTCCATCAACCAACCAAATAACCATCCAACTGACTACTAGCCAAAACGAAACTTATGACGCTGCGTTGCTTTTGGAGTATCGCAGGACTGCTTTGTCACAAAACCTATGCAACAATGTATTGCTCACCCAAATTGCTAGCTTTTGGACTGCTGCAAGACGTCAGCTGACTTGTTTGAGGCTTCTTGTCAATCACCTGAACCCTACAGGACGAGCTATCAAGAGACACACGTTGAGCTTGTTGCAGGTTTGACTGACAGCAAGATCAAATTACCACATGCATTAACTAAGGGCAAGAATTTGCTTTCACGTTGGGATTCACTTTGATTGCTTCCTTGTCGTGTGAGAGATAATTGGATCCATTTCCATCCCACCTGCCGAGTTGCCGAAATTCATTTTGGGTCAGTTAACATCAAATTCCACTTCTCTCTACTTTAGCAGTTGTCAAGTCGATTCTATAGCCTTTTGTCTTCATGTTGGCACTTTACTTAGCCAAGGGATAATGGCCGATCGAATCTGTTGGTTAATTGGTAAGCCGTTCAGTCGTTCTACAGCTTGGACAATAACTACTGAAGTTTAGGTCTAGTTGACTCATTTGGTAGCAGATTGTGGAGGGTCGAAGGTACCTAGTAAGCAGCCAACTGAGGTAGGTGATGAGCTTTTCATTAACCAGATCGCTAAGCAGTCGGTTATCTAAAAGCCACAGTCGCATCCAATCGTCGTACCATCTTAAACATGACCAACCATTCGAACTATTGGTCATCTTACTCATCCAAGAAATCAAAGACACGGTAGCATGGTTGATAACACCTTGCCGTGCCAGGGGATTCGCTCCATTAAGGATTTCAGGTGGTCGGATAGCTGCTTGGTCGGGTGAATGAGTCAGGTGACAAGTCATTCAACATCACTGAATTTGGTCGAAAACATAAGTTTTCGTTACAAAGCGCCTATGCAATCAAAAACCGTTTCGAAATCTCTGGTTAAGTTCTAACCCACGTTCAATTACCTGCACAAATCCCAATTGCAAACTGCTTTTTCGGTCCCTAGGCATACACATCCACCAAATCTGAGCTAACCAGCTGCAAGGATTCGCCTCATTGCTAGGATCTTCGTCATCCTAACCACGCTATTAAATTCATCGTATCATCAACAACAAGGAATGACTTCTACAGACCAATCTACCCACTTTGATGTCATTTCCTTTAAAAGAAGTAGATTAATGCAGATAGGCGTCATCCACTTTCATTGGCAACATCATGAGTGGAGAAGGACGATGAGGATTAACCACTGCATCATTCATCAATTGAAGACGGTTCTCCGGCCACTTCGTCATATTGGCATGCTCACAATTCACCAAGACTAGGCGAGAGGCGTTCGGCGAAGACGCATCTCGCTAGGGAACCGTTGTCATCTACCCTCGAGGGAGAAGGCTACTCACTAATTTAGCATAACCCTCATTACTCTGCTCCATTCATTGCAGCACCTATGAAGAGCGCTCGATGCCTGCACTCACTGAATGATTCGGGTTGCTTGATAGCTAGCGATCTGGCCATTAAGTAGGTTGTGGACCGGAGCAATTTGCAGTGTAGAAGCTAGCATTGTTGGAATTCCTGTTGGGCACAACCTCTTTTTCGGCTTCGATCCGATTCCATGAATGCTTTGAATGCTGGAGGCAATCGCATGCTCCACTTGGCATTAATTCCTCTACTTGATGGATTGCTGATTAACTTGAGACGTAGCTCTCTTACCCCCACCAACCATTGTGACCCAGTTGACATACCAAATGGATACGCCATAGTCATAGGTACTGCTGCAGAGATGACAGTTCTGCCTATATTGCTCGGCTCAACCTAAGTTGTAAGGATTTCAGTGGCATAGTAACACAGGCGCCTGACGGTTAATGTGGCTAAATGTGTGTTAAGCACCAGATGACACACCTCTCAAACTGCTTGATGCTGGTATGGTAGCTAGAGAGAGAATTAAGTGTGTTCGTTTTGGATAAATTGCAAGGCAGTCGGTACAGGTGCAGTTTCGTTATGAGTGAAAAGAAAATTCATACACGCAAACACTCGTCTTTGAACACTTGATTGCCCGCTCTACCAAAGCCAACCACCGCACAAAACGGTGCTGAGGCAGCAGAAATGTCGATCAGACAAACAAGCGGCCGCCTTAGAAAGGAGCGTCAGCTTCGGTCATACAGACACCGAATGGAAATGAGAAATCACTGATAGATTATTCCAATGACCTCAGTAGCACAATCAAAAATTGCAATTATTCTAAGCCTGAGAGTTATTCTGTTAAATTTTACATCCACATTTTAGCAAGCTAGCCATGCGACTCATGTCCTACTTCGAAAAAACTGAGCATTGTGGGTACATCTTTTCACTCTTAAATTAACTTTCATTATACTTGTTACACCAATAGCTATTTAGGTGAAAATAAACAGGGAATGGTAGAACTGTGTTAGGTCCATGAAGAGGAACGCTATCGTCATTGTCCGTGGTACCCGTGGCTAGAGAGCTGTCACTGAAATGAACCAAGTGTGGAGCGTTTGGGATCCAGACCATCCATCAATCGTCGCTGTTATTGAGACGTGGCAGATGTGTTACAGTGCACGAGGGTCCACTCGTGCTCCTCATTGCATCCCAAGAACAAACCCAAATGCCAAAATTCGCTCTATCCATTTGGCCTTTTATTCCTCCTATCAGGAGGAGGAGGAGGAGGCTACAAAACTGAGAGGAGGGGGTAAAGAGTTACAGATTATATTAAAACTAGGAATTACAGACCTACGATTTCCACTCTATGAGTATGCGACTGTAGACTCTGACCTCCCTCCCCTTTCTCATAATTCTGCCTCTAGACCAACACCTTGTACATTCGAATGAATCATCCCATCGCAGCTCTTTGGCTATTACATTCCTTCTCTGCCCCGGTCGCATTAATCTTGAACATGTTGATTTACACGGGCAGTAAGGCTTGTGCTGCTTGCAAATGAAACAGCTAGATTGTTGTCCTTTTTTAACTCTTGCCCTCGAACAAATGCACTGAAATGTGTGACATTCTCGACTTTCTTCCCCTTAAAACGTGTGAGTGAGAGTCCGCTTCTTAATTGAAGGCAGGTGAAGACAGTTCCATATTAAGATGCGTGTTCGTCGAACGCTTCTCGGCTAGCATTGAGAACTACTTAGTCCAGCACATATATATACAGCAAATGTGCCGTTGTGAAGAAGCGACCGTGAAGGTGGTCAATCCAACCCTTCAGATCAGCAGGCCTCCACGCAGTAGCAACTATCACAGAGGCAACAACGAAGCAGTGACATCGCCGAGCCTTTTCTCAACGTCCTTTATCCTCATCAAGCTACCTCGTTAACCACTCAACTAGTAACAGAGAATGTCCCCTACCTGTGCTCAAGCTACTGGCTCAGAGAAAGCAACAGCTAAGAAGGAATGGATGAACATCGAATTTATTGCAGCATGTCGAAAAACCGATTACTGAAAGCTATTATCAATCAAACAAACTCAAGGCGAATCGAAGCATCAAGTGTGTCTTTTCTTACTAAGCTTAGCCTCCTGGTCAGGTTGAACTTAACCGACAGCAGGAAGAGGGGAATGGCCTAACGGATATCCACATTCTGCACACCTACCTGCCACAGAATTTAAGTCTAACTGAATGGACGCACTCAACTTTTTGCTGCAGCTCTTTCTCAATCGGAGTGAATTTGAGCATTTGCGCGCAGACGGTGTCGGGAAAAGTGACCAAGCAGAAAAAAACAACGCTTCACCATCATTTTACTGAACGGATCAGTAGCCAAAGAAGTAAAATCTCGTAATTTCCCCTGCTTTGCCTGAATCGAGAGGTGGGCATTCGGCACCTCCTGCTCAAATTCGCTCTGAGTGAGAAATGACTGCCACAAAACTTGAGCGTGGCCATTTAACTAGCCTGAATTCTGAGGTGGATGGATGTGCGCAATGTAAATTGAGGTTGACTTTTTTGTCCTTGTGCTGCCTGTAGGCCTCAACCTGATGATAAGGCTATACCTAGTGAGAAAACACAAAATTGATGCCTTTTATTACGCCTTGAGTTTGTCGGGTCGGTAGCAGTTTTTGGTGGTCATTTTTATCAACCTTATTTGACTACGGTTTGGCAGGCAGACACGTGTTCGACGAACGATTCTCGTCTAACTTTGAATACGAAACGGTCAGGCATATATGATGCAAAGGTGTCTACCTGAGGAAGCAGGTGGATGTCCGTCCCCACTGATGAATGATGTGATCACTCTGGTCGTGGAATTTGGCGGAGTGTTTCAGCAGGATTATTCACAGAGACAGCGGAGGTGGAGCAACAACATCGGTCCTCCTCCAACCGTGCTTAATCCTCACCACCCCATCTCGTTACTCATATCACCAGTGATGGATACTGACACCTACCTGCATCCAATCTACTCGTTTCTTTCTACTACTTACCTTTGCGAATGTGTCGACACACAGCTACTGACATTGCAACAGCCTCACACGTCGTGGAAACCACCCCTCAGTCAATGTGGATCGAGATTGTTCAAATGTGGTGTCTGCAGTCATGGTGCGTCTCCTTCCATTCAGCATTCATTGGTGGTCCCATCACTAAACGAGTGATGTCTGCACAACTTGCCTACTTGGACAGGCAGGAGCGTTTTACCCGTTACTCGTTACCAAACTTAGTGAATTTCACCGTTTCATATGGATGCCAACACTTCTTGCATAGGTGGTATAATCAAACGTGCCCTTTCGACCTAAACGAATTCTCGTAGACTTTGCAGTCCTGAGGATCCACCAGGCACACAAGAGACAGAAGAGAGCAACTGCAATAAAATCTTTTTCACCCCACTGCTCGTCAAGCCTTCGTTTGCAAGGATCCTGTATGTTGTGTATTTTAACAATGCCCCAAGTGGCATCGACAGCATCACTTTATAAATTATCGAAGTGTAGGAATGCAGCTCTTGATTCTCCTCCTTGACTTTCACACACTTGGCATGAGCAGAGGAGCAGATAGCCCACAAAGTCTCACATATTGCATGTGTTTGCGCTCAGCACACTCGGTTGATTGCTTCGATGACTTGGCGGTTACTCTGTTGGTGGATGAATTAGTCTGCGCAGCCTTCTTTTGCACGCATCTGGTCTATGCACTAGTGAATTGATGCCGCAATGCGATCTACGTGGTGACATGGTGACAATAGGTTTTTTACCGCCAATTTGAAATAACTTAGACACTGATTTTGTTTCATTTTCTGCTGCTTGGTTACTCGTGCTCCTTACCTCCTATTCTCCTTCACTCTGGCATAGTTGTATGATCCAAATAAAGTTTTGGACACATCAAGTGCTCATTTTTATAACCATTTTGAGAAGCATCGAGCAAAAGGGATTGAAATTAGCAATGGTGCTGTGGAAGTGAGTAGGTGAGTAGGTGTGAGGGACGCGAGAGTCACCTGTAGGAGGTGGTGGTCGAGATCAATCGAATAAGTAGGAGGAAGAAACACCAAGTGGTACATGTAGTCAACTGGAATTACCAATATGCGCAGCATATCTAATGGCTTTAACAAGCTAATGCAACATATGAAGGGAAAAGAAACAAGCGGGTCTGACTAATTTAAAGAGGGCTAATTAATGTACAGAACGGCAAATGTTTTTTACTGTTTGCGTGCTGTCTTTGTAAGCCCTAATCTGTGTTCATTAAGACTGATTCCACTAACTCCTCCTCCTCTACTTTGCCGCACTGATGTTGAGGCACCTTGGCAGAATGGAGAATGTTGTAGTGTCCACGAGTCTTAAATACGCCCGTGATGTAAGGATGGTGCAGTCAGGTAGTGAATGAGCACATCCAAGTATCTCAGTGAGTTCGCTGGAGCGATTGATGCAACAGCGAACAGAATTCTCATTAATTGCAAACGACATTTGCTCTACCAGTAAACGGAAAAGTGCAAAAATTGTTAGAGGAGGTTAGGTCGAAATGGATGCACACAAAATTTTGGTGCCGCATATGAACAATATTTATCCGCTTGCATCCGTCAATGCGTATCCACTCTACAACTCACTTTGTAACACTTCGTGCATTTGACAGGAAATTTGTGACAGCAAACTAAACAGCCGCATCGCACTGAACTTCAATGCGTTTGCACTCAATTAACTTCATATGAAGCCGTCGACACCACTTTGACTGCGACGTCTTCCTCCACCACCAATGCCGCTGTCAATCCCTATAGTATTGCATCATTCATTAGAGTAATGCATGCAGGCTATACTTCACAATCGAACACAATGCAAAGGGATACAATTATGTGGGATAGGAATGGACTGTATGAAATAGCGCAAACGAGTGAGCAAGGGTGGTAGAGGCGATTTAAAGGATTGCAGAAGATCGAAATGTTACAAAGTGTACCAGCGGCTCCGAGCGTTCCACTTCTGTCACCTACGCATGTACTAACCCGGACTGGCGTAGCATAACCCCAGTGGTGTTCAAATCCACGGGCATCCACGCGAAGCAACCGCTGGCACCTACCGGATGTTCACTGCTAACATTTCTTACCCTCGACTTTCCTTACCAGCTGTGCTACTATTAGTAACTCATTGCGATTTCTTCCTCTTTGCTCCTGTCAGATTTTTGATCAAACGCATTTTGAGCACAAGAGGAAAAGAACCGCTTTTTACGACTACAAATATGTACTCCTAGACGTTAACATTACCCAAATTAGTGACAAAATCTTGCTTCCCATTGGCAAGTGAACCTGTGCGTTCAAGCAAAGTACATAAAACGAAGGGTGTTGCGTCCACACCTTTGTGTTTTCCTTCTTCTCAAGTAGCATTGCTGCTCATTGTGGGTCAACTTATTTTTAAATGTCTGTTTTCTGTTTTAACAATCCACTTCTCGAGTTGGCGCATGTCGCAATCTTGTATGAAAGGGCTCATTCCATAGCCTCTTCCTTATCTTTGTAGCTGCTATCCATGTGGCTCACTAACAGTCAGGGAACTAGCGATGCTGCCAGAGTGATGGGATGGCATGGAGAAGGAATACGTGCTCCAGAACTCAGCCTACACCTCTGAATCAAAGGGGACCAACACAAGAGTAACTGTGTGCAAACAAGTAGTCAAATGCGTTCATTGTAATAATTAGTGTACTGGAGCACAGAGTCAACATTAAATGAGCAGCAAAGAGCAAATTGTTGCAATCCTTTGCGACGAGGTATTTGCAGAATGTACAACAGTTACTGCTCTATCGTCACAAATGCGTCTTGACGGATTTTCACTGTGTCATGAATCCTATCCTGTAGAAGATCCTCAGTACTTTGTAACTGCCTTCTCTATGATACCGATGCGTAAACTTAGCTGCATTTCCAACAATCAGTCAGCCATTCATTAAAACGATTAAAGCTTTACAGGATTGAGTGAAGTAGAAACTGTGAATTAATTCATGATCAAAATGAATGTATTTTAAGTGAAATTGATGAAGTCGCTTTTACGCACGCAGGATCGACTATAACTATGCCTGATAAGTAATCTTAGGAGCCACAGTCCTTAAATAATTAATGTAGTTGCATCTGTGTGTCTTCAGATGATACCATCGACATCACCCCAACCACCTCATATTCCAATGCAGTAATACCTGCAGCCTATGCTGCGCAACCAAAGGCAATGCAATGCAATGCAATTAGACACAATGTGGCAAAAGATTATCAAAAACTGCACAAACTGACACAAACGAGTGGAGAGAAGTTCAGAATGACGGAGAGGCTCAGGGTGAGGTAAATTATGGTTAGTGAAGTGCCGTAAAGTAAAGCGGCAGCTCTAGTGTTTTACCACTGTCACCAACGCGCCTCCTGTGGCGTATCTCAGATGAGCAATCACGCTCCTTATTCTCTACACGACGTGATTACAAAAACTATAAAAACTAACCCACAGCAAAAGCTAGTTGTAAACCGTAATTTGATCGAATGCGCACTCAGAAATCAGTACCGATATTTGTAGTCTTGGCAAATATGGATATCGTGTGTACAAAGTTGACTCACTCATTGAGTGATGGATTGGGTGCTTCTCTAGATCGTAGTGCCGATAGCACAAGCAAAAGGGATTGGAAAGACACGTCCAAGTAAAGGTCGACTTATAGGAGTCTTCATATGGGGATGTGAAGATAATTGCAGAAGAGTGTTTGGTCACAGACATAACGCGAGTCGCTGTAGCAAATGCACATCAGAGGTGGAATTCGTCTCAAATACCAAAATGTTTGCGCTGTTTACTGTCACCCACGCACCTGCTTATCTGCGTTGGTTGGCAATGTTGACTCAAGTGCCAGTTGACATGCCAGGTGGGTCGCGCTTGCTGTTGGCAGTATGAAATAAACTGCGAAATGGAACAGGTGACCGGCTAAGAGGCGATCTGCACTATTCAATCACTCGGCCAACACACAGTGCATGCTGCAGTGGCAAGGGCGGTCACTCAAAACAGCAGATTTTGAAGGTGACTTCCAAGCAAAACCCTAAGTGACCTAATACAGCAACGTAGTTTAAGAAATTCACTTAAAACTAAAGTGGCGCAGAAAACGAATAAACTGGTTTCTTTAACGTCCTCTTGCTCTTCTTGGGTGAGCGTCCTAGCTTTCGCCTGCTAAGAGTCTCTTGATGTGTGTGCGTTTGCCTAAGCAACATCCCAACTAAAGTCACGCATAGGATTCAAATAGATATCCCCAAGTCACAAATTTAAGGAAACACTCGTTTAGTTCCTGTTGGGATCACAGCAAGGTAAGAAACAGAACAATGTCTGGAGTAAATATAATGCGGCTAGGAAAAACAGGAGCAGTTCTTTGCTGCATTACAATTCTTGTATTAGCATTCATTTTAACAGTAATGGACGCACGCAATGGATAGCATTATCACCCTTTCCGGGTTGCGGTTCTTTTTCGGGGCCAAACTTACGATACAGTGAAATCGTTAAGAGGGATCAGTGGCATGCGTTTTCGATAGCTGAGGCGCTTGAATTATCTGTTGATTTTTGCACAACACGGATGGAGATGTGAGGATTGATATGCGAAAGTGGCCAAGAGAGACCCTAAAACAACGCTTCAAAGAAAAAGCATGGTTATGTAGCAGGTAAATTGTTTGCTTAACTCTGGATTTTGGCAATGGTCTGCATGGGGCCTCTGCCAAAGTATCTCCGTTGGCTTATCTGGCCTTTAAACGGTTGTGTTGGTGTCAATCCCTCTTGTGCAAAGACGATACGCTTTACTTTAGTAAGATGTTTCTTTTTAACTTTGAGTTCGCTTTAGCTGTCATTGTAACATTTTGTTTGCTTGGACTGCCACTATTGGTCATGGTCACAGAAGTGGCCACATTGCCCCAGCCGCGTAGGCTGGTCTTAGAGCCATACCAGCGGCTTATTCTCCTCTGTCTGTTGAATGGATGTATTTTGTCCTGGTATTTTGCCTTAAAAAGAGTCTTGTGACAATTAACCCGGAGACAATGTTGAGTTCACGAAGTGCAACTCTACGCTTTTATTATTTTTTTGAAAGAGGTTCTGCGCATGAGAATGTTTAAAATCAGCGCACATGAATTCGCAGGTCTTTGATGTTGGCGTAGCCCCAAGCACAGAAGCATTGTTGGCGTCTCTGGCCAAGAAAAGCGCAAAAGCAAGTGTTTCCTTCAGCATAACCCTTATCGCACTGACCCGCTCATTACATCACCAATGAGGAGTGCTCGGTGCCTGTTTTTATCTCACTACCGGGAAGAAGATGCAAGCCAAGGAGAAGAAAATTAGCAAGGAGTCTGTGACACCTTGCAGTGGAATGCTTGAAAAAGGGGCTCAATGTTGGATTTGCTCACCTGCTGACTGTTTAGGGGCTCGTCGGCTGACTAAACTGCACACTAGACCAAGCATTCATGCAGCCAGCACGAATGCGAAATGTAGTTGGATAGAAAGCAATTGCACAGAACAGCCAGTTGCAGCCATAAGAGACTGTAGCAGGTTTTCAAATGCCATTATTGTTCGTTGGTAGTCCAAAATGCCATTTTCCCGTGTAATCACTCTTGCCAATCCATCTGGCACTGCATGCTGGGTTTTTTTCCACAAACCAGGTCTACTGCCAAACTCTAACCGCAAATACGTGACGAGGCCAGAAATGCCCATGCAACGCCTTAATCGCATCCAAGTTATTGCTGCCACAGTGACGACAAAACCTCTTTGCGTAGTGTTGAGAAAATCATGACGTCAGTGTAGCACAGAGCACAAAGGTGAGCAGAGAACAAAAAGAGCCAACAGTTGGCAGTCCCAGTTTGCATAAATGATTCAATGACGGCTCACCACTAGCCTCTTTTGCCTATTCAGCCAACTTGCCATGCTCATAACAAGCTTCCAGCCTACCAGCTAGCCACGCTGGCAATCAAGTGAGAAAGGAATCAAATTTTTAAATTAGCTACTGCACAAATTGTTGACTGACTGACTGACCAGTCCAAATCCAACTGACGAATAGTCCCAAAGACACTTATCCCTTGACATGAGTTGATGATTATGATGATTAAATAGCGATTGACATCTTAGATGGACAATGCTCTCTACCGGAGTTTGTTGGGTTTTTATACAGCCTGCCATTCTGTCGCTCAAGTTGGTGTATGCGTGACTGATCAGAGCAGCGAACCTACTGAAAATCCGCCTGATCGACAGCTAGCGATTGTGTTACTTTGTCAATGTTTTCTGGAGTGAGTCGATACCATCAGTGAAATTTGAGAACTTGAGGTGACAAAGTTGCATATTATGAGTCCCCTCATTTCGGCCCATACTTCCATCGCAACTGTGACTCAATGCAGCCCATGGAATAGCTTGGCATAGAGGCGAACCCAGTGTAAGCCATTGTTCCCCCTTCTCGTCTCGAGGCGTCCATCTTAATCACTTGATTCCTCTGTTGAGCAAGTCATTCCCAGTAAAAACTAAATGCTTTTAGGATAGATTCATCAGTGTTGCATTTTCTGACCAGATCCCAGTGGTATGGAAATGTCATTCACCTTGTCGACACCCAAGTGTTTAGTGTTGGATCGATTGTGGGTAGCTGGGTTGCTGAGAGGTTGACTGCTCTATATAATACGACCAGGCACTACCTCAACAACTACTAAAATGTAAAGATGAAATTTTTCAGAAGTTGTTGAAATGGATTATGAAACCGCTGGAGAATTAATTCAACCTGAGGTAATCACCCCTCCGTGTGTCTATGTCTATGCCTATGCTGGCCGGACAAACACCTTTGTCCGATTTGCCACAGACTCCATTCTGACGACTCTATGCGAGGTCTGAAGTCATCTAGTGCGAGGGCATTCGATGCTAAGAAGTGAAGTGAAATTGAGAGGAGACAACTGTTGTGCACAATGGTGATTCTAGTGAATTATCCGCATCAATTACTGCTTCCTTTCCCTACTTATTTGATTAACCCTGACCACCTCCTACAGGTCAATATGGCGTCCCTCACACATACTCACCTACTCACCTCCAAAGCACCGTTGCCTATCCCATTTCTCTTTATTCGATGCTTTCAAAATGTTAATGAAAATTAGCACTTAAACTGGGCAAAACTTGATTGAATCATACCACTATGCCAAAGTTAAAGCGGATAAAAGGTAAGAAGCACGAGCAGCCAGACATCAAAATAAGGAAAGAAAACCAGTATCAAAGTAAATTTAAATTGACAGCAACAACTCGAATGTCATTATGTTGCCAGGTAGCAGCAGTTCACCAATGCGCAGCCTCGTTATGTGCAGAAAAAGGCTACGCAGACTAATTCAGCCTTTGATAGCAGCTTTGCAAAGTCACCGAAGCATGAACATTGCAGCGAAGTGACTGCCTTGTCTGTCGTCGACAAGAAGACGAGGATTTGAAAATGAACTGCGTGCGCAGCAGCTCCCAATAACCCGAGCGCGCCAGACTCGAGCAATTGGATTCTATGAGGTTTTGTGTGCTAACTGCTCACACTCTGCTTGTTCCAAGAGTGTAAAGATCAAGAAGGAGAGACGAACACGACGACCTTTGCACGCATTGCAAACAGCTCTTTAAGCAATACTTTCATTTAATTACTTCGAGAATTCGATTTCAAGTGATGTGATTGATGACGCTTAGGGCGTTGTTAAAACAGGCATCACACGGCATTCTTGCAGACGAAACCACGAGAGCTACTTACTGACAAGCAGTGAGGCGGGAAAGATTTTTATGCTTGTTTTCTCTTGCCTCTTCTGTGATCAGAGAATCCCTAAGACTGCGAAGACTACGAGAACTCGCTTGGGTCGAAAGGGCACCTCCTATGACATCAATCATGCAAAAAGTGTACGCACCGACATGAGACGGTGATTTTCACTGGATGCTTGTGAGGACAAAGTTCATCGAGTCTCAAAACTTATCGAGGCAGCATTCGCAAGGGTGTGTAAAGGTTCGGAGCTCGTCTTTCCTTACTTGGTCCTCTTTCGCTCAAAACGAGTAGATTGGATGCAGTTGGGTATCAGTATCCAGAACCGGTGCTGTTGCTCCACCGCCACTGTTAATGCGATTGGTGCTACTGCAACACTGCTGAATTCTACGGCCAGACTGACCGCAGCATCATTAGTGGAGACGAATGTGTAGCCTCTTCGTCAGGTCGACATGTTTGCATTATATACGCTTTAGCTAATTAGTCCTCAATGTTAGACGAGATGTGTTCGACGAACGCGTCCCTGGCTACCGAATCGTCGTCATCTTCCTTTAAGAAAGTAAAGTACTCACTGAACTAACATCATATCAGATCCCCGTCTTCTCTTCGAAGACGGTCGGCGCCGCAAGTTTCATCGTTCGGTAGTTTGGTGATGACGCTGTCGGAGGATGAAGTAGTCTGCGGAGCCTTCTTCTGCACGAACCTAGTCTTTGCACTGGTAAACTGCTGTCGCAATGCAGTCAACCTGGTGACATGGTGGCAGTAGAGGTGCTCCTGTCAATTCAACTTTTCTTTGCAGTTTTTGCTGCATGGTTGCTAGTGCTCCTTACTTTCTGTCCTTTTTCACTCTGGCATTGTGATATGATCCAAATAAAGTTTTGGCCGCATCAAGTGCTAGTTTCATTAACTATTTTAAGGGCAGTATCGACTAAAAGGGATGGGATAAGCAATGGTGCTTTTGAGGCGGGTAGGTGAGTAGGTGTGAGGGACGCGAAGGCCACCTGTAGGTAGCGGTCGAGATTAATGGAATAAATAGAAGGAAAGTGTAAGTGATGTGCGTAATCAACTGGAATGGCCAATATGCACAACACTTATCTCCTCTAGTTCACTTTGCTTCTCATCATCCAACTGTCGTCTTCCTCTCCAACTAGCCAAATGCTCTCGCATTCGATGACTTTAGAGCTTGCATAGAGTCTTCGGGATGACATGCAACAAGTGGACATATGACCATAGGTGGCACAAGCATAGCCACTGAGAGGTGATTACTTCAGGTTAAAATTATTTCCCAGCAGTTTCGCGACCCACTCGAAGAAACTCTGCATGATTTTATCGTATCTGCGCAAAACATCTTTAATCGTGTTATTTAAAGCAGTCGACCTCTCAGCATCCCGACTACCCACACTCATTCTAGCTCTAGACTTATCAGGTGTCGACAAGGAAACCGACATTTATCAATCAATGGAAGCTGAGCCGAGAATGCAGCACCAATAGCTCCACCCCAAAACAGTTGGTTTTTACTGGGAAAGACTTGCCTAACAGTGGAGATTAAGTGAGTCAAACGGATGCCTCGAGACAAGAAGTGGAGATGGTGACTCACAATGGGTTCACCTCCCTGCCAGGCATTCCATGGCCTAAAATACGTCACAGTTGTGTTGGACATAGACGTCAAAATGAGGGACTTCATGATCTGGAACTTCGTCACTATTGAGCGGTAGGTTAACCACATCTCGGGATCTCAGTTAACAGTGGTGGTGTCGACACACTTAGGAGAAACCTGACAAGGTAACGCAATTGTTAGCAGTTGGGGTGGATGATCAGTTGGTTTGCTGGTTCGACCAGACAGACATTCAATAACTTGCGCAACTGAGTGATAGGCTGACTGAGTGAGTGGCTTGAATTCAGGTAGGCAGTATTCTCCAGTACTAGTTGCGTGATTAACGAGGTAAATTGATGAGGATGAAGGACGTTAAGAGAAGGCTCGGTGGTGTCATTGCTTCGTTCTTGCCTCCGTGATAGGCGCTGTTGCTAGGATGCCGAGGTGCATGCACACGCCAGATCAGCCACCACCACAGCCACTTCTTCACGTCGGCACATTCGTTATATATGTGCTGGACTAAGTAGTTTTCAATGCTGGACGAGAAGTGTTCGACGAATACGTTTCTCCAAATGGAACTGTCGTCATTTCCCTTTGAGACAGAAAAGTAATCGTTTCGTCTGCTCTCACCCTGCCGTTTTTGGGAAAGAAAGTTGAGTCTGTCACGCATTACAATGTACCTGTTAGAAGATGAGAGTAAACAAAAACAACAATGTAGCTACTCCGTTTACGGGTAGGACCACCTTGCTTCCCTTGTTACAAGTAAACTGAGAGCAAGAAGCAAGCGCTCTTCACTTTGACACAATGAACAGAGCAGAGCGACGAGAGTTGCGCTTGTTCGAGGAGTATTCTTCGCCATCGAAGGCAGATGACGACGGTTCCGTAGCATGAAGCGAATTCGTTGAACACTTCTCGTCTAACAATGAGGACTGCTTACTCAAGTATATCTATCGCAGATGCGCCGATGTAAGGAGGCGGTTGGAGGCCTGCCTCTTTTGCCACGTGATGTGGCAGCGAATCCGGTCGTTAAAATCGGCAGAGAAGCGTGCGTGTCAGCGAACCCTCCACCCCGCGATAGCATTCGTCCTTCTGTGAGCGTGCATTATTCTCACCACTTAACCCCGTTCATGTCATCAGTGATGGAGAATGTCCTCTGTCTGTACTCAATCTACTGGTTTCGGAGGAGTAAAGTGAAACCAGAAACCAATCATGAATGCTGGTTGGTCAGCTATTTATCGAGCTCGCTTCCTAGTCAACCCTCTCTCTGACTGCAACACCAGCATGAAGCAGTTTGTGAGGCGTGTCAACTGTTGTTCAAAACAACATGCTGTGGGAGGCTGGATAGAGCTTGAAGGATCTCACAGACGAAGCGCAGGACTCTCGACAAAAAAGAACTCTAAACCGAGACACAGTCTCTACACATCAGCGATACCATCGTGGGTATCGACTTACAGTAGCCTCCACGTGCTCTTCACTGACATGCAAGATGTCCACCAAAAATGCCCTAAGATGTTTCTCTGTTACTTTTACTTTTGGTGACCCATTGGCGTCCACATTATTGAAGCTGTACCTACCAGAAGAAGGAAAGCAACAGCATTGATTACATCCAGGAGGGCGAGTTGTTATGGGTTCTCGCAATCCCAGCGAACTCCAATTCTTCCGACAATCGCCTTCAGGTCAAGAGCCATAAGTAACAATCAATACGCTCAATAGAAACCGCCCAGAACATGGACTCACCTGGTTTCCTTGCCAGCTCGCATTCACTTAGTCGCACCTTGACTCGTTTGTTAAATGGGCAACAATGGCTCCGTCTTCAGGCCTCTATTCGATGAGTTCCTCCCTTCTCGCTTGACCAAATCACCTACCTGACCTACCAACTGCTCAAATGATTAGTTCCTATCGCTGCTTACCCCATTACAGTGTCTACGTTCTCTGGAGGCGCTGATGTCACCTCTCCAGACCTTGGTGTTTTCATGACGAAGATGCCAGCAATGATGTGGCTCATTGCAGATAGGTGGATTAGAATTGATGGATGAGTATATCCGAAGAAATGAAAGCTATTATAGCGAAACGTAAACACAAACGCAGACGACAGTCTCAAGATCTGAGGTAAAATTCCTCCCGTCCTTCTACTTCGATTATCTTCACAGTGGAAAGTTGCGAACGTAATCAAAGTAGAAGGTAGGTAGGAATTTTATAGCAGATTTTTGAAACTTTCGCTTGCGTTCACGTTGCTGTTTTGCGACTAAAAGCTCACGCTTTGTCAAAATTGATGGTGTTCGATAATGAGCTCAGATGGCGAAGAAGAGGTTGGATCCGAAAAACCCAAGTTGATTGCATTGCATTACATAAGCTATGCAACGCTTACTTAGGGAGTGCAAAACGCGCAAAGCAACTTCCTTTTGACAATGCTTTCACTTTACCGGAATGTGAGAATAGCGATGTGGTTGGCTTATTGCTCGTAAGAGCAAAGACAAAGACTTGAATTTCCTGTACGTGACAGCGAGTGGTCAGGAAGGCGATGTGAGTCGCTGTTGAGAGCATGATTCGAATGTAACAAATCTAGCAAATGATGCTATGTATTTGGTGGTCATGTTGTGGGAGCGAGTGATAGGCTGAGGTGAGGAGAGCAAATGGTCAAAAAAGAGACATGGGAGAATATAGGATGATGCGATTTGTAGCTGGCGAGGAGGGAGCATGTAGCAACGTGTTCATATATTTAGGTTCACAGTTTTGCAGATTGTAGGATTATTACAGTCACTTAATTAATGGCCACAATATTTAGTGCCACTTCACCAATCATAATCTTGCTAGCGACTTGTCGAGTTTGTTCAAGTCGATGTCATATGCTTCGGTGCTAAGAGTCAGTTTAATCAAATTTCTGCCATTTAACAACACTTCTTTTGCTTAATCTAAGCTTCAAAATAAAGAAGTAGGTGGTGTCTCACTTTCAATTTGCCCCACGCTCATAAAATCAGCACCAAACAGCCTGTGGCGTCAAATGTTCAAAATTGCATCTCGGAAACTTGGCAAGGTTGACTGGTCAGTGTATGCACAACTCGTGCAGTAACACTTCATATTTTGATCAAACTGTCTGACGATGGTGGTCACTACCATGACGATGGCCACCGTGGATGTAATTAAGGCTTGTTGAGGAACGAGCACTAGTAAGATGTCAGGTTCATGTGTTCATCGTCACCATCACTGAGGTTGCTGCAGCTGCTGGAGAGTTGATAAGTAAAGATACGCTTCCAACTGTCAAATAGTTCTGCCAGTTTTGCATTCATATGATAACGAATGTCTGACTAATTCTTAACTTTGGCACACTAGCCTTGCTGAACCATCCTCTTAGTCAGAAGATGGGCGTTCAGAAGACATGCTTCTCATTAAGGAAGGGAACTAAATCCATAATGGCAAAGATGACTTCCAAGGAGCGTAAAGCTACTTCCGTTCTCCTGCGACGAGTAGAGTAGGGAATCAAAGGCCAAGGAGGGGAAGATAAACGCGAAATCCATCAGGCAAACTTCTGCGGATAAGTTGCTAAACTTTTGACCTCGAAGATGGGAACGGGGTGCAAAGGAGCAGCCCCACCTTGCATGGAGGATGACATTCCCTCAATTCGGATAGAGGACGTTTAAAAGGGTGTGCGATCTCTTACTGATCACAAGCCTAGTTATGGCATCAACCCACCGAGGTTCAAGGTTCCGGTCTTGTGCTTAGCAATACGATGGACAATCCGTAGTCATGTAAAGGATGAGTCAAGTATCAGTAAACTTGACTTTTCAGACGTGCATCTACCAGCCTCGATAAATTATAGACCTTTGCCTAACTTCGCCCTTACAACCATCCAGTCGACTTTACAGTCCAATCGTTACGCTTACTTCTTGCAAGTGTGATATATACAGATGTGTCATCCTGACTAAGCAATTTTTCGTAATTTCGGTGGTGTTAGGACCCACAGGGAGATAAGGGACTGAAAAGAACAAATATGTAGGAATTCTTCCACTTCCTTGCTCGTCAGATTCTATTGTTGTAAGTAGCTGCCTTTGCCTTCCTCTGAGCTGCCACTGCTTGAGATAGTTGGTTAACGAGATAGCTGGGTTAGCCTAATGAGTCAGAAGATAAATTGAGCTGCGGATAACTAGGAGAGAAGGAGATGAGCAGTATGAGAACCTTGAATGTAAATGTTGTTGAATGCTCAAATGGAAGCTAAGAACATGGCAACAAGTGGGTGAGACTTTATTTGAATCATACAACTATGTCAGAGTAAAGGAGGCTGAAAGCGAAGGAGCACGAGCAACCAAACATTAAATAAAGGAAAAGAAACCAGCATCGAATTTAATTTATATTGACAGCAACACCTCTGATGTCATTATGTTACCAGGTAGCAGCAGTTCACCGATGCGCAGCCTCGGTATGTGCAGGTGAAGGCTACGCAGACTATTTTATCCTCCGATTGCGTCTTCGTCAAGTCACCGAAGCATGAGCATTGAGGCGATGTGACTGCCTTGTCTGACAAGGATTTGGAAATGAACTGAGTGCGCAGCAGCTCCCAGTAACTTGAGCGTGCTAGACTCGAGCAATTGGATTCTGCGAGGCCTTGTGCTTGTTCCGAGGGTGTGAAGGTCAAGGAGGAGAGACTGATTTCACAACCTTAGCACGCTTTGCGATTCGATTTCAGGTGGATCGGTCGATGCCACTTAAGGCATTGTTAAAACAAACATCACGCAGCATTCATGCAGACAAAAGCTCAAGAGCTTTTTACTGACGAGCTTAAGGCGCAAAAGGTTTTTTATGCTTGTTCTTTCCTGTTTTTCTGTGCCCTGTAGATCCCTAAGACTGTGACGACTACGAGAACCCGCTTATGTCGAAAGGACACCTTTGATGATATCACTCATGCAAGAAGCGTACGCATCCACATGATTCAATGAAAACCACTGGATGATTGCAAGGACAAATTCCGTCGAGTCCCAAAACTTTCTAAGGCAGCAATCCGCTCGGGGACCAAGGAGACAATGGATGATTGTTGAATCTATCCTACATTGCAAAGGAAACGTTAGCGGTCGAAACAACTCGGAGGATCAAAATCGAGCGGCTCTAGTAGCGGGTAACACACACCTGCCTGTCCATGCAGACAAGTCGCGCTGACATCAATTGTTTACTGATGAGACCACCAATGGATGAAGAAACGGAAAGAGATACATTATGATTGCAGACGCCACTTGTGAACGGTTTTGATCCACATTGACTGAGAGGTGACTTTCACGATGTGTGAGGTTGTTGCACTGTCAGCGGCTGCGTATCGACACATTCGCAAAGATGTGTAAAGGTGCAGAGTCCGTCTTTCCTTACTTGGTCCTCATTCACTCAAAACAAGTCAATTGGATGCAGGTGGGTATCAGTATCCAGAACCGGTGCTGTTGCTCCACCACCACTGTTAATGCGATTGGTGCTGTTGCAACACTGCTGAATTCTACGGCCAGACTCACCACCACGTCATTAGTAGAGACGGATGTGTAGCCACTTCGTCAGGTCGACACGTTTGCATTATATATGCTTGACCAATTAGTCCTCAAAGCTAAACGGGATACGTTCGACGAACGCGTCTCTGGCTGCCGAACAGTCTTCATCTGCCTTCAGCAGGGTGGAATATTCACTGAACTAGCATCACATCACCGATGAAGAATGCTCCCTGTCTGCTCTCACCCTAGTCTTTTTGAGGGAATAAAACCTACGCAGAAGATGATGACAAACGGATGCGCGAATGCAGTAGTAGAAATTAACAAATCCATTAAAATTGTGCCGCAGACTCAACACTAGAGCTTCTTTGGTGCAGTGATGAGCGAGACAGAGTGATGAGTGTCAGGCTAATTTCCAGAGCACTTTTCTCCCCCGAAGGCGAATGACAACGATTCCACACTAAGAATGGTGTTTGTCGAACGCTTCTCGACAAACATAGAGGACCATTAAGTCAAGCATGCATAAGTAGCACAAATGTCAGCGTGGCAAAGCGATTGAATATCCGTCCTCATTAGCGAATAGCGTGGTAATCAATCTTGCGCGTGCATTTGCGTCAGCACATTTTGAGGCAGACGATTGAGGTGCGGTGGTTGACTCCAATCTAACTTCTCGATACACCTTGTCAGCCAAACCATTCAAATTTGTGAATCGATGCATTTTATTCACGCAACATTTGTTGCAACTTAATGTGACTTTGATAGACCGAAGTCCTTACGTTTTGGTCCTTTGTTCTCTCGCTTCCTCCAGACAATCTATTAACACACAGGCAGTCTCGCATTGCATTCTCTCAAAACAAGCAGAGTGAGAGCAGGCAGCAAGCGCTTCTAGTTGTTGGCTTGATTAATGAGGAAGATTGATGAGGTTTGTGCTGCATTGCAGGTAAGCGCTGAAAAGCATTGCTCAGACAAACTCACTACCCGACAATACCATCATCAAGCGAATTGGACTGCTGATCTGCAAGTCAACACACGAAACGCACAAGGTGATGTAATATCTTCACCCCAAGGTCGACAGCACTAACAACCTAAAGACTACAGTTGTGGGGTGACTATGCTATGCTAAAATTAATGATGACGTCCTTAGTGTGAATTCGGATAGCATCACTTTTTGGTCGTGCACTGATTCGTCAGGTGCGATAGGTAGTAATTAGTCAATGACGTGGATATAAGACGCTACTGGACTAATGTTGGTACACGTTGCTGGCTGGCTGCTCAACTGGCTAACCTGCGAACTTTGTTATCTACTCACACAGAAACGCTGGTTGGGGACAAAACCTGCTTATAGCTACTAGCTTCCCTATTAACCACCTAGTCAGCCATTTAAATAGGTTGCACCGTGGCCAACTCTGACATTGCCCGATTCCCTTTCTTTCTGCGATCCCAATCAAAAACACACGAAGTATCCTCTTCAACATATGGCTTGGAGAAATCTACTTAAGTCCTGTGTGTAGCCTCAGTTGGGATATTTCTCAGCCATACACATGCACAGTACAGGATTCTTAATATACGAAAGCTAAGACGCTTGTTAATGGCGAGCAAGGACGCGTAAAAGAAACCAGTTTATTTGCTTTCTGCGCCACTTTTGTCCATAGTAAAATTCCTTCAACTACGCTGTCGCATTAGATCACTTGGGGTTTCGCTTAAGAGGCACCTTCAAAATCTGCTGTTTTAGAGCGACCGTCCTCGCCACTGCAGCATGCACTGTGTGTTGGAATTGTCCCCTGCGCTGGATTTGCCTTTCATATTGGCCGGGCAATTGAATGGTGCAGACTGCTTCTTGGTCAATGACCTATTCTATTGCGCAGCCTACTTCATACCACCAACAGCAAGCTCGACCCATTTGGCATGTCAACTGGCACTTGTGTCAATACTGCCAGCCGCGGTGTGAGCACCAGCAGATCATCCGACCGTGACCGTGATTACAGGTATGCAAGGCAAGCAAAAGAGGTGAGTATTGAATCCCTCACATCTACTCAGCTATCCACCCATAAACACGTTTGCTCATCGCATTCCTTTCACCCGATGCTTTCAAAAATGGCAAAAACTTGATTTAAAACATATCATCATGCTATAGTGTAAAGGTTGGAAAGTAATGAGAATAAAGAAAAGGAAATAGAAGGAAATTCGCCAAATTTCTCTGTGTCTCCTTTTATTTTTCTGGTTAGCATTTTGACACTAAAAGTAGGCTCGAGAAGACAGCAATGATATGGAGGAGGGGGTAGAGATGGAGATATCGCTTTAGCGGTTGGTGGCAGCAATAACCATGACGCTCTTCAGACTTCCCTGTATTGATAACCTGTACCACAGTGAATTCCTCCGGCCATCAACCCACTCAAAAACTGCATCATGGACCAACAAACAAACTGCACCAACCAGTCACTGATCTATATTAAAGGCAAATTTAGTGGGCCAAGACATCCGCACACAACGCATCACTACTAACTAACTAATGAGTAGCATGTCGCAGTGCCAGTGTATCGATTAATGGACCAGTCAGCTGCCTATCTCGCATCCTAGTTCAGTCCAACACTAACCGAACCACCTTCTAGCATCTGTTAATCAGAGAGCTACGTCAGCTGTTCTTCGGAGAGGACTATTGGAATGTCTGTGTTTGCTCAGTTAGCGTCCACTCCTCCTCAACTGCTTCCAGTCAGCAGTTTAAGCGCAGAATGCCAATGCGCATTGATGCTTCGCAGCAATAGCATTCAACATCTGCAGTTACCACTTGCGTGTTAATCTATCAATACTTCGAGGAGGTGGATGCATACACGCACGTAGCTCTGCTGATAAGAATGGCTAGATAAACCACCACACTACACTGTCTACTAATAGATGCAGATCACCAGCCGTGTCGCATCACTAACCTGTATTCCAGAGAGGCCTTTTGGAATGTTTGTTTGCTCAGTTAGTGCCCATCACCCTCGACTGCTTCCAGTCAGCAAACAAGGCACAGGATTCTAATGCACTTTGACGCTTTGGAGCAATGGTGTCGCACAACTTTAATTCATTACTTGCTCGCTCTCCGCTTTTTCCTCCGACTCACCCTTTGATTATAATTTATCCTGCCATTGCATAAACTGTTCTCAACTGTTCGACAAGTAGGAAGTTGATGAAATTATCCCTCACACTCGTACAGCCAGGTGGAAGACCGATACCTTGCATCTCAGTCAATCATGCCATGACTTGGCTTGTAGTCAGTAAGGTGTCGAACACTCACAAGGCGTGCGTTGACACCTGCTCGTCTTTGAGGGCTTGGATGCATCACGATAAGCTTATGGACGATTCACTTGACGTCGATTCGGAGAAAGAGATGCATTGGTGTGCATGCGCTATTTCTTCATCGCTTGGAAACCTCGACTGACGGCTGCCACCATTGGCTACCATTTTGATGTACTAGCTACAGCCTGATGGAACACATTCAGCAGACAGAAGTATTCCAACTCATTTATTGAGAATGTAAACTCGGAATCAAAAAGAAGCAAGGAGCCTTAGTAAACTTCCTGCCGTTTCTCTTCTCTTGCTATTGCACGAGATGTGCAAGCACCAACCAGCCCACTAATAAATTAAAAGTCCTAATCGGTACTAATTGTATGCCTGCACATTGCCCTGACATTTCGCTAGCACCTCACTTTGCTAATGGACAAGTCTTACTAAGCCTACTGGTCAGTTGGTTGCTTTGATGGCTGATAAGCTAGTTTGTTCTTCAACAACAAGTGCCATAGCTGATGTAGAAGCTTGATTCCTCTTTATACCTGATCACCTGCGTGACTAGCCTGCTAGTTGATTAGTTGCTTTGTAGGTTGGTGAGAGCATGACAACTCCACTGAACAGTCAAAAGAAGTAGGCGGTGAACTTTCAGTGAACCAGTGCGCCAAGCAGCTGACCTACATGCATCCAACTAATTGAATTGCTGATCTGAAAGTCAACGAGGGAGCCATGAATGTTGCAGTAACAGCTGATTGTTAACAAAATGGAAAATGGTCAGTTGACATTGGTGATATCCACACGAAAGTTGGCAATACTAACTACCCGAAGGCCACTTTCGGGCTTTATAAAGGTGAACGTGAGACGAATATGTGACCACGCAAAACAAGTCAGGCAAGAAGGCATACTCTCCCTAGCGTGAGAACAGGCTGCCTCTCGTCTAACGTGAAGGACTACTTCGTCAAGCACATGTAGTGCAAATGCACAGCTGTGCCGAAATGGCTTCCGAGTTGGCAACATTAGCGAATGCTTCGGTGGCAAACTGCCAACTCAGTATCAAAAGCAGGGGTGGAGGGCCATGACAGATCTGCTTTTTCTCTACCTTTATTCCCCTGCACTATGTTACGATGCCACGATTTAACAAGAGGTTTTCGCCTCATCAAGTCCTAGTTTTGTCACCTACCTGAGTGGAATCAGGTAGAAGGTAAAGATGGAAACATTGGTGGTTCGCAAGATCATCATTGGGTAAGAAGTGACGAATTGTGGCAGTACCTGCAGCCACCGTCACGAACTGCTGGTCCACTGGTCAACGAGGCAGCTGTAGTATTAACTGATGGCGAGTACAAATGTGTGTAGCAATATGTCCTCACGTCAGGGTGTGCGATATTGACACAAAATGCAGGTTGGCACGTCAAATGTGTCACGCTTGCTGTTGGAGGCAAGACATAGGTCAGGTCACGGGTCGATCATTAATGCGTCAAGTGGGAGGAGTAATGGCAAGTGGAGTGTATGCGATTGCCACTAGCAATCAAGGCATTCATGAAATGGGATAGCGAGTAAATTCTAGCACTTCTAAGCCCTGACCACATTTTGTCCAACTGGGAGAACTATTCACTTAACTACATAAAGAGGATTTGTTCCGTTCGTAGCATTGATTACCAGGACTCAAATGTAGCGTCGCCCAGACACTGCAGACTATATCTAGAAAATAGGGATTGGGATTATCGGCATGGGAGGATTGATGGCTGAGAAGATGCCGATGTAAATGGCGGAGAGAAATCGCATCATACGTTGTCTACTGGAGTGGCAAGAGCAGCTATACCATAAAGCACCGAAAAGAAAGAGACGATTCGGACTGTTTATTAGAAGAGGTCGGCCTTTAGGTCAGCATGTCGCCTCCTTCCCCCACAATTCATACACAGGCATACTGCCTATCGGTGCCCGAGAAACAAAGGCATTTAGCAATCAGGCTCAAGTAACTTCAGGCGGTACATTCAGCGGTGTTTTTCCTCGACAATGCTCCAACACTGCCAAACCCCTTGGCATCCGTCCAGTCAACTATTTATGCTCTCATGCAGGCGGATTCATTTCGCGAATGAGTGGCATTACTTGATATGTTTCCAGACCTAACACCATTGTAACAAATATATAAAAATTGGTAATTTTGGGATTTTGTTTTTATGTGAATTACCAAGGAGAGAGGGAACGGAGAAGCAGAAAACCTCTTTTCTTTTACAGCATCTCGCACGTGAGTGAAGAGCGCTAAGCGTCTACTGTGGGCAGTCTGGGACGGCAGTGACAGCAAAGGGCAGTTCTCGTCTGTGGTTCTAAAACATCAACTGATGCTATTCTCAGATTACTTGGTGCTGAAGCAGTAGATTGAGAGTGATTTAGGTGCTGTTTGGGTTGGATAGGATGCGATCTAGGCAGATGACAAGCCCGTTGGCAGGTAGACCAATGGTTCAGCAGTACGTAGTAATGTCTCCACTTAAGTGTTAAGTGTAAATGTCACTTGGCGTACTGGGTCCAGTGTGCTTGTTAGCCAATGACCTAGCTGTTAGGTAGTTCGTAGGTTGGGAAAATCGCCTGCAACGGAAGTTAGGATTAGACGCATTGCTCTCAACAACAGTCAACCACCAATCACAGTCTTGGTCAAAGTCTTACTCCTCACAGCGGGCGCAGCACATTTGACGTGCCAACTAACATTTGAGTCACGCTAAAGGCATCATAAGTAGTCCGGCTATCCCGTAGTCATTATTCCATGCGGTCGGTGCGCAGGCTCTCGGTGGTTAACAGGGGCATCGCATTAGCCATGTAGACATTGCTATCAGTACTTGCAATTAGGCGAAATTAAATCCCCCGTTGACTAAAACACGAGCATTTCGATGAGGTAGTCATGTGTCCGACTAGCTGACTACTAGGTGTGATTGCAGCTACGGATCAAAGGCTTTGCACCACCCTCGTTTTTTCATTTTGATGTGTAGAAACAGACGTTGGTGGATGTGACACCTAATTAACTGGACTTCATGGTCACCTTTGCCCCAGTACTTACTGATCAGTGCCCAAGTGGCCTCCATGCTTCTCTGCACTAAATAATGGATCTTTCCACAGTCCTTTTACGTGCGATCAGCAATTGCAGTGCAACACAGCAAAGCGGTTAATCTTCATCATCCTATTTCACATATTGGGTCACCAACGAAGGAGACGGGCACCGATCTACATCAGCGTCAGCCAGTTTCCTGACTACTGCATAATCTTTCATTGCAAAATGTACTTCAGACAATGCGGATGCCAGAGCCTAGGAAGAAGGAAGCTTTATCCTCATCTCGTCGTAGCCCAGTGTGGTCAGCGAAGTTTCTTTGTCCTTTTCTGTTAGAATGTGTTTCTTCATTTGATCTCTACCTCCAAGAAATGCACTGCAATGTATCACATATTCCTCATAAATCTTCTGCCCCTGTCTTTCACTTCCTTGCATCGAGTGGAGTGAGAGTAGGTTGGTGGTGCTCTTCATTAATGATGCAGTAAACTGGACGGAGTGATGAGTGTTATGCTGGTTCTGAGAGAGTCCACCTCTCCCTCGCAGACGCATGACGACGGTTCCGCAGCAAGATGCGTGTTCTCCGAACCCTTCTCGCCTAGCGGTGAGGACTACTTAGTCAAGCGTGTATATAGCAAGTGTGCTGACGTGCCGAAACGACTAGAGATCCGTCCTCACTAGTAGATGAGGCCCTGCTCATCCTGCCCCAGTGAAGGAGATTGGTGCCCACCTGCATTTAATCTACTGCTTTTAGGGAAGTGAAAGTCAAGTAGGAAGAAATGAACATTGAACCTACCTCCACATCCACCTGCGCGAATATGTGAGTACACCGCTTCTGGCGTTGTAGCTACAAATTGGGCACGAGGCAGCAGCCTCACTCTGTCTGAAGCTGTGCCTTAGCCAATGTGGATCGGATCCATGACAATTAATGACAACGATGCAGAAGAGCAATCCATGCTCGCCAGACACTTCTCATCAAACCAGGAGAGCTATTTATTCCAGCAATTACATGCTGCTATTAGGCCGTCGCATTGGGATGCTTCCCTACCTCTTCACATTAGCATCAATCATGGCGACGACGATGACGATGAAGTGCCAATCAAATCTTCGACACCACTCTTTGACAACAATCTGGGTGGGTACGCGGTGGGTGAAAATAAACAAATGCGATGTGCATTATGTTGGAAATTTGCTTTGTTCCTAACTTGATGTTTGACTTGAGTAATGTGGAAGGGACGAAGAGGGACAGGTGGCCAAGAAAATGAATGGACATGATCGAAATCTTACTCTTCTCTGAATGGTATATAAAGCAGTAGGTGGCGCATTCGTCACCACCTTGGCTGCTGCTAAAGAGGCGTCGTCCGAGAAGAATGTGGATTTTGTCATTCAGTAAATTGTTCTCATGAAATATACTGGAAGCACGTAGAGTAGTTGTACAAACTGGAACCGCATGATGTGAGACCGTGGATTTGCTTGGTATGTGCATTGCAAGCGCTATTCCACGTTGCGATGGTGATGCTGATACTATGCGGAAGTGGTGCTGAAAGGTCTGCTATGCAGTGCAGAAAGCATGGAGGCAGCTATGACATTAGTTGGGAGGGGAAGGTGAAGGTGATTAACATGTTGGGTTGCTCAGATGTCAATGGAATGCGTGTTATCGACATTAGACCAGAAAATAGGCAAAGCTAACTCCCAAAATCCATAGCAGATAATGAGAATTAATTATATAAGTAAAAGGAGGAAACAGCAAGTGGGTGTGAATACGGCTCTTCAAGTACAACAGCAAGGATCACATCAGCATTTTAGGATCTGTCAGTTGTTGTAGATGGTACGTAGTTACGGAGGAAATGAAGAGGACTCGAGCAATCCACTCGGCTCCTATCATTACAACTTCGAGTCGCTGTGGCTTGACATCGAAGACAGTTTTGTGAGTTGTGATTAGGCTCTACCACTTAAGCGAATGGCGCCGCACAATCTAGAGTGTATAGGTGCATCCGTAGGGCCAATGTGCAAAAGTAGACGAAAAGAGCTCCAAGTAATCCGCCTTTTTTAGCTAGAGATGCCGACGATGTTTCTGCGTTTGGACCTACGAAACCATGTGCACAGATTTTGTCCTCATAGTAGCCCTGGCGAGACACAACTGGCAATGTCACTCCACCGGGAATGAGATCCACTGCCATGAGGGAAGCGAACCCACTTCTGCCTACAAAGTGATCGCACCCAGGCGGTGACTGGCTAGTGGATTGTTGGGAGCCACACAATCACGCCCAACTATTGAATCGTAATGGACGCTACCAACCATTTGATGTGATGGTCTGTCTATGCACCACAGAGGACGTAGGTAGTGTGGAATAGCTGCCAACTGCCTACAGTACCAAGGATTGAGCCCCATCAGAGCTATTGGTCAGGTGAGTGGTTCGACTGCTCAGTCACTCAACAGCTTGCGCAACGACGAGGACCAGACTGTTACAGTGTACAAAGAAAGAGAAAAGTCAAACAGAAGGTGTATTACTAAGGTGAATGGGAAAATGAGGGAGCAGTAGTAGAAACTGGAGAAGGAGGCCAAGTAGGGTGTGTCGTCTCGTGTCCGCTGCTCAACAGCTATAAACTCATTGTTTCAGCCTTCATGTCATTTCAGCTATCACAAGGAGGTAGAGGGCGTAGTGACACTTCACTGAATGGAATAACTGTCGATGTGATTGATGTCCAAATCAGGTGGTAATTTCAAAGTTAGCAACTGTGCCACTACGTCCACGTACACCAGGATGCACAGACATAGAAACCGAGAAGTGCCAACTCAAAATGTAGCAGAGCAATTTGATAAAACGTGTATCTTTCGCAAAGGTAAACGACCCATGGTCAAGGTTAGCGTTATGAGTGCCGACTTCGTTTGGGACGTCGTAGATCTCCTTCACTTTTTTCTTCCACATACGTTCTTTGAGGACATCGAAGGGAGTTGTCAGTGTAACAGCATCCACACCCAATATATCGTAATTCGCTAATCACATGAGCAGCTTTACCTCCTTTTCTGTAATTGAAAAGCTTTGCACTTCCCAATTTGAGCAATACAATTGGCCTTATCGCTTAGGCCTACCTTCGAAGAATGGTTGCATTCCTCGAGTCTGCTGTCAACTGTAACTGCGCCCATTTTGCTAATAAATCTGCTGCCTTATAGTTGTGACAAGAGGGGAGTGTGAGGTGGGGAAGCACTACCGGCGCTCAGTTGGATTTGAGGCGAGACCCTGTGGACACCACCAACGAAAGCTGCCATCGGCCTCAGTGGACCGGGAGACAACCAGTTTTGCAATCTCTCCCCTTCGTGTCACCGCAACCCCACCATGAGGTCGCTCTTGTTTCCTGCGCGCAGCGTAGTTGAACGATTACAGTCCAGTGACAAACAGTTGCATCAGTCAAGAGAGATACAGTCAAGACACCTGTAGTGCAACAGCAGCAAAGCATGGGCTTTGCACACATTACTGCTTCTTCTACTGTATTCCTTCCAATTCATTCTGCATTCAAGTGCCCATTTGATTACTTTCTGCAATTGCAATAATAAATACACCCACTCCATCCACCTACACCACTGAAGTAGTCGTGGCAAAGTTCATCGCCACACAAGGAAGCGCTGAGTCGACAGAAATGTCAATCAAACGAACGCGCGGCAATCACCTTGGCAAGCAGCGCCAGTTGTGTTCATGGAGAGGGCGATGATTTGGATACGGAGTATGCCGCATAGGGAACATAGTTAACTCAATTTGTCTAATCACAGTGAATTTTACAAAGCTGTTTTAGTAGATCAGTGACATCAAATGAGACAATGCACAATTTAAGCGCAAATATTTTAATGTTCGGTTCGCAAATTTAACTGAGATTATTAAGTGCATGCTTAGGACTGTTGTAGCTAATGCAAAGAGATGCCAGTATACGTGAGTTGCTAAGTTACAAAATTTTCATTTGCCATTTGCATGGACTCAATGAAGTGAACTGGAATCCCGACTACTCACAGCGCGTTGAAAAGCATTTCGTGTAAATGATTTCGTGAGTGAGGTCAGTCATCGATCGTCAGATATGTTGCAGTGTGGGATAGACTACGCTTGCCGACCGTTGTGTGCAAGAGGTAGTGCGTTATGGTCGTTGCAGTGCTGCAGCAAACTACCTCACTCAACCCAACTATACATCCTTGAATACTCGGTTTTTGCCCCTAATGATGGAGCATTAGCTTAAAATAAAAGTGATGTGATGAAAGAAATGCCCATGCAAGATTGGAAGGTCAGCTTACTGACCAGCATTTGAATGAACCCTTTTAGTTGAAGTGGTGGCATCTCGCACACCCACTCACTCACTCGAACCACCAATGATTTTCTCATTACCTTCTACCCGATCCTGTCCACATAGAAGGCGAATTGAGGTATTGACGTGACAAAACTCTGTTAGCGCAATACAATTATGCTCAATCGGAACCATTAAGAGGATTCGCCAGCTATTCAACAGCTTAAGAAACTACTAACTACAACTCGACCTTCCTAATCACGTTTTAGTCTACATAGTACTAGACGGTCGGAGTAGGAAGGCGAGTTGGCCATATCTAGCACTCAGTCCGTCAAAGACATAACGAAATAATTACACTGCTGATCTACCACTCAGCGTGAGAGCCACAGTTGGCGCAGTATTTACTCATGGCAAGCAACATTGAAAGAGTTTAAATGACAAAATTAACGTCCTCACACCAAGGATGGCAATGGTCACTGCTTGAAGTCCATGTTTAGGATTAAGGCAGCCAGCAATCCGTGGTCATGTAAAGGATGAGCCAAGTATCAATAAACTTGACTTCTCAAAGGTACATCCACCAGCCTCGATAAATTTTAGACCTTTGTCTAACTTCGCCCTTACAACCATCCAGTCGACTTCACTATCGCATTCGTTGCGCGTACTTCTTGCTCGTGTGATGTCTACAGAGGTGTCCTTCTGACTAAGCGAGTCTTCGTAATTTTCGTGGTATTAGGACCCACTAGGGAGACTAGAGGCTGAAAAGAACGAATAAGAGAGAATTTTTCAACTTTCTTGCTCGTCAGATTCCATTGCTGTGAGTAGCTTCCTTTGCCTTACTCTGAGTTACCAATGCTTAAGATAGATGGTTAACGAGATAGCTGGGTTAGTCTAACGGGTCAGAAGATAAATGAGCAGCGGGTAATTAGGCGAGATGAAGATGAGTGGCACGAGTGCCTTGAATGTAAATGCTGTTGAATGCTTAAATGGAAGAGACTGGTTTGTTGGGGCACCACAAAATTGAATGAGTGAGTAGAAGAAGGGAGGGCAGAAGGAGCTAGGCATCTTGTAGAAGGGGGACGGGTGGATGCCGCAATCGCTACTCAAAATGAGCTGCAGCATTTGAAGCAATTTCTTAGCATCTGCCTATCTCTCCTCTTTTACTAAGGACGAAAAACTACGTGTGCCACATAAAAAGCGCCACGCTCAGCAATGGACATTCCGGTCTTGTTGACGTCTTCCACCCACAGTCTAGCTACTTCAGTCATGAGCCGCACAAACACACACACACACACCTGTCCTTCCATGCAAGTAAACAAGCGAGCTAACTGATTGGCAGATAGGCACGGAAAGACGTCTCGCAGATGCATTCGTTATCTGACCTCATCATCAAGTCACCGAAATGTTGGAAGGGCTAAATGGCTGGCTCATCGATCGTCGAGGCGAAGATGACATGACTTGTCGCAGAGAAATCGTCGATTTTCAACAACTCCAACAGACCTACGGAGGGATGGTACACATCTACGTCAACTTCACACACTACACCTTGGGCTTGTACGTCTGATCTTGCCCTAAAATAAACTATAGGACAACATATTTGCCTTCATCCCTCGCCTCACTTGAGAGGCGTACTTGGCTCTCTACAGAGGAGTGCGATTACAGTCAACCCTTACAGGACGTTGAAGAGCACTCGTTAATCACACCTCGCTGCTATGGAAAGAGCACTCAGCTCCCATCCTCTGAGATTTTGATATCCTCTTCGGACTAAAGGAGGAGGTGTACCTCTTCCAATTCACCCAACCCCCCGACGGTTACCTTCAAACAGCCAGTTTTACTGAGGACTAAAGTGAGAAGTAGAATCTAATGTCAAATATTTACAATTTCCTCCTAAAATTTCGAATGGTGAGAGAGAGTGAATGATATTAGCACATTCAAACAATGAATAAACCAACGTCCACCCAGACACGGAAGCACAATCTTCTCCCTTTATTAACCAACGTCATAATGTGGCGATGTGGACCAGTGCAACGTCAAAGACTCCCACGATATGCCTTTCTGCTAACTCATTTTCGCAGTCACGTTTTCATCCCACGTCCTTCCTTAAAGAGTTTAGATACAGTCTTTAAGAAGTCACCATTGCCAACTTTCGTGTGTGCATCACTAATGTCAATTGGTCATTTCCCATTTCGCTTGTAAACATCTGTTACTATACCATTCGGAGTCCCCCGTTGACTTGCAGATCTGTGGTTCAATTGACTAGTCGAGTCGATAACAAACTGACTGTAGGGCGTGACTGTGGCTCCAGGTTAAACAGCGGCTACTCAGCACCTGCTTCTTTTGCCCACTCAGCTAACTTGCCATGATCTCAACAAGCTTCCAGCCAACCAGCTAGCCACGCTGACAACCAAGTAAGAAAGGAAGCGAATTTTTAAATTAGCTACTGCACAAATTGTTGACTCACTAACTAATCCATCAACTAACCAAATTACCCTCCAATTGACGAATAGTCCCAAAGAGATTTATTTCTAGACATGGGTTAATAATTATGATGATTAAATAGCAATTGACAACTTAGATGGACAACGCTCTCAACCAGCGGATAACTAGGAGAGATGAAGATGAGCAGTATGAGAGCCTTGAATGTAAATGCTGGTGGGTACTCAAACAGAAGCTAAGAATATGGCAATTGCCATCTTAGATGGACAACGCTCTCTGCCAGAGTTCATTAAGTTTTTACACAACCTGCCATTCTGTCGCGCAAATTGTTGAGTTCGTGACTGGCCAAAGCGACAAACCAATTGAAAATCCGCCTGACCAACAGCTAGCGATTGTGTTACTTTGTCAATGTTCTCTGGAGTACGTCGATACTATCAGTGAAATTTGAGAGCTAGAGATTCGTTTACCTTGCCACCCAATGGGGACGAAGTTGCACTCCGTGAATTTCCTTATTTCCATTTACACGCCCAACACAACTGTGACTTATTGTAGCCCTCTTCTTGTCTCAAGGCGTCCGCCTTAATAACTTGATGCACCCTGTTAAGCAAGTCGTTCCCAGTGAAGACCAAAGGCTTTTGGGATAGAGTTATCAGTGCTCCATTTTCTGCACTGCTTCTAGTGATATGAAAATGTCATTCACCTTGTCGACATCCGAGAGTTTAGTGCTGAATTGACTGCGGGTAGCCAGATTGATGAGAGGTCGACTGTTCCAAATAATACGACCAGGCAATACCTTAACAACTACTTAAATGCAGATGTGAAATCCTTCAAAAGTTGTTGAAATGGATTACGATGCCGCTAGAAAATTCATTTAACCTGAGGTAATCACCCCTATGCTGGCTGGCCAAACATCTTTGTTTGATTTGCCACAGACTTCATTCCGACGACTCTATGCGAGGTCTAAAGTCATCGAGTGCGAGGGCGTTTGGCTATTAAGAGAGGTAGACGACGGTCCGATGCTAAGAAATGAAGTGAAATTGAGAGGAGGCAACTGTTGTGCATACTGGTGATTCCAGTGAATTATCCGCATCAGTTACTGCTTCCATTTCCTACTTATTTGATTAATCCCGACCACCTCCTACAGGTGACTATGGCGTCCTTCAAACTTACTCACCTACCCACCCTAAAGCACCGTTGCTTATCCCATCCCCCTTTTTCAATGCTTCCAAAAATGAGCAATGAAAATTATTACTTGAATTGGACGAAACTTGATTTGAATCACATCACTATGCCAAAGTTAAAGCGGGTAAAAGGTAAGAAGCACGAGCAGCCAAACATCAAAATAAGGCAAGAAAACCAGCATCGAAGTTAATATAAATTGGCATCAACACCTGTAATATCATTATACTACCAGGCAGCAGCAGTTAACTGATGCGCAGCCTCGGTATGTGCAGAAGAAGGCTACGCAGACTATCTCATCCTCCGATAGTGTCTTCGCAAAGTCACTGAAGCATGAACATTGCAGCGATGTGACTGCCTTGTCTGTCGTCGACAAGAAGACGAGGATTTGAAAATGAACTGCGTGCGCAGCAGCTCCCAATAACCCGAGCGCGCCAGACTCGAGCAATTGGATTCTATGAGGTTTTGTGTGCTAACTGCTCACACTCTGCTTGTTCCAAGAGTGTAAAGATCAAGAAGGAGAGACGAACACGACGACCTTTGCACACATTGCAAACAGCTCTTTAAGCAATACTTTCATTTAATTACTTCGAGAATTCGATTTCAAGTGATGTGATTGATGACGCTTAGGGCGTTGTTAAAACAGGCATCACACGGCATTCTTGACGACGAAACCACGAGAGCTATTTGCTGACAAGCAGCGAGACGAGAAGGATTTTTATGCTTGTTTTGTCTTGCCTCTTCTGTGCCCGATGTATCCCTAAGGCCGCGTAGACTACGAGAACTCGCTTGGGTCGAAAGGACACCTCTTACGATATCAATCATGCAAGCGTACGCATCGACATGAGACGGTGATTTTCACTGGATGCTTGTGAGGACAAAGTTCATCGAGTCTCAAAACTTATCGATACAGCATTCGCAAGGGTGTGTAAAGGTTCGGAGTTCGTCTTTCCTTCCTTGGTTCTCTTTCGCTCGAAACGAGTAGATTGGATGCAGTTGGGTATCAGTATCCAGAACCGGTGCTGTTGCTCCACCGTCACTGTTAATGCGATTGGTGCTACTGCAACACTGCTGAATTATACGGCCAGACTGACTGCAGCATCATTAGCGGAGACGGATGTGTAGCCTCTTCGTCAGGTCGACACGTTTGCATTATATGCGCTTTAGCTAATTAGTCCTCAGAGTTAAACGAGATGCGCTCGACGAACACGTTTTGGGCCACTGAATCGTCGTCATCTTCCTTTAGGAAAGTAAAGTACTCACTGAAGGAGCAACATATCACCGATAAAGAATGCTCCCCGTCTACTCACACTTCATTCTATTTAAGGGAATAAAACCTACGCAGAAGATGACGGCAAACGGATGCGCGAATGCAGTCAAAGAAATTACCATATCCATCAAAATGTGTAGCAGACTCAGCACTAAAGCTTCTTTGGTGCAATGATGAGCGAGGAGCAAGTGTCCTCATTTGTCCCTTCTTTACCAACCCCCAGCTTCTCACCCTATTGTATGATCGCATGATTCAAAAAAGTGATTTCGCTACATCTTACGCTTTAATCGCTTCTTCTGCACCTGCGTAGTAATGAGTAGGCGAAGGGACAAAAATCACTTGACTGCGGGTGTCGACAAGGTGAGAGCTGGTCAGAAAATGCAACACTGACAAATCTACTCCGAAAGCATTTAGGTTTTACTGGGAGTGACCTGCCTAACAGAGGATATGGAGTAATTAAGACGGACGCCTCGAGACGAGAAGAGGGGACAATGGCTTACACTGGGTTCGCCTCTATGCCAAGCTATTTCATGGGCTACATTGAGCCACAGTTGCATTGGAAGTATAGGCCAAAATGAGGAAATTCATGGCATGCAACTTCCTCACCATTGGGTGGTAAATTTCACTAATGGTATCGACGCACTGCAGAGAACATTGACAAAGTAACACAATCGCTAGCTGTTGGTCAGGCGAATTTTCAGTTGGTTTGCTGCTCTGACCAGTCACGCACACACCAACTCGAGCGACAGAATGTCAGGCTGTATAAAAACCCAACGAACTCTGGTAGAGAGCATTGTCCATCTAAGATGTCAATCGCTATTTAATCATCATAATCATCAACTCATGTCAAGGGATAAGTGTCTTTGGGACTGTTCGTCAGTTGAAGCTGGACTAGTCAGTCAGTCAGTCAACAATTTGTGCAGCAGCTAATTTAAAATTCAATTCCTTTCTCACTTAGTTGCCAGTGTGGCTATCTGGTTGCCTGGGAGCTTGTTATGAGCATGGCAAGTTGGCTGAATAGGCAAAAGAGGCTAGTGGTGAGCCGTCAGTGAATCAAGGCGCTGTGTATACGTTTACAGCTGCGTGTGAAGTTTTCAATTTTGGCGGCATTATCCCTGTTGGCAGCAGGGTTGCTGGCATTCACCGTGGGAGGGATAATGCACTGCGTTGAATAGTTGGATCAGCTACAGGCACAGTCTCATGACCAACAAAACTGCACTGCTGATCTGCAAGTCAACAGAGGAGGTGGCAATATACTAACGCCATAGTCGACAACATTGACAACGTAAAGGCTACAGGTATGGGTGACTAGGTGATGCTTTAACTAATGGCGATGCCTTCTGTGCGCATTTGAGTGACACTACGCACTTAGTGATACAGCTGACTGGCCGACTGGCTGGCCAATCTGTAATCTCGGTCGGCCAGCCACAAAGAATCGTTATTCAGATAAAGTACCTGCAAATAACTGCTGGTGTACCTTTGTTAACCATTTGGCTTGTCAGTTAAAAATAGTTTGCAACCCAGCCAACTCGAACGTTGTTTGATTTCCAGCGGAAGCCAATCAGAGGGGCTAGCAAACCCTGTTTGAAGTAATCTCCTCAATTTGTTGTTCAAAGCAAACCATTTAAGACCTACGGGTGGCGTCAGTCGAGGCATTCACCAAATGGGACATTATCATTAAGATGATTGCAAAGCCGGTGGTCAGAGGAGATTCTTGGGGGACGAACAATAGCACAAGGTCGTACCTCCATTCGGGTCGTCGTAAAGGGGCAGTGCTGAAGGTTCCACTGCTACATCACCGTCGTTACAGAGTTGCTATGTATGTAAGCTTGACTAAGTAGTCCTCACTGCTAGGTGAGAGGCGTCTGACGAACACGCTTCCGGCTACGGAACAGTGGACATCATCTTCCATTGAGGGAGTAAAGCACTCTCTGAACCAGCATAACTCTCATCACATCCAACCCCACGCAGATGGGTAGGTGGTTGAGAATTGGGTAATCCACTTAGCATGCCACACGAATGTCCTCTCTTGCTAACCTGCATGGGTGTTAAGGTGTGTGCCGCTCTTAACTGAAGTAGCCAAGTTGTGCTCCTTTGTTTACTATCGTTCTTTAACAAATCCTAGAAGTGTGTGATTGACTTGGCTCTTTTTCTCAAAATGAGTAGATTGAGAGCAGGAAGACCCTTTGAAGGTGAGCTATTACTTCAATGGTGAGAAAAAACTTGTCTGTGTATGAGGGGTAGGAGGGAAAGGAGAAGTACAAAGCTGAATTGGCGCTCCTACCTCCCTCTTATTAAGAGGTGCCCACGTCAACTGCAAGCACCACAAAAGGGCTGGTTTGCGCATTACCAAGTTAATGTTATTCCTTTTTAACTAAAACATGATGCTTGTCAATATGTGCTGATGCTAAAGATGGAGTTTAGCATGCCAAGCCCAAGTTGACTGCACTGCAATAGCCCAGCGATTGGACGCTCACATAAGTAAAATGTTGCACAAGACGATTCCCTGTCCGACTATGCTGGTCAGAAAATGCAGCACTGATAACTCTATCCCATAAGCATTTTGTTTTCACTGGAAAAGCCTTGCCAAACAGAGGGTATCAAGTAATTAAGACGGACGCCTCGAGACAAGAAGAGGATACAATGGCTTACATTGGGTTCGTCTCTATGCCAAGTCATTCCATGGGCCACAATAAGCCACAGTTGTGTTGGACGTATAAGTGGATATGAGAAACTTCACGACGTGCAAATTCGTCCCCGTTAGGTGGCAAGGCAAACGAATCTCCAGTTCTCAAATTTTGTTGATGGCATCGACGCACTCCGGAGGACGCTGACAAAGCAGCACAATTGCTAGCTGTTGGTTAGGCGGCTTTTCAGATGGTTTGCTGCTTTGGCCAGTCAAGCACTCAGCAACTTGCGCGACAGAATAGCAGGTTGTGTGGAAGCCCAACGAACTCTGGCAGAGAGCGTTGTCCATCTAAGGTGGCAATCGCTATTTAATCATCATAATCATCAACCCATGCCAAGGGATAAGTCCCTTTGGAACTATTCGTCAGTTGATTGATAATTTGGTTATTTGATAGACTAGTCATTCAGTCAACAATTTGTGCAGTAGCTAATTTAAAAATTCGCTTCCTTTCTCACTTGGTTGCCTGCGTGGCTAGCTGGTTGGCTGGAAGCTTGCTGAGAGCATGGCAAGTGTACTAAATAGGGAAAAAAGCAAGTGGTGAGCCGCCAGTGAATCAAGGCGCTGAGTAGCTGCTGGTTAACCCGGAGCCACAGTCACGCCCTACAATCAGTTTGTTATCGAATCGACCAGCCGATTGAACCACTGATCTGCAAGTCAACGGGGCACTCTGAACGGTACAGTAATAAGCGATTACAAGCAAAATGGGAAATGTTCAATTGATATTAGCGATGCACACACGAAAGTTGGCAGTAGTGACTTCCTCAAGACTGTAACTGAACACTTTAAGGGTGAACGTGGGACGAATACGTGACTGAGCAAAATGAGTTGACAGAAAGGCATATCGTGGGAGTCTCTGACGTCTACAATGAGCGCATTTTACTACTTGTTTGCGCACAGTCACTCTTGTGTTGGTCTCCTTTGAGTCAGAGGTGTAGGCTGAATTCTGGAGCACGTATTCCTTCTGCATGCCATCCCATCACTCTGGCAGCATCGCTAGTTCCCTGACTGTTGGTGAGCCACATGGATAGCAGCGACAAAGAGAAGGAAGAGGCTATGGAATGAGCCCTTTCATACAAGATTGCGACATGCGCCAACTCGATAAGTGGATTGTTAAAACAGAAAACGGACAGTTGAAAAGAAGTTGGCTGACAATGAGCAGCAATGCTACTTGAGAAGAAAGAAAACGCAAATGTGTAGACGAAACACCCTTCATTTTATGTACTTTGCTTAGACGCACAGGTTCACTTACCAAAATGCGAAGATCAATGGGAAGCAAAATTCTGTCACTAATTTGGGTAATGTCAAAGTCTAGGAGTACATATTTGCGGTCGTGAAAAGTGGTACTTTTCCTTCTGTGCTCAAAATGCGTTTTATCAAAAATCTGACAAGAGCAAGCAGGAAGAAATCGCAATGAGTTATTAGGTGTAGCACAGATGGTAAGGAAAGTTGAGGGTAAGAAATGTAAGCAGTGAACACTTAGCAAACGCCAGCGGTTGCGGCCTTGGTGGTAGAGGAAGACGTCGCAGTCAAATTTATATCGACGGCTTCAAATTTGACCATAACTTTCTCTTTTCTTACTGCCGCCTTATCAAGCAGACTAAAAACAGCACTTGCAGGCATAGAGCACGGACTAAAATATGGGGGGACATAAGAAAAATGCGATTAGGATAACACATAGTGAAAATTGACACAAAAACGATTGCTGCCAATCCCTTCTCAGGATGCACGACGCAAGTTGGTATGAGAGGTATTCCTAATATGAGATTCCTTACCACTTCAAAACTCGATGGTTCTAGATGGATGCCAACGCCCAAAGGTACTGTGCAGCTTTTATGGGGTGTCCTTACTTGTGTGAATGAAAGGTCTTGCGCATACCGTTAAAAATGTACCTTACATAGCTTTGTCACCACGATGGATACCCCATACATACGCAGCACTCCTCCTCACCAGTTTAATTACAATCATGTTCGCCCAAATTCGAGCACCGCAGGCATTTTTGTTGTGCTTCAAACAAAGAATTAAATGTAGACTAACCATGCACTTGAGTTTAAAACAGAATTTCGCTTAGTATGTTCCTATGGCAGATTGGTTGACTGTTTGCTTAATTGGATTCTTTTGCAGGCAACTTGTTGTTGCCCACGTTGTAGCAGTAGGTAAAGGGTTCTAGACGAGTGCTGGTTCTGGGGAAGATCGTCGTCTTACTTCACACCTGCCAATTTATTATCTGAAGGAGAATGATGAGGATGTATAATCCAAACGTAAACCATTCTTGACTCCGGGTAACTTTTAGAAAGAAAATCTTTTAAAACACGTAAAGGCTGCATTAGAGGGTCCAACAAATCCTTGTGGTGTGGCAGGTGATGCTGTGAAGCGAAGGTAAAATTGACTGCCGGACGGTGGACATGAACAAATAAAGATGAAGGAATGAAGGAAAGACGCGAGAGGAGATGTGAAATAAGTGAATGTGGTCCTAAGGAATGTCATCTTTTGTGCAACTTGGAAATATGAGGCATAGTAAGGAACAGATGTAGTGGAAGAAGAACAAGATACTCATTGAAAAGGCGTTAAACTGCGACTCGGGAATGAAGGGTAGGACAAGAGGGTGCCCAAGGTACTATTTGGCCTTAATATCTGTGAGACAAAGTGGCCTAGTCTTGTTTGATCTCAATGTCTTTCTAGTCGATTGTGAGTAGAAAAGCGGCTCCAAAAGTTTAAATGACTGAGCGGGTAGCTGGGACTAACTTAACCACAGGTTCTCTACAATGGTTGATTAACGCTGAGCAAATAATGTTGGAATAGTATGTCTGCTGCCGCTTTAGTGTTTGCGAGATGGCTTGTGAAGAGGCATAAAATGATGAAGGTGGAATTGAAGGCAAAGAATCACTAAATGCAATCTGTTCTTAAACAGTCTTGATTCAATGGTTACGCACAGCTTTGCCAATCACAAGTGGGGAGAGCGAGATGATCCAGTCCCTCTAGGATGAAGGAAGAAATAGCAATTTTTATAAAGAGAGGAAGGAAGGAAGGCAAATGGGAGGGTGAGGAGGGAGGACAAGGAATGAGAATGGGAATAAGGAAGGGAGTGTAAGAAAATTAAATGACGATGAGCTTTAATGACTGTGTAGAGTGTGAGGATGATTGTAGACGTTTTGTGATGGAGTATTGCTTCCTTTCGTTCGTCTATTCCCTCATTTGGTTTTCTATCTCTCTGTCCAAGCATATGCTGCTAACATTACCCAGAGAATTCATTGCAATAGACATGCCCAAGCATAAATATTGAGCTAGTGATCTTGCTGAGTGAAGCAAAAATTCTCTTGACGGGCCCAATTGAAAAGCTATCACCTGAGACTGCGGTTGAGATGACGCTGGCCCGCATAGAATGGCAGGGGAATTAGAGCAGAACATTCTAAGACGGAAGCAAAAGAAGCGATACTATGAGTTATTCTTAATTTCGACGAGATCAACTGTCACTTGTGCTTTGGACGTCTGATGCCTTCCAAATGTAGAAGAAGAGGTGGTAAAAAACTAAAGGAGCACAGACTACTGGGATGAACTGTTTCAGGAAAGGGTCGTTGAGGCTAAATTGAACTGCGGCATGGATGATAGCGTCGATTTTTGCAACGGCTAGCATGTCTCATATTATTGCGATTGAGTTCTTCTCCGACTCGATCAGTAACACTTATTGCATGCAGTGTGCGCGTGGACCATTGTGGTGTTGTTTGATGGCCCACCCAACGGCACTATAATGCATGAGCACAGTCTTCGGGTGCTTCAGGACACTTGCATGGTGGTTATGTTAACCAGTAGATTCTTATTACGCCCATCCACTATTGCAGACGTTGCAGCTCGCCTTTCATCAATACGCCAACAAATGACGCTCGTTTCTCCTAATTCGGCTCCATCCCTCAAATCTACCATCCACTTTGACCTTGCCAGGATAGAAGATGGTTTATTGCAGGTAAATGGATTCTAATACAACCGACGCTCATCATTTTAATCAATCAACTGTTCCACCGGATCTGCATCTAATTCTGCCTGAAAGACAAAGCTGCTACACTGTTGCCTTGCCTTTGGCGCTATTTCACAAGCACATGAATGACGAAGGCTGGAATTCCTAAGCCCATGTTTCTTCTTTAAGTAATTTCCTCCACTTGAAAAGCGGTTCAGCAGTATTCACCTAACATGTAGACGAATATGATTGAGAACTAAATAGCGAAATTTGTGTTGTGCATACGCAAACACTAAGGCGCAAAATACTCTAGCAAGAGCTGTCTTTAGCTTCGCAATGAAGACTTACACATATTCGTGCCTTGCAGGACCCATGTGGGCGTTGAGAGCTTGTTCTTAGATCCTGACTGCGCAGTCCTTCTCTAACAATCGGCCATTTGCATATTCAACTCTTTCCCATCCCATTATTTAATTAGTCCATGCATGTACAGTGCAGCTGTTGTCAAAATAACCTTGTCTGTTTTCAATTCCACTTCCAATAGGCGGAATGTGCACCACATCGACAAGAAGTAGGCTCAGGTCAAATCACTCCTACACTCTTGACAACAAAACCGCAAATGAAGTTCATACTATATGGCCAATTCGGCTGCTTGAACTTGAGGCATCTCCTCCCAATTAAACCGGAAATGGTCAACAAGGTGTGGTGGGACTGCATGGACTCGCGATTTTCCACACATTATATAATTGACGATGCACATGGAACAGCATTATCAAGTGCACTTTGCTTATTTGTCATAGCTTAAGCCGAAAGGGCATTTTGCAGACGGTTCATTTCTTCGAGCACCTACCCGCGATAGGAGCGTCTGCCCACTAGGCGTTCTCCTCCTCCTTTGCGTGCTTTTGGGGATTTAATATATCCTTATAGTGATTAGTGCAGTGAACTGTAGACTTCTACTAGCAAGTACTTTCTAGCAGATAAGCGTCACTTACCTAGCCTTCAGAGGAACCATAGCGCAACTTTTGCTTGGCGCGTGTAACCCTTGTTAGTAGGTCAGTTGTGATCGGTTCAACTAAGCCTAGGAGCTCCTGATAGCAGTATTCTTCCCTTCTTGGTGTCCACCGCTTCCTCTTCACAAATGACCTCAGTAAATCCAGGTCTATTTAATAAACATACGCCCTAGCTAATGTCATTCTAAGGCGTCGGCAGATTTTCACACGACTAGACATCTTTGGAAGACTTTCTCTACGACAGCAAATTTACATGATCAAATCAACACCTCGACCGTAAATGTAGGCTTTCAGCAATATCCGTCCCAATAAAAACGTTTGAATAAATGTGGCTAATGCCCGGAGAAACTACCACGCGATGGTGCAAAAACCCGACTTAGAAACCAAAACGTGTACAAATGTGCTAAACTGGATTAAATGAAAGAAATTAAAGAATAAGAGGAATTCGGCTGCAATTAGTGAGAAGAGCTGGGAGAAAGATGGAAGTGATGGGAAGGTTATGCTGCCACGGTCTGGGTTGGCAAATAAACTGCTGACGATAGTGGAAAGCTTGAATTCGCAGGCCCACTTCATGGGGTTACACCAATTCCATGCTATGCTAAAGACTGCTCCTCTCATTTGTGCCATTTCGTCCATAATACCATGCCCACCTTCATTGAGAATCATTGCCTAGAGGAGGATGTAAGGCGGGCAAGGCTAAAGTAAAAAGAAACACTAACAATGGCGATGGTCGTGCATATTGTGGCTAAGGTGGTGCCAAACGTGTCCTCTTTAGGCACAGGAGTGCAACCGCGTTAGTGCTTAAGTTGCATTGGCAGGTGCATGGGCAGCTGAAATAACCAATTCATAAAATAGACATTGAGACAGATAGCATGAAAAAAATTATAGGATGCAGCAGAAGTGTGTGAAGCGTAGAAAAACCACCCATTTATTATACGTCAGGCTGTGTAGTCATATAAACAGGATGCGAAGGAGAGGCGAGTGTAGAGATGACCGGATTTAGGATTTGGGTCCATTGCTTGTCGCCTGTCAAGTCAAGCTAATTGTAAAGGCTCCGTTCGCCAAACTTCAGCAATATTTCTATTCCAATCACACCTGTTGATGTGAACCAACAATTTTAACACTCAAAACAGTATCAATCTTCGTTGAGGATTTTAACACGCTGAACTCAAATCGTCTTGAACGGTATCGAAACGATACTGTAGGGGCATTAAAAGTGGCAAGAGAAATGCGCGTTTTTTGCTATTCTTATGCAGCAGATCAAGAATGTTGACAGTTGGGATTAACAAGAGGTTTCCATGCACAGACCACACCCAAATAGTCACTATCTGATTCCAAAACATCTCAATACAACTATAGGGGGCAAAAAAAGGAGGAATTCGGAGCGCAACGCTACCGCCGTGCTGTCACGGGTACAGTTGCGACCACGCAGAACCCTCACCCTTCCTATATGCTGCTAAACACTCGAAAAAGGTGCTGAGTATGATGAATACAAGATAACTGTTGCAGGTATTGTTATCAACTTTAGGAATCATAATAAAAAGGACTTACAATTTAGGCAAAATGTAAGCAGTAATTTTAACAAATATAACTATTGAATGGCATTTGTATGGTCCTAGTTATTTTTATTAGAGAAGTCAGTTGATAGTAGGCCTTATCATTATCTGTTAGGAAGGAACTCCTTGTGAAGAAACAGTTGTGTTGAATGAACGCATGTTCCCAAGGCTTATTTTGTCCTCATAGTAAGTTGGCCTGAATCGTGTTCGTTTCCTCCCGTTTCCCATTGCTTGCTTGCCTCCGTATTAGTGCGAGGCTTCAATTACCGTAGGCTCATCATTACACCTAGCACACCACTTCCGGTCTATACTATGCTGACGCTATTCTTAACCTCGCTTCAAAAGTTTGCTGAACCACCGAGATGACTGACGGGAGTAAGGTCCTTTCAGATGATAGGTGGAAAAATATAAAATTGAAAGGTCTGGTTTAAAAGGGAGATGATTGCTGCTACTGCAGTGCTATTCGCCAGCATGTTGTATCCATCGATATGGACTGTGTTCCCCACAGAACTATTTACTCGACCTTAATCATCAGCTATATTTAGTCAAATGGGGATCCCGTGGTTGGAGTGATCCCACTGAATCTACCGCACGAATGCACTTAGTCCAGGACTTAACAAACTAAGTCAGAAAGTCTACTTTAATAGCAAAATGACTTGCGATCTTATGTTCTCTATCACGATTCTATGCAGTGTGATCTAATGTCCCACCTTCTAGTCAGCTTCGGTGGTATTACGGATGTGTTAACGACGGTCCACAATAAGGTCACATGCGAAGCCCTTTGTCTCCATTCGAGAAAAAGCCACTCGAGCCTTTGCCAAAAGGGCACCTTTTTGTGCATACATTCATTTCGGACTGACCTCGTCACATCACTACTCGATTATTTCAATTCTGGCAAAGTTGTTCAAAATTAACAGTCTGCAGAATTTGTACTTTTACCATTTGCTTTAATCAGGCGGGTCTTCCCACCATTTCGAAAAATTGTCCTGCCTGCTTCCAAATGCCCAAGGAGCACACGCGAGTCAAGCGCGTTCTAGGTGCCTACAAGAACATCTTCCCACATCTCTTCTCTAGTCTTCAGGCCGCGATGCTACCTCTGATTTTCAGAGGTGTAGTCTTATGTCTTTCCGGATTTGAAGATGCTGAAAGAGCACTGGTCTCTAAAGCTAAGGGAAAGAATGCGGACAGAGATGATGTCGAAGGACAGCCTCTAAGTTGTCTAAATTTAATCACTAAATAAATTTTGGTGAGTATAATCGGTGCTTAGTTGTTTTCTAGATTTAAGTGAGAAGTGGTGTTTATTGTCACTTTTTAAAATTGTGCATCAATTTATTTTTCGAAATGAATGGCTTATTTAGACTTTATGGAGCATAAGAACCAGGATTGGGCTAAATTACTTCAGTTAGGTAGTTGGATATGGACCACAGCAGCAGGTCATTGGACACAATTTCCACTGTGGTGTCGGCAGTCCGATTCGAAGTTAAAACGAGACTTTTGAAATCTAGGATTTCATCGTCTGGGGTTTGAATTATTATTTGCAATGCGAGGCAAACTTAGGTTCCAGCGAAGTCCTTTCGAGGTCACTCTAACTGACCTTCCCATTGGTATGAGCCCACAGTGGAGACTCGTAGGGCAGGTGGTAAGGCAAATTTCATTCAATCCCTACTAAAATTGATAATAGGTGGCAGCTTACTTTGTCAAGCAGAAATGAAACAGAAGACTCCGTCACGAGAAGGAGAGGGATGCTCGTTAGCCCTTTAGCAATAAAAAGTGAATGTATTATGCCATGTTCATGGTCGACTCGGCCTCCACTGCCATAGAGGGCGACTATGTAATCAAGGTCCGATTTCCGAGGTGAACGCTCTATGGAATAGTCTTTGCGGTGTTCATTAACATGCTCGGACAGAATCGCAATAGCCTTTATAAAGTCCCTTGCATCCTGATTCGGAGTCTCTACAACCTTGGTTGCTTTCTGGCGAGAGTAAGTCATGCACACAATCTTACTTGATTTTCATAAAAGGACTTCACTTCAGGTCTGATGGAATCGCGGATGCCAGAGCCTAGAAGCAGGGGAGGTAAGTCGTCAATTTATTGCCACGAGGTGTGGTTGATGAATCCTCTTCGCCCTCCTGCACAAGTCAACTGTACTTGCTTTAGCATTGCAGGCGCTGACACTCCCTTATGGTTAGCCAGTTATGCGTCTCAGGGCTGGCGAGAAGCAGAGCGGATATTTGGCCTTGTATTGCATCCCGCAGTAAGAGATGATGCATTGCTTAACGAAGTGATGCTTGAAGTTAGCATAGGCGAATGGTACAATGCTATAGGGGCGTGTCATCTTTACTACACCAGTCGATGAGCCTGCTAGTCATCTGATCAGCTTATCAGGCAAATGTACTTGCTTGAGCAGCTAGGTTTTGGTCCTTCATTCAAACTCCTCCATCCGATCCACTGCAAGGTGTCACAGATTCCTCGCTATTCTTCTTCTCCTTGGCTTTCATCTCTTTCCCACGAGTGGGGTGAAAACAGTTACGGAGCACTCCCCATAGGGGAGTGTGATGATAGTTATGCTGGTTCAGAGAGTGCTTTACTCTCTCAACGGAAGATGACGGCGATGGTCTCAGAGCTAGAAGCGTGTTCGTCAAACGCCTCTCACCCAACATTGAGGACTACTTAGCCAGGCACATATACACAGCAACTCTACAGTGACGGTTACACTGCAGTGGAACCTTGAGCACTATCCCTTGTACTAGCGTTCGTTGCTCAAGGATCTCCTCTGACCATTGGCTTTGCAATCATCTTGATGGTAATGACCGATTTGGCCAATTTTAAGACCAGGAATGCCAATGATGGCTGATTTAATACGGACAATTTTTGTTCTCTCCCCGCTACTTTGATTTGTGCTGCACTAACCTCAAGAATTTTTAAAACCACGTGAAGGGGTCTGGTTCTCATTGAGGCAGCAATAACCAAGATCCAAATGCAGCGTTGGATAGGCACTCGAGACGTAGCTGAGTGCATCGACGTGTAAAAAAAAAAAGGGGGCTTTGGATGCCGTGATGGGGTTAGAAAGAAAGAATTCTTAGTAAACTGTGTCCACCTAAACAAAAACGCTGTGCGCGACAGAAGGCTGTTAAATGTGTTTGGATGGTAATTTGAAATGGAGTCGATATGGACCGCCAGTCGATAGGAGGTCAGTGAGTTTGCTATTTCGGCTTCTCATTACCACTTTCCAAACTAATTGAATGCCGGGTTAGTACGGTAAAAGACGCCAGTTCTGTTCTGCCCCTAAGACACATTTCCATACTAAAGCGCAAAATAATGTAGAACATGTTCCCCATTCCTCATGAAGATTTGGTTCACGTTGTGTGTTAGAGACAAAGAGGGCACAGTCATCAGGCTGCATTCATCTCTTCTACTTAGCATCAATCAAATCTTTGAAGAGAATGAGGTGAATTGTTGATATTTAATTCGTCTTTTAAGAAGGGAAAATTGTCCTCTTGAAGCAACCGCGGTTGGAATCGTGCTCCACCACCCGGCAACAATTACGCTGAGGTTGCGTGACTGAGGGCAGAAGTGGTAGTGGAGCGATGTGACATTACCTGCTTCTGACTTCCGCATTTCCGAGATGTGCCATCTTTCAGTTTCCTTTTTCAATGGCACTTGCAATGAAACGGAACGAATATTTTGATGTCGGAGGACAGCACTTTACGTACTGGTTTGTTATGCTGGAAATTTGTGCTTTGGTGGTTTGGTAGACAGTGGGACATTTCAGTTTGGCGAGATTGAGGCTAGTGAGGCCTTATTCACTAAGAAAAATTAGGAAGAATGATTTTCCTTTACGTCCTATGCGATGAGCATGGAGGCATCGGTGAGCAGCTTTGAGGGCGAATTCGCACCTTACACAAACTTAGAACTTTAAAACAGTCACCCTCTCAAGATGGAGGATTGTGATAGGCACTACCACAACGTCATCATAGGCAAATTAAAAAGTCATCAACATCTATCATTGTCTACGGTGGCAGTAGCAAGGAGGGAAGGCGAAGCTGTCGCGGTTCCACGCATCGACGACCTATCCAAGGAGGTGCCTTTTATGACGTCCACACGTGAAAGTGTTGCAGTGAATGTGGTGACCTAGTGCCTGAATGTGATTACTTTGCAGACGAAGTTGGGTTATGCTAGATTCCCAAACAGCCCGCTAGCTAACCATCCAGCCATTTTACAGCCCTGTATGGGCAGCGCCATTGGCAAAGCACCTAGAGATCCTCCTTGTAGCGGCAATTCCAATCACCGCGACAACGACTGCAGCAGTCGCAAAAACGACGCAAGTCGTTGTCTCTTTTGTGACGATCTCGATCCAGAGAGAGATGAAACCTCTCCGCTGAGTGTCCACAATCGCCACTACCAATGTAGTGGAAACACTCTATTTCGCGTCTCTCTTAGCCAAAGACGCCAACGATGCTTCTGTGCTTGGAGCTGCACCAACATCAAAGGCTTGCAAAATCATGTGCACAGATTTTAAAGATTCTCATGAGTTGAACCTGTTACACAAAATTAAACGGGTTAATGTCCTGAAGACTCAGTGTTGTGGGAGGAGACGTAGTGGTCTTTAAATGCATAGTTAGATGCTCTAGCCTCACAATGCTGCACAACATTTGCTTCTTTGATGTTGGGAGCGAAAAGTCGCCTCAAAAGTTGGGCCACTTGCCAGGTTTTTTTAAGTAGTTGATGCCCAAGTTCCGATCCAGCTGTCTGGCTAGGAAATAGGTTAGCGAGAGCCGAACAAACCCACTAAACATGACAGACTTATCAGATTGCGGCTAAGGTGACGCTGACAAATTACTGTGCAAAGGAAAAGCTGCATTGGTAAGTTGATCGAGCAAATGATTTGGCCATGTCAAGTCAGTTAAGGTGAAGCAGCATACCAGAGTAGAGCAATGGCCAGGACGTACTACATCTTGCAGACATTGCTACGAAGGAGTAGTCAGTCGGACCCTGCAGCACATCTGCCTCGTCTGATGGTTGAATGTAAACAGGTCTGATGATTGATGACTGGACACATTCACAAAACTTGGTTTTGTAGCATTCTCCTGCTGCCATCTAATAGAATGCAAGAAAAGACGCGGTAGCATTCCACTGAATATCGTCTTGCGCTGCCTTTTAGGCGCACTGCATGGCATGACTTGCTTTTGACTATAGAAGGAGGTGCATCGCTTTTACCTGCGGAACATTGTAAAGCTGTCTTGGAACAGTCTCACCCTTGTAGTCTTAGCCAGTTCTGCTGAAGGCTAAAGTAAGGAGTGAACCTGATGTCAAATGTGCTAGAAACCCATTGCGGAATAACCCTAAGTATACCTCTCTGCCAATTTATTTTACGCAGTCACGTATTCATCCCACATCCTCCCTTAAAAAGCCGAAATAAGGGTCACAAATAGTAATCATTGCCAACTTTCGTACGTACATCACCAATGTCAATTAGTCCTTCGTTGACTCGCAGATCAGCAGTTTAATTGGTTGGTCGAGTCGGTAACGCACTGACTGTAGAGCGTGACTGTGGTTCCAGGTTAATCAGCAGCCAATATGCACACAGATTCACTAATGGCTCACCATCTGCCCTTTTTGTCTAGTAATGGGGCCACCGATGGGTGCAAAAACGGTCTCGATCCACATTGACTGAGCGGTGACTTCCACGACGGATGAGGCTGTTACAATGTCAGCAGCTGTGCGTCGACACATCCATAAAAGTGCGTAATAGAATGGATTTCTTCCTTCCTTACTGACCCTCATTTACTCGCAACGAGTAGATTGAATGCAGGTTGGTGTCAGTAATCATCACTGGTGATACGAGTAACGAGGTGGGGTGATGAGGATTAAATGCGTTTGGAGGAGGACCAGTGCTCCTGCTCTGCCACCGCTTTTACTGTGATTGGTGCTGCTGCGACACTTTGCAGAATTCTACGGCCAGATTGACCACAGCATCATTAGTAGGGCTAAACATCTGGTCGCTTCATCAGGTTGACACGTTTGCATCACATGTCTGACTAACTGACCCTCATTGTTAGACGAGAAGAGTTCGACGAACACGCCTCTAGCTGCTAAACCGTCGTCAGATGAGGTTTTAAAATTTAACAGCATATCAGAAGATCGGCCATTTAAAGCTGTTAATCAAGCCAACAAAATCGAGGGTATTAAGAAGCATCAATTTTGTGTTTCCTTACTAGGCATAGTCTCATCGTCAGGTTAAGCTCCACTGGCAGCATGGCAACCTCCATTCACCTCAGAATTCGGGACTAGCGGATTGACCACGTTCAACTTTTGTGGCAACCGCATCTCACCCGAAGCAAATTCGAGCAGAAAGTATTGGCCGCTAACAAGTGTTATGCACCAATAATGTGTTTGAAGAGGCCTGTCTCTCGACTCGAGCGGTGCAAGAGACAGTATGAGTAGTTATTTCTTGGCCACCAATTCACTTAGTATAATGACGGTGGCGACTCGTTCCATCTGCTTGGTCACCTTTCCCGACATTCTCTGCGTGCAGATGCTCAAATTCACTCTGGGTGAGAAACGGCCGCCACAGAGGTTGAGTGCGTCCATTCAGCTTGACCCAAATTCTGTGGTGGATAGGCGTGCAGAATGTGGGTTTCCGTTAGACATTTCTACACCTCGTGCTGCCGGTGGTTTTCAACCTGACCTGAAGGATGTGCCTAGTAAGGAACAACGAAATTAATGCTTCTTATAGCGCCTTGAGTTTGTTTGGTTGGTAGAAGCTTTCAGTGGTCGATTTTCTGACATGCTGCAATAAATATTGACTTTCATCCATTCCAATTTAGCTATTGCTTTTCCAGAACGAGTGGTTTGCATACAGGTAGGCAGTATTCTCCAGTACTAGTTGCATGATTAACGAGATAACTTGATGGGGATGAAGGACGTTAATAGAATGCTCGACGATGTCATTGCTTCGTTGTTGCCTCCGTGATAGGTGCTGCTGCTAGGATGCCGAGGTGCATGCACACGCCAGATCAGCCACCACCACAGCCACTTCGTCATGTCGGCACATTCGTTATATATATGCTGGACTAAGTAGTTCTCAATGTTGGACGAGAAGCGTTCGACGAACACGCTTCTCCATATGGAACTGTCGTCATTTCCCTTTAAGATAGTAAAGTAATCGCTTCGTCTGCTCTCTACCGTTTTTGGCAAAGAAAGTTTACTCCGTCACACATTTCAATGTATCTGTCAGAGGTCGAGAGTAAGCAAAAACAACAATCTAGCTACTCCATTTGCGGGTAGCTTAAGCCTCACTGCCCATGTAAGCCAGCATGGACAAGAATAATGCAGTCAGGCCAGAGAAGGACCAAAACGTCAAATGGCTATTGTGAGATAATGCTATCAAATGTGAGAGGTGTTGGTTTAGTGGCAGAATCATTAAGAGGAGGAGGGGGAGGCGAGTGCTTCGAGTCTACATTCGCGTGACCTGACCAACGTCTTGCCTCGAACAGCGAGCGTGAACCATTTGGCGTGTTGGCCTGCATTTTGTGTCATTTTTGTCAACCTCGGCGTAAGAACAGCATTACAGACATTTGTACTTACAATCAATTGATATCACAGCTTACTCGTTGACCAGCGGATTAGTAGTTCGTGATTGTGGCTACAGGTACTGCCACCATGCCTCACTTCTTACTCACCAATGATTATGCGAATCACCTATGTTGGCGTCATTATCCTTAACCCGATTCTGCTCAAGTGTGTAGCAAAAGTTAGGGATCGATGTGCCAAAAAACCTTATTTAGAGCAAACTATCGTGCCATAATACAAGGTAATGCCAACACACGTCTCTCCTTACTCGCTGACGATTTTGCATTACTTTCTGCCTAATTTTGCTCAAATGAAGGGTGAATAGAGATATTTGGTGCTTCACCGGGCTCTATATGAATGAGCAACATGCTGTGAGGTAAGAAGAGGGGGAATGAGGAGAAAAGAAGCAGTCGATGGGACTGTCTCTGAACCACTTACTGCCTCCTTTTTGTGCTTATTCAATTAATTTCCACCATCTTCCACAAATTTTAAGGGTTGGTTTAACCTTCTTTTTTGTTCACTGTCACTGGCACACATTTGGTTGACAGAAAGTGCATTTTTGCGTCTGATTCGAGATGGCTGAGATGGAGGTGATCCGTGTTACTCCTCTAATTCTCCTCCTAACGTAAAAACAGTCTTGAGTAGGTGAGACACTAAATTAACTGGGCTTGTTATTCACTATTCCCTGTCTTCTCTACCAACTGATGTCAACTTAGCTTCTAGGCTTTTCTGCACCAAACGGAAGACCTTTCAACAGCTCTTTTACGCAGCATCAGTGCAAACATTGCAACATGACAAGGCGCTAGCAATATACATAAAAGCAAAACCGTATTATCAAGTTACGCGTTTTCCTTTTCCGCAAATAATGCATGGGGTTCCAGTGCTATTGACAGGATGGACTCATTGACTGGGAAGGCTCAGATTTCCCTCAGGCAGAACCCCATTAGCGCCAGCCAGTGTCTTGACCATTGCACAATGTCCTTCAGACAGCGCGAATGCCAGAGCCTAGAAGAAAAGGAAGTGATTTGTCATTTCATCGCCATGAGGTGTGGTTGGTGAGTCCACTTCGCCCTACTGTACAAGTCAATTGTACTTGCTTTATTACTGCAGACGCTGACACTCCTCTATGGTTACCCAGGCATGTGTCTCAAGGCCGAAGAGAAGCAGAATAGATATTTGGCCTTGCATTTCATCCTGCAGAAAGAGGTGACGCATTGCCCAACGAAGAGATGCTTAGAGTTAGCATAGATGGACATTACCCCTCAGTAGGTTTGCTAGAGTTGTCAGACATTAATACTTTCTCTGCTATAGCGTCATGTCTTCTTCGCTGCAACAGTCGATTAATCAACCACATGACACTCTTGAAGTTGCGGTGACCTAATGTCAATGCCGAACAGCGAACTCTTCTGCGTGACGTCTTCCTGTGTCTGCTAGTCATTCAACCAGCTTATCAGGCAAATGTACTTGCTTGAGCAGCTAGATTGTGGTCCTTCATTCAAGCCACTTCTCCAACCGATCCACTGCAAGGTGTCACAGATTTTCCGCTATTCTTCTTCGTCTTGGCTTTTATCTTTTTTTCAAAAGTGGGGTGAAAACAGGTGCGGAGCACTCCCATTGGTAATGTAATGAGGGGATGAGTGTGATGATGGTTATGCTGGTTCAGAGAGTGCTTCACTCCCTCAACGGAAGATGATGTCGACTGCTCCGTAGCCATAAGCGTGTTCGTCAGACGCCTCTCGTCTAGCATTGAGGACTACTTAGTCAAGCTTACATACATAGCAACTCTGTAGTGAAGGTGACGTAGCAGTGGAACCTTCAGCACTGCCCCTTTACGACGATCCGAATGGAGGTACGACCTTGTGCTATTGTTCGTCGCCCAAGAATCTCCTCTGACCACCCGCTTTGCAATCATCTTAGCCATAATGTCCCATTTGGTGATTGCCTCGACTGACGCCACCCGTAGGTCTTAAATGGTTTGCTTTGAACAACAAATTGAAGAGATTATTTTTTAACAAGGTTTACTAGCCCCTCTGATTAGCTTCTGCTGGAAATCAAACAATGTTTGAGTTGGCTGGGTTGCAAGCTATTTTTAACTGACAAGCTAGGTGGTTAACAAAGGTAGACCAGCAGTTATTTGCAGTTTCTTTCTCTGAATAGCGATTCTGTGTGGCTGGCCGACCGAGATTGCAGATTGGCCAGCCAGTCGACCAGTCAGCTGTATCACTGAGTGCGTAGTGTCACTCCAATCCGCACGAAAGGCATCGTCATTAGTTGGAGCATCACCTAGTCACCCATACCTGTAGCCTTTACGTTGTCAATGTTGTCGACTATGGCGTAAGGATATTGCCACCTCCTCTGTTGACTTGCAGATCAGCAGTTTAGTTCGTTGGTCATAAGACTGTGCCTGTAGCTGATCCAACTACTCAACGCAGTGCATTATCCCTCCCACGGTGAACGCTAGCAACCCTGCTACCAACAGGGACAATGCCACTGAAATTGAAAACTTCACACGCAGCTGTAAACGTATACACAGCGCCTTGATTCACTGGCGGTTAACCACTAGCCTCTTTTGCCTATTCAGCCAACTTGTCATGCTCATAACAAGCTTCCACCCAACCAGCTAGCCACGCTGGCAATTAAGTGAGAAAGAAAGCGAAGTTTTAAATTAGCTACTGCACAAATTGTTGACTGACTGACTGACTAGTCCAGCTTCAACTGACGAACAGTCCCAAAGACACTTATCCCTTGACATGAGTTGATGATTATGATGATTTAATGGCGATTGACAACTTAGATGGACAATGCTCTCTACCGGAGTTTGTTGGGTTTTTATACAGCCTGACATTCTGTCGCTCAAGTTGGTGTGTGCGTGACTGGTCAGAGCAGCAAACCAACTGAAAATCCGCCTGATCGACAGCTAGCGATTGTGTTACTTTGTCAGTGTCCTACAGAGTGCGTCGATACCATCAGTGAAATTTGAGAACTAAAGGTTTGTTTACCTTACCACCCAATGGTGACAAAGTTGCATATTATTAGTTTCCTCATTTCGGCCTATACTTTCAATGCTACTGTGGCTCAATGTAGCCCATGGAATGGCTTGGCGTTGAGGCGAATCCAGTGTAAGCCATAGTCTTCTCCTCTCGTCTTGAGGCGTCCGTCCTGATCACTTGATCCCTCTGTCAGGCAAGTCATCCCCAGTACAACCTAAATGCTATTGGAGTAGATTTATCAGTGTTGCATTTTCTGACCAGCTTCCGGTGATATGGAAATGTCATCCACCTTGTCGACACCCGAGAATTTAGTGCTGTAGAGTCTACCCGACCACTAGAGACTCTGTTTTCTGCCTTGTCCTTGTTCTGATTAATCGTTGCGAATGGGCAGGTGGGTGGAAGGCCAGTCGTTCACTCACCCTTACACACAATTGTATTTTCTTCTTTCCTTCCTCCTCCTCAACTCACACTGCAGGTGTTACATAGCAGCTCCTGCTTCAGCTCATGCTGCAGTTGAGCAAGAATCCCTTGCCTGCTGGTGGTGAAAGTGAAATGCTCGCGCTCCAACACACTTTGTCTCACATTTTATTCCCCACCTGCACATCCTTCTCCTCCTCCTCCTCCGCCAATTCATTGCCGTCATTTTCTGATGGTCCTTCTGCCCTGCACCTGATTCTTGTGGAGCCAAGGTGCTGATCCAGAATTAAACAGAGCTGTGAAGGACCTCAGCGGATCTTTTGCTGTTTTTGTGGTTAAGAGCCGATTCCTCATAAAGCTCTTTCTCTCCACACTCTCCTTCTCTTTATCCTAGAGGTTGATTTAAATGAAGTTCGGTGTTACACCAAAGGCTTTGGTGACCCCCATTTAAGCCAAATCGGGCAAAGGGTAATGTAAAATCGTCAGTGAGTAAGGAGGGACGTACGTCGGCTGTACCTCGTTAACGTGTAGCTACCGTCATACCCAATGTCGGGTAGCTGGTCCGCTAGTCGACAAGAAACGCCGATTTAACTGACTGCAAGTACAAGAAACAACAACAAAAGTGATGTTTATGCACCAAAATGGGCAACATTGACCATATTAGGACTTCATTTTGCGCTCATAACGGGTAAAATGAGAGAGTTAAAATCGACGTAATGTCCTTGGAGTGATTTTGGATAATAAAACATTAGCCCGACACGTCAAATGAGTCATGCTTGCTGCTAGAATTATGACGCAGGCCAAATCTCCAAATGCTCGTTGATCTACGTAGAGAGATATAGTGACAAGAGGATAATGTGATTAAGTGTTGCGTTCAAGGCATTCATGGAAGCGGATATCAGCATAAATAACAATGCCGCTCCTTAGAATTTCCTGCACTGCTAACCCCTACCGCAGTGAATTTCCCTGACCAACAACCTACTTAACGGCTCTATAACTGACTAACGAACGAACCAGACCAACAAGTTACCAAGCGTATGAAAGACAAATTTTGTGGTTTAGGAGACATTGTTATTCAACATGGAGCTACTAACTCACGGACTCACAAACAAACTGCACCAACCAGTTACCGATCTATATAAAAGGCAAATTTAGTGGGCCGAGACACATCCGCACACAACGCATAGCTACTAACTAACTAATGAGTAGCATGTCGCAGTGCTAGTGTATCGTTTAATGGGCCAGCCGGCTGCCTACCTCGCATCCCAGTTCAGTCCAACATTAACCAAACCACATTCTAGCATCTATCAATCAGAGGGCGAAGTCAGCTGTCCTTCGGAGAGGACTATTGGAATGTCTGTGTTTGCCCAATTAGCGTCCACTTCTCCTCAACTGCTTTCAGTCAGCAGATTAAGCACAGAATGCCATAACGCATTGATGCTTTGCAGTAATAGCATTCTGCAATTGCAGTCACCACTTGCGTGGTCCCCACTTCACCACGTCTAAGCGTAAGCTATTCTAAAAAGAACCTCAGCTGTTCGACAGTTGAGAAAAAGGCTGATGCACTTATCATTCACACGACAATGAAACCTTCATCGTACAGCGAATTGGTGCCTTAACTTGGCTTGTGGTGAGTGGGAAATCAAATACTCCCAAGACATTTGCGCCATGATAGGAGCAGCTTCCCATCATTAGAGTTAGGAAAAGCTAAGTAGGGAGAGGTGAATGCTGAACCTAGTGCTGTCCTTTACGAACATGTTGACACACCGCTACTGGCATTGCAGCCACAAATTGTACAAAGATGTACAGGTCGCTCTATATGGAGGTTACTTATTCATCAATGTTGATCAAAACCACAAGCATTTGACCTCCGCATGATGACCGCCCCGTCACCAGAGAAGCGATGCTTTCACAGCCTGCCTATTTGAAAATATGCCAAAGGTGAGGAAGGAGCTGGAGTGTCATCAACACAAATCAGGGGCGCTAAGGGCGCATACGCAAAAGAGCCCTTCAGGGTTGTTTGCAGTTAGCTTGAACTGCCGGTTGGGTAGAGGAAGGTGGGACTGCCGACTGCTTCTCATCAATCGTTGGGGTGGTAGCTCGCCTTCGGATGACTTGAGTGTTTAACAAGCAGCTTTGAGGAAATTAATCAACCTCGTTTTATTCTCTGAAGACCTAAATTATCGGAAGCGATCCATCGCTGCAACAGCACTCTCTCGCCATCTTCTGTACACCTCGACGGACGGCTACCATCATTGCGCACCGAACTTAGTAGAACAGGGAAAATCCCATCAGACCGATAAATCTGGATCTCTCACTGTCAATAACACGATCTTACAAGGATCCAGTAAAGTAATGAATGGTCGTTGAACATTACACAGCAGAGAAGAACAAAGAGACGAACCCAACTTGAAACACTGATGAACGAATGGCTTCCATCCTGTGCAAATGCCGGATATAAAAGCAGAATTATGCCGACGCGTTCAAAAGGGTATGCAATGAGTTCAGCGCTTGTCTCTCCCTCCTTGGCTTTCCTCTTCCTCGGGATAAAATGCGGAAGAACACGTGGAGGACAAATTTCATCGGCGACATGGCAAATAAGGTATAGTGATAAAGTCTGAACTCGTTTGACTGAAAACACTCCTCGTTCGAAGGTGAATAATGGTGCTTGTGCATGAAGATGTGCATCCATCGAATGCTTTTGGCCCAAGAGAACGGTTCAGTCTACCACGTCTACTTCAGTTATGCCGATATACCGAAACAGGCAGCGATCTGTCAACATTAGCAAGTGCCGATGCAATGACAGCAAAACCAGCAACGACACTACTTCATGTCTTTCGGATGGCAATATGGAGACGCATTTGATTTCCTACCGATACTCTACGTCCGAGAATCCCCTATCACCAACGCAGTCAACATCAACACTAGCATCTGGCTCGTAACCATGACCAATGCAGCCAGAGGCGCCAAAGACATCGATTAAGCCTCCACAACTGTTCTTTCCTCCTCGTCTCTGCAATAAGTGCTATCCTGATCTCAAGGAAGGAGGTTATGTCCTCATTATGACAGTGAGAACTGGGATACGAACAACATGTACCTCTAAGAGTGTGTTAATGCATTGTTTGAATGAATTGAGGGGATTGTTCTTAACAGCATTTGGGTTACCTGCTGGTCACCACATTTGGACCCCCTTAACGCGGCCGAAATGTGATCTTTACTGACTGCCACACTGCTTGCTGTTCCCTCGTTGGCGAGCGAACTATCAGTGCGTTTATTGGTGCGAAGAAATTGTCCTCTCCCTGTTTGAGAGAATAGTCGCATGATTGGGATGAGCTGTCGGAATAATTCCGCCCACCATCGACATGGTTGGACCTGACTCTACCAATTCCTAATGAACTCCTTAACAGCGCAGAAAGAGGGCACCACCGGAACTGATTTTATCCACGTCGGGCAAAACACATTCAAACTACAATTGACGAAACCGTTTTCGATGTTGATCTGAGTAGAATGCCTTGCGTTGAATGTGATACAGACAACAATTTACAATTGTACAACCTCCATTCTCCTCTCCTTCCTTAGATTAACACCCTTCTCTTCTTTACGGAGGACTCACGCTCAAATGAAACGACCCGTTACAATGTATGAAGACAAACCATTTGGACGATCGAAGCTACACATTGACACCATGGATTTGGGGACAGACTAGCATTATGAGATTGTTAAGTAACTTCCACATGATTGGCCACCTTTAAATCCCAAGCAATCTTTAGACGCCACACATGCAAAAACAAATCAGAAAATCAAACAACTTAACAAATGGGACTCAGCAGCCTTACACCTTTAACCCTATAAATACATAACTATACCTCTTATTCCTCCTTCTCCTCCCTCCTCCACCTCGACCTCATTCTCATCATCCCAATCATTCTTACAAGACAACTCTTCACAAAGTTCAATCTCTTCATTTGATTTGTTGGCCGCATCGTCTCAATTCAATTTTTGGGCGATCTGATTGCGACGCTGTCGGACGGAGAAATGGTCTACGCAGCATTTCTGCTTGCGTACGTGAGCTTTGCATTGCTCATTTGGAGCAGTGCAACGAGCATCACTCCCTCCCTACTTCGCCAATAATTACGCCGCCTCGTACGTCTGATAACGAAGGAACGTGATCCGAGGGAGCATCACCAGTGCTCAGTTGGAGTAGAGGTGAGACCGTGCAGACGCCATCAACAGAAGCTACCGTCGGCCTCAGTGGACCAGGATGCAATTAGCTTTGCAACGCCATCTCTTTCGCCTCAACTCACATTACCGGTGATGCTTGCATGACAACTGCATCCAGTCAGCCTAAACTTGTTAAGGTTAATCCATCTGCAGCAGCTATCCACACTAACAAATAGCATAATTGGGACGTGTAAAAATAAACTTATTAAACAAAGTGCTTCAAATGGTAGCACTACAGCAATTAATACAAACTCGAACTTGGTAGTCCTTTTGTTCGTCCATAACAATGATTCAATGCGAGAAATCGCCATCACCGCACGAGGTGACGTTGAGCCAGCAGAAATGTCAGTCAAACCACCACGTCGTCACCTTTGAGCGAAGCGTCAATTGTGGTCATGGCAACGACAATTAAAAACAAGGGATGATTTGTGTGATAAGAGTAACGCATTAACAAGCACAATTAATACAATTATTTGCGCGTATTAAATTTTGCGAGGTGGAATTAGTGGGTTAGCGATGCCACGCATAATGACAAATGCAACAATACATATCATAGTGCAAATATTTTTAGCACCAAATTTATATTTAACTGAGATTGTGATGTGCATACTTAGAGCTGCTTTTGCTACTAAAATGTGGTACTGCTGAAAGTGAATTATTTGATCTCATAATTACTATTTGACATCTTGCATTGGCCCGCTGATGTGAACTCATATCCTGGCTACTTACGGCAGGATGGAAAGGATGGCGTGGAAATAATTTTATGAATGAGTCTACTCACCCATTACCAGGCCTGTTCGCATTCGTTACCGGACCGTAGCAGTTATGTTGCGGTGTGGGAGGGATTACGCTTGCGAATCGTTACTTGCGAGAGATAGTGCGTCGTGGTCATTACTACGCAACGGTACGCTATTGTTTAGAAACTCCATTGTGTTTATGCTCATTCGACGGTTGGCCAATCACTCTAGTTCAGTTTGTCGTTGCACAAATTTGGCGATCTTATGCAGAGTGTGAGGCATTCGAATAAGATGGTAGCCGATGTTGAAAGGAGATGTAGTGCATTGTTTGCTGGAACTACCGGTTTCGGTCAAGGTCACAGAGGTGGCCGTACTGCCCTAGCTGCGTGGGCTGGCCTTCAGGCGATGCCAGCAAACTATTTTCCTCAGTTCGTTGAATATATGTAAATATGTATATTCTGCTATAGCATTCTGTCTACTTTTGCCTTCGAGGAAGCCTTGGGGCGCTACAGGAGAGGTAATGCTAGATGTGAGGTGGGAAGAGCACATCGGGAATGTGTATGCCCATTAAATTGCTATATTGCGGGATGTCTGTCGCACAGCCGATAAGCTACATCGCTGACAACCCTGTTCACTCATTTCTTACTAGAACTGACAGAGTTGATCAATATTTTAAAGTGGTGGCGCCTCTCACACCCACCCACTCACCCAGTCCACTAATGCTCGTCTCATTACCACCCACCCCATCCTGCTCACAAAGATGGCAAAAAGAAGGTATTGCTGTGGCATAACTCTGTTAGCACGATACAATCATGCTATGGGGAGTGGGGAAGAGGGATAAGGAGAAAGGAAAAAAAAACGAGGCGAGTGATCGCTAACAATTTAAACAGCAGAAGATGCGCCATCTTCCTGCGCGTCCTCTTCTTACTCCGGGTTGGTGTTTTGGCCCTAAAATAACCAATGGAAGAAGAGAAGGGTGAGGATGCAAAATGAGGAGGAGAGGAATGTTTGAGTGTGGGAAGCTTACGGGGGTGTTGAGCATTCCACTCCCGCCACCAGCGCTCAGCTAAAAGAAGGAACAAAACCATGCCGATGTGGCTAAAGCCTGTAAATTAAGTGGTTTAACGTGAGAATAACGCTAATGCTACTGCTAGCTGCCCAAACATTGAAAGCAAGTCAGCTGAATGACGTATACTGAGTCTGCACGTAATTATGGACCAAGTGATTGAGCACAAAGGCATGAAGCAAGTCTTGAGTTAGAGCCGCTATGCAACTCCTACAAAGTGGCTTGACCAGCACGCAGAGGAGGAGGAGGAGGAGAAGGGAGAGAAGGGTGTGGGACTCACTTGGATCGGTGCCTAGACACACGGCCTCAGTGGCCGGTACAACCTCCTCGTCACGAAGAGAAGAGATTGCATAAGTGGTTGTGTCCCGGTCCACTGAGGCCGGTGGCAGCCTTCGGTGGTGGCGCACACAGGGTCTCGCCTCAACTCCAACTGAGCACCGGTGGCGCTCCCCCGCCTCACTTTCCCTCCTTGTCACATCTACAAGGCAGCAGATTTATCAGCGAAATGGACACACTTACAGTCGACAAGGGTTCCAGCGATACCAACAATTGCCCACAGGTACGACCATGTGAGTAGGTTCAGCGCACTGCTCAGATTGAGCAGTGCAAAGCTCACATACGCGAGCAGAAATACTGCATACAGCACTCCTTCATCCGACAACATCGTGCGAAATTCACGGAAATATGAAATTGGCGACGATGCGCCTGACATATCGATCGATGGATCGAAGACGACAATTTGAAATGCACGTGACAGCGTGCAATAAGTGTATCAGAGTGGTCGCGTGTGACTGAGAAACGTGAGGCTTTGTAAACGATCTGGACAAGGAGAGAGTAGACGACTGAATAGCTGCAATTAATGTAGGGAGATTAAAGCACATTAAGTACCATGCAGTGTAGAGAACTAAATACCACTCCGAGTCATGCTTTTCTGTGTCTGTCGTGGTGTTAGTCTTCGAGGGTGATCTGGATAACAAGAAAGCCTAAAGCAGAATTGGAAGGTCCTCGTGGATCATGTCCAGTGGTAATGCAATAAGAGGAGTGAACGAACAAAAAGTCAGCGATAAAGTATGAGATGATGCAGTCATCGGTGAAAGGTGTTCCAGCAACTCATTTTCCTCTGTCTGTTGAATATATGCATTCTACCCTGATATTAGCCTTCTTTTGAATTCAAGGGACACTTCGAACCCCACAATAAAGAGCTGGCTTGGAAGTTGGATTATGAGGAGAAGGGGAAGAAAGAGGGGGAGAGGGAGGAGGGACTGCATTGACAAAGTTACAAGAGTGGGAGATTACGGGTGCAATTCTTAGCCCTAACATTATCTCTGACTCAGTAAACATGCATCATACTCGTCTAGCCTTCTCATGTTTTCTCACAGAGGAAATCAAAAAGTTTACATCATCCCACACAAAAGGTAATCCAGTTAAATTGTCGAGCGCACCCACCCCTATCATGATCAACTATCCCAGCAGAATCGAACCCGTTTTCACAATTGCATTGGGGTTACTGGCAGACCAGGTAAGTTCAGACAATTAGCAGTCATGTCATGACAGCTGCCACACGGTGCAGAAGCTCATGTAGCACTCCACTAAACAATAAAACTGTCAGTGTGGTTGATGCTCAAATCAGGAAGTAATTGCAAATTTGGCTACTGTGCCACAGCGTCTACGTGTAGTGGGATGTGCAGACATCGCTACCGGAAATTGCCATCTGAAGACGTAGCTTACAATCGACCAACCAACAAGATGTTAAGCGGAATTTTGTACAAATGCGCATCTTGTGTAAAGGTGAACGACACCTGCAAGACCATGTGAGTGAGGTCAATCCATTGCTCCAATTGAGCAACGCGTCTATTCGCTTTGAATATGAACTTTGCTACAAAACACATGCTTAACGTAAATTAGAGTGTACAACTAGTCGATAAAATGGCATAGCTAGCTGTGATTTGAATTACTTTTACGATTTGCTGACATACATTACAATATCGCTATTACATATTCATTTTACTGACGTAAATTGCAAATAGCTATTAGTACGTTAGCTACCTTAAATATACGCAAAAGTTGAAACTGATGGTATTTGTCGTAATTATGGTCTTATCAAAAATACATAAAAATTTAAAGCTTGTTTGTTTTACGAGACGAGCTTTGAACTGATTGGTCAGGTTTATGCGCGACTTGCGTAAGTGGTGCGCGTTTACGGGGATAATTATTCTGGATTAATGCGCCTTTATCCGCCGCCTAATGTCGGCAACGCGGTAGGTATCAAGTATCTCTTTATTGTTTTTAGTTATTTAATTGTTGTGAGGTACTTTAAATTCCGATTTACTTCCTCTATGCACATACTTGTTAGAGTAGACGCAAAGGCCTCTCAGTGTGACTGTTGACGGTTATCTGTCAACTGCAGGGTCTCCTCACGTGCATGTTTCGCTATGTAGATACAAATTTTGACTGTTTTAGCAGCTTTAGGTTGTTTGTGTTTTACTGACGTTTAGATTTGAGTAATGAGGCGTGATTTTGTGGAGAGGTGCTAGAACCCTACGAAGCGCTTGGCAACTACTTGTTTGGTGCTTTCTTGCGATTAAGCACCCAGTTTGTGAATGTGTGTCGATGTATGCTTTTGCCTTCTTGACCAGTTTGTTTGTTAGACCAACCGTCTCATAAATAGGTGCAGTTGCTGTCACAGCTTTTAGTTTTCCACTTGCACTGCCTAATCGCGTTGAATTTTTTGCTGCAAAACACTTCTTTGGTTTGAGTACGATTGCTTTGGCTGTTTCCAATGAGTTTGTTATTTTAGTAAGAATGAGTTTTGATGAGTGAGGGCAAATTTGATGAAGGGACTTGTAATTTTGGTAAAGTAAACGAAAAAGCTTCATAATATGGCTGCTAGGACGTTTTGTTTTCCAACTGCGATGCCTACGCACGTACACTTTTCGCTATGTGACACCTCGAGTGATAAGTTAATATTGTTTTGGGCAACTTGTAATTTGTTTGCTTTCTAATGGCGATAAATTTTGTTGGGAGGAGTACTAACGTTGCTAAGGATGTGGCAACTAATCATTATTATTTTCTTGCTAATAAGTATTCACTATATTTGCAAATGTTATTGTGCATTTTTAGCTCGTTTTCGTGGTAGAATAGACACAGAAGAAGATGAAGATGAGGCTGCAGCAGTAATGGGTGTGAATCTGGCCTTCGCTATCACTTCGCATATTTCTCAGGTAAGATTGGATTGTGCTAAATGAGTTGTTGCTGTCCTTTATTGTGTGCAGCGGTGGAATCCATGTGCGTTCATATGTTGGGTGGGAAAGTGGTTTCTTTTTTACCTGGGTTGTTTGTTGTGTTGATGTGATTCTTGCTGTGAAACATGTTGTGTAGAGGGCCTTGGTGATGGCTTAATCGTAGGTTGCTCAGCTTTGATGGCATGAGTTGGTGTCTCTGAGTGAGGTAGACGCAGCAGTGGTAGGAGCGGAGGAAGAAAAAGTGGCAAGTGGGAATCTTGGGCATCACTACGCAGACTGTACTTTGTAGCAGTCTCGTACGTTTGCTTGTTGAGGTGTTTGTTTCTTGTTTTCCTATCAGTAGTTATGTTTGTGAATGTCAGCCTTGCAGCGCATTGGTGCCTCACACATCGGTCTTTCCATTGTTTGGTTTTTCCTTTTCAGATGCTACAAACTTACCTTGGTGGTTGTGATGGTGAAGTAACATGTGATGAGTGTGTGGAATGGTAGGCACTGCAAGATGTTGGATTGATTCGCGGTAACGGTGGCGGTGGCGGTAGCAGTGGGGGCGTCCCTGTCTGGGTTGTGTGATGCGACTGTTGGTATGGACGACAGGGTCTACTGCTGTTATTATGTCTCCGTCTCTTTGTTTTCGCGGGCATGGGTGGCTGCGTGGCGGAGAAGGAGGAAAAAGGCTGGGGGAGCTGTGCCGTGGGTGTGTGAAAGCGTGAAGGCGACGTTCACTTCCGACGACGACAACGACAACGAATGGAAGCGCTATGGATCAGAGTTCACTGGTGGCAACTGCGGCATATTTTGCTTCCGGAGGTACGGAAATGTAATTGCTGTGGGAGGGTGAAGGTTAATTTGTTGCTGACTGTAAAGGTGACGAGTAGTGGTGCATCATCTCGGAGGAGGTAAGTAGTGGAGTAGGTCTCCACTGTTGGGTGTGTTGGGCTCGAACTGTTGGGTGGGAGGCGGGGGGCGGGTGTCGTGCTGCTCCCACCATTACTGCGACTTAGGCGTGAGAATGGATGGAAAAGGATTTGAAAAGGAGGGGTGGAAGAGACGGCGTGGGGAACATTTAGGGCAGAAAGCTGAGGCGGTTTCCGGCCTCACTCGGAGGATGGAAATGCTAGTCATGAAATAATATTTTTGTGTTCGTTTATGCGGACTTACAAAGGGTAGTGGTGGGGACGTAGGATTGGTTGGAATGAGCCTCCCTTTTGGGTGTTGTGCAGATGTGGAAGAGGATGGAAAGTAGTGATGTGTTTGAAGTGATGGAAATGGCGTCTTTTGCACTTGTAGCGATCCAAGTGGCATGAATGTGTCACGGAGTGGCCTCGTGGACACATTGAGGTGAATGCTGGAACCAATTGTGGGCCCGTACGGGCGGTGGTGGTAGTGCTGGGGATGGACCCTCTCTCAACGATCTATGGCTTCAATGGGCAGTCCTGAGGCGTTGTTTACTGACTCACACCCACTCACCTATCAATTCACCCGCCAGCTCATGCTCTGCTCGATGTCGTCAAGGGCATAGGATGTTTGGAAGAGGTGGTTGGATGTACCCTCCCGTGTGTGCAGAAAACCACACGTGAACTTGTTCCCCTTCCCTGCCCTGCCTTGCCCTGCCCTCCTGTCTTCCTCTCCCTTCTGCCGCCAACGCCGCTGCTGCTTCTGCTCCTTATGGTAATGTGAATGCTTTAGCTATTATTATTGCTGCTACCATTGGTCATGCTCAACTATTGCTACTGTTGCAATCAGTAAAGGCGCCTTTCTTCCTTCGGAATATGCAGGATGTGTTGGAAAACCTCCTAAAACTCTTAACTTTTCATTGCCTATTGACCAACGAATCAGATGGCGTTTAGCCGAGGAGAGATTTACGGTCGCCTTATGGGATACCTGGATCGGCATTTTGGGGTCTGCGTCAAATCATCCTAGTTCTAATCTCACAACAAACACCCAACATCATTGCTGGAAGTCGACAGAGCAACCCAATTCATGGTAAATGAGGTCTGGGTGCGATTTTGTATCAAGTACTAAGTTACCTTACGTCGCAAGGGATTGTCCTGACCACTGACTATTCAATATCGAAACAAAAGCTAAGTTTGACAAGCGCAAAGCCACTTAAATAAACATTTTGCTATTCTTCTGCGACTATTAATAAGACTTTATTCGACATTACCCATGCTAGCTTCTTTTGAGCAAATAAACGTAGTCCTCGTGAGTTCTCCTTTGCCCCGTAAGGTACATATGTAATTGTGTAAATGAAACGCTGGAGCCAATGACAAATCATTGCGTTTTTGCTTGTGAGAGTCATAGCACTCCTCAGAATGTGAAAATTTAAGCACCTTGCAAAATCCCTAGACTCCCTTGAAGGCAAAAGAGGGCGCATTGCTATGGCAGAATATGCATATTCAATAAACAGAGGGCACGAGGATGCTAGCATGTCCCGGAGGCCAGGCCACGCGACTAGGACAACATGGCCACCCAAGTCAGGGTAGCTGAAAGTGGCAGTCAAACAAACAAGGTATTACACACTCGTTCCTCAATGCGTGTGTGTGAACTGGAACACCCCATCAGAAACCGACGCCAGCATCGTTGCCTACTCCATTGCTAACACATTTGACACTGAGGTATGGAAGCAGCATTGTCACCCTTTGACGACGAGTTTCACCTCTTATAATCTAAAGCCAAATCAAACCACTTCTGTCGCCGTTTATGCACGCATTGATGGGAGAGATTCTAACGACGGAGAGCACCTTGGTGCCCCACACCAGCTTTGGAGCGCGATGAGTTCTCTATGCCCGTTTTTGCTGAAAGCTGGACCACTGCTACTACTACTGCTTAGGACTAGCCATATCCACTGGAATCAATTCTGCAATGCTGTCAATTTATTATTATCACTGCTACTAATTAAAGTTCGCAAACTCATTAGTAGTAGTATTGCCTGGCACTAAATATATTACTGCTGAGAGTTGGACAGATGCTCCTCAATGTGAGCATTTGACAAAAATTAATGTTATTATAATAGGACGAATTTATAGTTGTATTGGATGGGGAGGAGAAAGCGTCTGTCATGACTGGGAGAAGCCCCTCAACGACCAGCAGACCTGCCCAGACTTCTGCTGCAGTAACCATGACTGGCGGTGACTCGACCTGCGCTGCTTTGGTCATTGTAACTCTACTAGCTTTCGTGGCTGCTATGCTTTCGTGACTTTTCTCGTACGTCCGCACAACCAATCACTAAGCGCTTCAGCTACTATGACTAGTGCAGCTCCCTGTTTGCGTTCATCAAAAAGGCTGTTTATTTTCTATTTCAGACTGCTGTAAGCAAATGTTAAATGGCAACGGACTAAAGCTCTTAGCATTTTCATTCGTCTTTATCGACACTGAAAGAGGTTTACCCCTGTGAGGTGGGTAATCGGAAGCCACTGAACTGCAATGATGCTTATCGTAGGAAGGAATGAAAGACAACGCTGTGATGCTGGGTGCGCCCTCAAATCCCCAGTGAGAGACGCTACTGTTTCGAGCTACACATCTAGCCACAAACCATGCATTTGTCAGGTAGTTGCCTGATTGGTCAAAACATTACCACGCCTTACTGAAACCTCATCAAAGAATCTCACCAATTTGGGAAGTTGGCAATTTCTTAGTAACTACTCCTACCTGTAAGAATCCATGTGGGAATATCGAATGGCGCCGCTACCTGCAACAGGTGACTTACTCGATTATGCGGTCCAGCTCATGCCTGAATGACCCACGATTTGGCACAAAGCAATTGTCTTGTGCACCCCATATTTGCTATCTTTTGAGTGTGGTAAATCGTGTAAAGGGAGGTCTGATTACCACCAACGCATGACGAAATAGGCCAGCCAATGAAAACTTGCCTATCGTGGACAGTCGTCTCTGTGTGCAATATTGTTGCCTGTTTAAGGCAGGTGCATCAAAATCTTAAATCGTTTCGGCCATGCAACCTTTGTGCATGCGTGTTTGCACACCAGGCAGGCGGGCGGTAGCTTGGCAAGCACTTATTCTCTATGGGGCAGTGCGTGTTGTAGAGGTTGAGTGATAGGTTATCATAGGCTTACAATTACATGCGTAAATACCTTTCCTCTCTTCCTTTCGTCTTTCTTCTGGCCGGGAAGGGCGTTGGGTGGATGGCGACTGAATGACCTTGAGGCTAGCCAACGACGTTCACTCACACGTGGGCGTCACGGAATGACCTTGAGCATGGATAATGTCATTATTCGATGGTCTCTTGCCTCCAGAGGTTGAGCGGTTATTGAAAACGAACATTAATATATTTAAAACCTCTTAAAGTACAAAAAAAGCCAGAATTTTACAAAAAAATAATGGGAAAAATGCAAGATGCGGTGCATAAGGCATAACAAGAAGATTTTGAAAATTTTTTATAAAAAGAGCACGCATAATATGGTGCAATTAAAAATAGCTGTAGATTACTTCTGCAATCAGATGACGTAGCAGTAATGCCAACCAAGAGTCAAAATCATTTCAAAAACAAAGTAGGCAACAGAGAGCATCGAACGGCTATATTCATGTCGAGTCACTCATGCGAGAAGTGAATGCATCGACATGAGACGTTATATTTCACGAGATGGTTGCAATGGCGAATTCGAGCCAGGCCTGAAAGTTCCCGAGGCTGCAAGCTACTTTTGAACCAGGGAGAACAAAGTGGATGAAAGGCGAATCGCTCCCACGTTGCAGAAAAACGTTAATAATCCAGACAAATTGAAGAGTTCAAGTCAAACGGCTTTGTTAGCGAGCAACACACCTGTCTGTCAAAGCAGGCGAGTTGTGCAAACGTCATTTGTTTAGTGATTGGATCACCATTTGGTGCTAAAATGGCAAGAGGTCCACCACGATTGCAGATGTTCCTTGTAAACCGTCTCAATCCTAATTGGCTGAAAAGTGGCTCATACGAAGTTTGATGCTGCTGCAATGCCAGCAGCGATGCACCGCCATAATTGCAAAGATGTGTAACAGGGTGGGTATCAATATCCATCACTGGAGACATTGATGACGAGTTGGGATGAGGAGGATTAAGCACGTTTGGGAAAGGACAGGTTCTGTTGCTAAACCACCGCTATCTCTGTGATTAGTGCTGCTGCGAGGAAGAAGAGACGCAGGCACACGCGATTTCAACGGCCAGATTAGCCACCACATAATTCAATAACGTTGGCATTTCTGAAGCGGCTTCATCACGTCACCATACCTGTATTATTCATGCTTGACTAAGTAGTCTCCAATGTTCAGAAAGAAGCGTTCGAAGAACACGTCTCTGGCTTCGGAACCGTCGTCATTAGCCTTCACATCAATTAAGAGTACTTCCTGGCGGATCGCACTCTGCCCTTTCTAAGGAAATAAAAGCTATGCAAAAATGGGGGAAGGAGGATGCACAGCTCCAATTGCAAAAACCAACAAACCCATCGAAATGTGTCACAGAATCAGGTTTAACACATCTTTAGTGACTGATGAACGAGGCAGAGTAATAAGTGTTATGAGAGCACTTTTCTCTCTCGAAGGCAGATGATGATGGTTCCGCAGCAAGAATGGTATTCGCCGAACACTTCTCGTTCACCATTGAGGACTACTAAGTCAAGCCTATATGAAGCGCATAAGCCGTAATTACTTCAGTCGTTCAGTCTAGCAGATGGACGCGAGTGCTTATGACTCTGACCGTAGCAGCTAGAGATGCCAATGATGCCCGAGCTGGCGTGCATAACTGTGCTTCTCCTCACATCCCAGTGGTTAGTGCTGCCTTGACCTAAGGGAACTCCACGACTACGTAAAGAATTTGTGTTATAGCAGCCTTAACCAGGATGCGAATGCGGCATCACCATCTGTTTGAGATATATGGCTGAGGTGATGCGGTAGAGCTATTTCTCGAAAAAGTCTCAGCATCGACTTCTTACTCTTCTCCCTCTACTTAACGCATACACTGAGGCCACTTATCAGTGCTGAGGAGACGTCAGGCTTTTAACCACCAATGTGGGGTAGTGAGGCTTCAAGCGTATTGTGTCCCCACAACTGCTCTAAGCCCCCCGGCCCAGCCTTTGTTCTTTCCACACCGATGCGCTTGATCCTCGCTTGAATGTCATTGTCTTTCAAACCCAAGTGAAATCTTGCACAATCCACAAAGAGTAATGCGAATTCTTTGCATGTGGCGCTTAGGATTCTTGTAGTTGGTAGGCCGCAATCGAAGGACGTTGGGAGGCTGCTGTGGCCCGGAGCACACAACCTTCTCACTGAACTCAGGGTGGCATCCTAGTCAACCCAAATGGCGCTCAATCCTACTTCTTTTCCCCTGCTCCTTCAGCAAGTCAACTGTTGTAGGTGTGCAAGAATGCGCACTTGTTTGAAATAGGATGTCATTCGTGCAAGGCCTAATTGCATCGGTGTGGAAAGAGGAAAGGCTTGGAAAAAAGACAAATCTTAGGACGGAAATGTCCGATTCGCATAAGGATGGGGTGCGGTATCTTCCTCCACCTCACCGTGAGTATGTGACGATCATTTTGCCCATGTTCTTCTTAGACGGCTTGCTTATCAGTGGAGTGTAAATCAATTTTAAATAAAGTAAACGTTTGCAACTGCTTCTGAGATTTTTAATTTTGGTGGCATTGTCTATGTCGGTAGCATGGTTACTGATCTATTGATTAGTTGACAACCAGAGCTATGACTAATTGGCATTTGACTTTCTCCCATTATAACCTACGCACTTGATTGCCAAATGAGAGAAACTGGTGAAGCTGATCGCCCACAGCTACAGCCACGTCCAACAGTTGGCTCGTTACGGACATGACTAACGAACGGCAACTTGAACGATCGCTGATTGAAATCCGACATCGACCGCATCACTTGAATGTCAATTCTCCAAGTAATAAAATGAAAGTTTTAATTAAAAGAGCGCAATGCGAAGTGTCCGAAGGTTGTGAGATTCGTCACCCCTCTTTGGCCTTCTCACCCTCAGAACAAGCAGAGTGTAAGCATTTAGTACACAAGGTCTCATAGGATCCAAATGCTTGCGTCCGGCACGCTCGGCGCTGCTGCTCACGCAGTTCAGTTTCAAATCCTCGTCAACTCGTCGACGGCAGACGAGCCAGTCACATCGCCGTAATGCTCATGCTTTGGTGAGTGTATGAAGATGCTATCGGAGGATGAAGTAGTCTGCGTAGCCTTCTGCACAAACCGAGGCTGCGCATCGGTGAACTGCCGCCACCTGGCAACATAATGACATCAGGGTGTTGCTGTCAATTTAAAATAACTTCGATGCTGGTTTTCTTCCCTTATTTTGATGTTTGGTTACTCGTGCTCCCTACCCATTATCCTCTTTCGCTTTGGCATAGTAGTAGGATTTACATAGGGTTTTGTCCGCTTAAAGTGCTAATTTTCACTACCCATCTTGGGAAGTATCGGGTAAAGGGGAATGAGATAACCAACAGAGCATTACGTGGATAGGTGATTGGGTGTGAGGGACGCGATAGTCACCTGTAGGAGGTGGTCGGGATTAATCAAATAAGTGGAAAAATGAAACAGTAATTGAAGCGGATAGTCCACTAGAATCATTAAAATGCGCAACAAGTTCACTTCACTCCTGTCTCCTACTAGTTAAATGTCCTTGCATTCGGTGACTTCAGACCTCGCATGGAATCGTCGGAATGACGTCTGTGATAAACCAGACAAAGGTGGATGCTCAGCCAGCATAAGCATAGACATAGACACAGAGAGGTGATTACCTCAGGTTGAATGAATTCTCCAGTCGTTTCTCAATCCACCAACAACCTCTGAAGGATTCCACCTCTACATTTGAACAGTTGTTGAGGTAGTGCCTGGTCGTATTATTTGCAGCAGTCGACTTCTCAGCTATCCGACCACCCACAGTCAATTCAGCGCTAAACTCTCGGATGTCGACAAGGTGAATGACACTTTCGTATCACTGAGAGCTAGTCAGAAAATGCAGCACTGATGACTCTATTCCATAAGCACTTGGTCTTCACTGGAAAAGACTTGCCTATCAGAGGGTATCAAGTAATTAAGACGGACGCCTCGAGGCAGGAAGAGAAGACAATGGATTACATTGAGTTCGTCTCTATGCCAAGTCATTCCATGGACTACAATAAGCCACAGTTGTGTTGGACGTATAAGACGAATTAAGGAGATTCACGACATGCAACTTCGTCCCCATTGAGTGGCAAGGCGAACGAATCCCCAGTTCTCAAATTTCACTGATGGTATCGACGCACTCCAGAGAACCCTGACGAAGCAACACAATCGCTAGCTGTTGGTCAGGCGGATTTTCAGTTGGTTTGCTGCTTTGGTCAGTCACGCACTTAACAACGAACTCTGGCAGAGAGCGTTGTCCATCGAAGGTGCCAATCGCTACGTAATCATCATAATAATGAACCCATGCCAAGGGATAAGACTCATTGGAACTATTTATCAGTTGTATGATAATTTGGTTATTAGATGGACAGGTCAGTCAGTCAACAATTTATGCAGTAACTAATTTATAAATTCGCTTTTTTTCTTACTTGGTTGTAATCGTGTCTAGTCGGTTCGCTGGAAGCTTGCTGAGAGCATGGCAAGTTAGCTGAATAGGCAAAAGAGGCAGATGGTATCCGCCAGTGATTCAAGGCGCTAAGTAGCTGCTGGTTAACCCAGAACCACAGTCACGCCCTACAGTCAGTTTGCTATCGACTTGACCAGTCCATTAAACCACAGATCCGCAAGTCAACGGGGATGCCGAGTAGTGCGGTAATAAGTGATTACAAGCAAAATGGGAAGAGTCCAATTGATATTAGTGATGCACACACGAAAGTTGTCAGCAGTGACTTCTTCAAGACTGTAACTGAACTCTTTAAGGGTGGACGTGGGATGAATGCGTGACTGCGTAAAATGAGTTGGCAGAAAGGCATATCGTGGGAGTCTCTGACGTCTCACTGATCCACATCGCTACATTATGACATTGGTTAATAAAGGGAGAAGATTCTGTTCCATGCCATTGTTCGGATGTGCTAGTAACACTCACTCCTCTCTCACTTACCGAGATTTTAAGATGGATATTCCAGATATTTGACATTAGATTCCACTTCGCACTTTAGTCTTCAGTAGAACTGGCTGAGAATACAAGGACGCGACTGTTCGAGGGTAACCTAGGGGTGTTGGGTAAATTGAGGGAGACTCACCTCCTCCTTTAGTCCGAAGCATGTGCCAGAGTCTCAGAGGATGGAAGATAAGTGCTCTTTTCATCGTGGCGAGGTGTGATTAACGAGTGCTCTTTAACCTCCTGTATGGGTTGACTGCAATCCCACTCCTCTATAGAGAGCCGAGTACGCCTCTCAAGAGGGGAGAGAGAGGAAGGCGAATATTTAGGCTTGTGGTTCATCTTGAGGCAGGATCGAAAGTACTAGCACGTAGTGTAATATGTGAAGTTGGCGTGGATGTGTACCACCCTTCCGGTGGTTAGTTGGAGTTGTCGGAAATCGACAATTTCTCTGCGACAGAGTCATTTCATCTTCGCCTCGACGATCGATGTGCCAGCCATGTTGCCACATATATATAGGGGACAAGGGATTCGTCTGCGGAGCGTCTATCAGTGTCTGCCTATCAGTCAGCTCGCTTGTGTACTTGCACGGAAGGACAGGTGTATGTGGGGCCCGTGACTGAAGGAATTAGACTGTGGAAAGGAGGCCGCAACAAGGTCGGAATGTCATTTGCTGAGTGCGATGCGCTTCATGTAGCACACTTAGTTTTCCGTCTTTAGTAAAAGAGGAAAGATAGGCAAATGCTTAGAAGTTGCTTCAAATACTGCAGCTTCTTTCAAATCAAAGCCCATGTTCTTAGCTCGCATTTGAGTGTTAGGAGCATTTACATTCGGGGCAAACATACTGCTCATCTTCATCTCCTCTAATTACCCACTGCTTATTTATCTTATAACCCGTTGGACTAAACCAGCTATCGCATTAATCAACTATCACAAGCAGTGGTAACTCAGAGAAAGGCAGAGGCAGCAACTCACAACAGTAAAATCTGACGAGCAAGGAAGCAAGAAAAATTCTCCCTTATTTGTTCTTTTCAGCCTCTTGTGTCCCTAGTGGGTCCTAACACCACGGAAATTACGAGAACTCTTTTAGTCAGAAGGACACCTCTGCAGACATCAAGCTTGCAAAAAGTAAGCGTAACGATTGCGATAGTAAAGCCGACTGGATGGTTGTAAGGACGAAGTTGGGCGAAGCCTAAAATTTATCGGGGCTGGTAAATGTGCCTTTGAAAAGTCAAGTCCACTGATACATGGCCATGCTTTGCCCATCGTACTGCCAAACACAAGACCGGAACCTTGTACCTCGGCCAGTTGATGCCATAACTATACTTGTGGTCAGTAAGACATCGCACACCCTTAAGGCATGCGTTCCTATCAATGTCTCCTCGTAGGGTTTGAGCGCATCATGAGAAGCTCCCTGCAATCCCGTTGACGTCTTGCAGTTGCTCATAGCTGTCAAGTAGGGGAGAAAGTGGTGTATTTCTTCGGTTGCTTTGTTCCATCATCGCTTAGAACCGTCCACTGACAGCTACTACCGTACATACTAGCCATGGCCTAATACGCCCATTCCCATCCAACCAAAGGATTGGAACCCTTTGATTTGACGGTATCACAAACGAATGACAAGTTAGTCAACCGGTTAACGCGTAGTCGATGCCTGAAAGTGTGTGCGGGCCACATATTAGATCTGACCTGAAACGTCGTATTCACAATGTGTGGATACATAACGATGGGTTTGGCGTCATGCAAAAAGGCAGATGAGCTGACAACTCTTTCATCGTGACAGGGCAATTATCAAGTACAAATAAGTTGCAATATGATGATAAAGCACCTCGCTGAAGCCTCTTTTAAACGGTCTTTATACAAATTGAGGAAATGTGGGGCTGGTCCTTGCACCCCATTTACATCTTCAAGGTCAGAAGTTTAACAACTTATCCATAGAAGTGTGCACAATGAATTTTGCGTTTATCTTCTCCTCCTTAGCCTTCAGTTACTTACTTTACTCGTCGCAAAAAAACGGAAGTACCTTTGCGCTGCTTGGAAGTCATCGTTGCCATTATGGATTTATTTCCCTTTCTAGACAAAGAGCATGTCTTCAGAACGCCCATCGCCTAACTAAGAAAAATGGTTTAGCAAGGCAAGCGTGCCAAAACTGGTGGATCTATTTGACAGTTGGAAGCCTTTCTTTACCAATCAACTCTCCAGCAGCTGCAGCAACCTCAGCGACGGTGACGATGAACACAGGAGCCTGACATCTTACTAGTGCTCGTTTCTCAACAAGCCTCGCTTACATCCACGATGGCCATCATCGTGGTAGTGGCCACCATCGTCAGACGGTTTGATCAGAATTTGAAGCGTTACTGCGCGAGTTGTGCAAGCACTGACCAGTCAACCTTGCCAAGTTTCCCAGATGTGATTCCAAACACTTGACACTAGAGGCTGTTCAGTGCTAATTTTACGAGTGCAGGGTAAATTAAAAGTAAGGCATCACCCACTTTTTGGCAAAAGAAGTGTTGTTAGATGACAGGAATTTGGTTCAATCAAATCTTAGCACCGAAGCAGATGACAACGACTTGGACAAACTCGACAAGTCGCCAGCAAGATGACGATTTGTAGAATAACACTAAGTCTTGTGGCCATCAATTTAGTGAATGTGATAATCCCACAACCTGCGAATCCATGCATTTAAATCTAAGCGTCATCCCATTTTCTCCCACGTCTCTTCTTTGACCATTTGCTCTCCTCACCTCAGCCTATCGCTCGCTTTCACAACATGGCCGCCAAATACATCTTAAATTTAACAAAGAGATGAAAGGAGGCTTTTATTAAATGTAGCATCGTTCGCTGAATTTGTTACATTCGATCCATGCTCGCAACAGCTACTCACCTCACCTTCCTGACAACTCGCTGCCACGCACACAAATTTCAAGTCTTTGCCCTCACTCTTACAAAGAATAAGCCAACCGCATCGCTATTCTCACGTTTTGGTGGAGCGAAGACATTGGCGAACAGGAAGTTGCTTTGCTCATTTTGCCCTCCTTAAGTGGGCGTTGCATAGCTTATGTAATGCAATGCAATCAGCTTGGGTTTTTAGGATCCAACCTCTTCTTCGCAATCTGAGCTCATTGTCGAACACCATCAATTTTGCCAAAACGTAAGTGAAAGTTTCGAAAATCTGACATAAAACTCTTACCTACCTTCTACTTTGATTACATTCACAACTTTCAACTATGAATATAATTGAAGTAGAAGAATAGCAAGAATTTTACCTCAGATTTTGAGAATATCGTCTGCGTTTGTGTTGACGTTTCGCCACACTAGCTTTCAGTTCTTAGGGTATACTCATCCATCAATTCTAATCCACCCATCTGCAATGAGCTACATCATTGCTAGCACCTTCGTCATGAAGACATCAAAGTCTAGAGGGGTGACATCAACGCCTCCAGAGAAAGTAGACACTCTAATGGGGTAAGCAGCGATAGAAACTAATCAGCTGAGCAGTTGGTAGGTCAGGTAGGTGATTTGATCAAACTAGAATGGAGGGACTCATCGGATAAAGGCCTGAAGACAGAGCCATTGTTTCCCATTTAAAGAATGAGTCAAGGTGGGACTAGGTGAATGGAAGCTGGCAAAGAAACTAGACAGCGGAGAAGGCACCTACATATGAGTACATGTTCTGGGTGGTTTCTATTGAGCGTATTGATGGTTACTGATGGCTCTTGACCTGTGAACAATTGTCGGAAGACTTGAAGTTCCCTGGGATTGCGAGAACCCATAATATCTCGCCTTCCTGATTCCAATCAACGCCATCGATTCCTTCTTCTGGTCGGCAAAAGAGACAGTTCTCCATCCGCCTTATTACATCGGCGCATCTGCGATAGATATACTTGAGTAAGCAGTCTTCCATGTTAGACGAGAAGTGTTCAACGAATACGCTTCACGCTACGGAACCGTCGTCATCTGCCTTCGATGGCGAAGAATACTCCTCGAATCAGCGCAACTCTCGTCACTCTGCTCTGTTCATTGTGTCAAAGTGAAGAGCGCTTGCTTCTTGCTCTCAGTTTACTTGTAACAAGGGAAGCAAGGTGGTCCTACTCGTAAACAGAGTGGCTAGATTGTTGTTTTTGTTTACTCTCGTCTTCTAACAGGTACATTGTAATGTGTGACAGACTCAACTTTCTTTCTCAAAAACGGCAGGGTGAGAGCAGGCGAAACGATTACTTTTCTGTCTCAAAGGGGAATGACGACAGTTCCATTTGGAGAAGCGTATTCGTCGAACGCTTCTCGTCCAACATTGAGAACTACTTAGTCCAGCATATACATAACGAATGTGCTGACATGACGAAGTGGCTGTGGTGGTGGCTGATCTGGCGTGTGCATGCACCTCGGCATCCTAGCAGCAGCACCTATCACGGAGGCAACAGCGAAGCAATGGCATCGTCGAGCCTTCTCTTAACGTCCTTCATCCTCATCAAGTTACCTCGTCAATCATGCAACTAGTACTGGAGAATACTGCCTACCTGTATTCAAGCCACTCATTCTGTGATAGCGATGGCTAAGTAGGAACGGACGGATGCTGAGCTTAAAGCACTATGTCAGAAAATCGACTACTGAAAGCTTCTACCAACCAAACAAACTCACGGCGTTATGGGGAACATCAATTTCGTTTTTCCATGCTGGGCACAGCCTCCTCGCCAGGTTGGAATCCGCCGACAGCACGAAGAGTAGAAATGTCTGACGGAAACCCACATTCTGCACGTCCATCTACCACAGAATTTGGGTCAAGCTGAATGGACGCACTCAACTTTTGTGGCGGTCGATTCTCGCCCAGAGTGAATTTGAGCATCTACACGCAGGAATGTTGGGCAAGGTGAGCAAGCAGAAGGAACAAATCGCCACCGTCATTATACCAGCTGATTTGGTGGTTCCATAGCGGATTGCTGCCTCAAGAAGTTTTAAGACTCGGTGAACTTCGTCCTTACAAGCATCTAGTGAATTTTACCGTCTCATGTCTATGCGTACACTCCCTGCATGAGCGACATTGTCGGAGACGTCCTTTCGACCCAAGCGAGTCCTCGTAATCTTCGCGGTTTTAGGGATATGCCAAACACAGAACAGACAGAAGAGAACAAGCACATCAGAAACTTTTTCGTCTCACTGCTCATCAGTAAAGAGCTTTCGTGCTTTCGTCCGCGAGGATCCTGTGTGGTGTCTGTTTTAACAATGCCTCAGGTGATATATGCCTCATTGCTTGAAAGAGAATTCTCCGAGTAGCAAAATGAAAACATTTATTGCAAGACCAAATCTCAAAGTGCATAGGAATGCGGATTTTATGTCTCCTCCTTTGCAACAGGCGGAGTGGGAGCAGATAGTGCACAATGTCTCGTATAATCCATTTATTTACGTTTGGCAAGCCTGGACAAATGTATCATCGTCTTTTCGTTGATGACAGGTGAGGCGGCCACGTCATAGCAATGTTTATGTTTTGGTGAGGTGAGGAACGCTATCGGCGCCCAGTTGGAGTTGAGGCGAGACCCTGTGGACGCCACAACCGAAGATTGCCATCGGCCTCAGTGGACCAGGAGACAACCGCCCTCCCGCTCCCTCCTCCCCCCTCCCGCGTACTGGTCAAGTCACTTTGTAGGAGTTGCATAGCGGTTCTGGCTCAAGACTTGCTTCATGCGTTTGTACTCAATCACTTTGTCTATAATTACTTGCAGACTCAGCATACGTCTTTCAGCTGACTTGCTTTCATTGTTTGGGCAGCAAGTAGTAGCACAGGCGATATTTTAACCTTAGACTTCTTAGTTAGTAGGCATTATCCACATCAGCATTTACTCATTTATTAAGGTGGCAATCAAGAAGTCTAATCATCAGCCTTCGTCTGTTAATCACACGCTTTACAATTACTAGAACATACAGGCACTAAGCTGAAGTGGATGTCACCCCAGCCTACAAATGCTGGCGGTGTGGTTGACAAAACAGAGCTGCGAGGACAGTAGCACTGGGTGAGGCCAATGTGACGCTTAAAATGTTAGAGCATTCTTTGCCATTTATTTGCAAAATTGTCAGTTTAGGTGCAATCAGTGAAAATCTCCCTTATCTTTGCGGACTAAGTATATCGACATGGGAGGACTAATGGCTGAGGAGACGGCGATGCAAATGGAGGTGGATGATTTTCATCATGAGGTGTCTGCTGGAGTGGCAAGAGCTTCCATACCGTAAAGCAGCTTTCTGGACGTTAATCTGTCGGATAGTAAAAAGAAGGAGTCCATTTTTATTGTTGGTCGAAAGAGGTTAGTGATTTTGTTACTTTAAAAGCACCATAAGTAATCTGACGGTCCCGTGATCATTCGTCAATGTGGTCGACTTGCATTCTTTCGGTGGTCAATGTTGTCAACATTTTTGTGAAGACACCCCATTAGCTCTTTAAATATCGTCAGTAGTGCTCGCGATTAGCCGATACCCAAATCCCTCGTTGACTAGCAGACGAGAATTTTGATGAGGTAATTAAGTGTTTTCCAAGCACATAACCGTCCTGCATCCTAAAACACTGAATAAGCGCATAGGCCGCGTTGAATAGCAGTTTCGTAAACCTCTTTCTTACTTCCATTCTTTTAGCTCTGACTCAATCACCACCGCGATTCGCCAAATCTTCGCAACAAGATATTAAGTGGGTGGAAGAGGAAGAAAAGAGATGAAAGGATGATGCACGAGTAGCATGTGGATGGATGGATGGCCAGTCGAAAGAAGGTCCACGTAGATGCAAAGATAAGCCGACCATAGAACGCATACTCCGTAAATGATTGGAGTGTTTGGTGAGTACATGAATGCAGCCGAGATGGATGAGTGCAGAGGATCAACTTTGCTCCGGAGCAGATCTGTCCCCACAAAAGTTGGATGTAGCCAATTATCTAGACCTAAATTCCCCTGTGAATGGACGTGCACAATATGGATGTTGGCTAAACCGTTCTGTTCCGCATAATTTCAGGGGCATTCAAAATGGCGAGGAGTTTGTTTGGTTGTTAGCAGCCATCCGTGGTCGATTTCCTAACATGCTGCAATAGGTCCAGCGTTCGTCCCATCCAACTTAGCCATCGCTTTCGCAGAACTTGTAGCTTGGGTACAGGTAAACGGCTTTGCCCATTGCTAGTTCATTGAATAACGAGGTAGCTTGATGAGGACGAAGGACGTAAGAGAAGGCCTGGTGCTGTCAATATTTCGAGGAGGCGGATGCATACACGCACGTAGCTCTGCTGATCAGAGTGGCCAGATCAACCACCACACTACATCGCCTACTAATAGATGCAGATCACCAGCCGTGTCGCATCACTGGCCTGTATTCCAGAGAGGCCTTTTGGAATGTTCGTTTGTTCAGTTAGTGCCCATCACCCTCGACTGCTTCCAGTCAGCAAACAAGGCACAGGATTCCAATGCTCATTGACGCTTTGAAGCGATAGTGTTGCGCAACTTTTATTCACCACTTGCTTGCTCTCCGCTTTTACCTCCAACTCACCCTTTGATCATAATTTATCCTGTCATTGCATAAACTGTTCTCAACTGTTCGACAAGTAGGAAATTGATAAAATTATTCCTCACCCTCGTACAGCCAGGTGGAAGACTGAAAACTTGCATCTCAGTCAATTGGTGCCATGACTTGGCTTGTGGTCAGTAAGGTGTCGAACACTCTTAAGGCGTACGTCTACACCTGCTCGTCTTTGAGGGCTTGGATGCATCACGATAAGCTTATGGACGATTCACTTGACGTCGATTCGGAGAAAGAGATGCATTGGTGTGCATGCGCTATTTCTTCATCGCTTGGAAACCTCGACTGACAGCTGCCACCATTGGCTACCATTTTGATGTACTAGCTACAGCCTGATGGAACACTTTTGGCAGACAGAAGAATTCCAGCCCATTTATTCAGAACGCCAACTCGGAATCAAAAGAAGCAAGAGACTTCAGCAAACTTCCTGCCGTTTCTCTTCTCTTGCTATTGCACGAGTTGTGGAAGCACCAACCAGCCTATTAAATAAATTAACAGTCCTAATCGGTACTAATTGTATGCCTGCACATTGCCCTGACATTTTTCTAGCGCCTCACTTTGCTAATGGACAAGTCTTACTAAGCCTACTGGTCAGTTGGTTGCTTTGATGGCTGATAAGCTAGTTTGTTCTTCAACAACAAGTGCCATAGCTGATGTAGAAGCTTGATTCCTCTTTATATCTGATCACCTGCGTGACTAGCCTGCTAGTTGATTAGTCGCTTAGTAGGTTGGTGAGAGCATGACAACTCCACTGGACAGTCGAACGAGGTAGGCGGTGAACTTTCAGTGAACCAGTGTGCCAAGCAGCTGACCTACATGCATCCAACTAATTGAATTGCTGATCTGCAAGTCAACGAGGGAGCCATGAATGTTGCAGCAACAGCTGATTGTTAACAAAATGGAAAATGGTCAGTTGACATTGGTGATATCCACACGAAAGTTGGCAATACTAAATACCCGAAGGCCACTTTCGGGCTTTATAAAGGTGAACGTGAGACGAATATGTGACCACGCAAAACAAGTCAGGCAAGAAGGCATACTCTCCCTAGCGTGAGAACAGGCTGCCTCTCGTCTAACATGAAGGACTACTTCGTCAAGCACATGTAGTGCAAATGCGCCGCTGTGCCGAAATGGCTTCCGAGTTGGCAACGTTAGCGAATGCTTCGGTGGCAAACTGCCAACTCAGTATCAAAAGCAGGGGTGGAGGGCCATGACAGATCTTCTGCTTTTTCTCTACCTTTCTTCCCCTGCACTATGTTACGATGCCACGATTCAACAAGAGGTTTTCGCCTCATCAAGTCCTAGTTTTGTCACCTACCTGAGTGGAATCAGGTAGAAGGTAAAGATGGAAACATTGGTGGTTCGCAAGATCATCATTGGGTAAGAAGTGACGAATTGTGGCAGTACCTGCAGCCACCATCACGAACTACTGGTCCACTGGTCAACGAGGCAGCTGTAGTATTAACTGATGGCGAGTACAAATGTGTGTAGCAATATGTCCTCACGTCAGGGTGTGCGATATTGACACAAAATGCAGGTTGGCACGTCAAATGTGTCACGCTTGCTGTTGGAGGTAAGACATAGGTCAGGTCACGGGTCGATCATTAATGCGTCAAGTGGGAGGAGTAATGGCAAGTGGAGTGTATGCGATTGCCACTAGCAATCAAGGCATTCATGAAATGGGATAGCGAGTAAATTCTAGCACTTCTAAGCCCTGACCACATTTTGTCCAACTGGGAGAACTATTCACTTAACTACATAAAGAGGATTTGTTCCGTTCGTAGCATTGATTACCAGGACTCAAATGTAGCGTCGCCCAGACACTGCAGACTATGTCTAGAAAATAGAGATTGGGATTATCGGCATGGGAGGATTGATGGCTGAGAAGATGCCGGTGTAAATGGCGGAGAGAAATCGCATCATACGTTGTCCACTGGAGTGGCAAGAGCAGCTATACCATAAAGCATCGAAAAGAAAGAGACGATTCGGACTGTTTATTAGAAGAGGTCGGCCTTTAGGTCAGCATGTCGCCTCCTTCCCCCACAATTCATACACAGGCATACTGCCTATCGGTGCCCGAGAAACAAAGGCATTTAGCAATCAGGCTCAAGTAACTTCAGGCGGTACATTCAGTGGTGTTTGTCCTCGACAATGCTCCAACACTGCCAAACCCCTTAGCATCCGTCCAGTCAACTATTTATGCTCTCATGCAGGCGGATTCATTTCGCGAATGAGTGGCATTACTTGATGTGTTTCCAGACCTAACACCATTGTAACAAGGAGAGAGGGAACGGAGAAGCAGAAAACCTGTTTTCTTTTTACAGCATCTCGCACGTGAGTGAAGAGCGCTAAGCGTATACTGTGGACAGTCTGGGACGGCAGTGACAGCAAAGGGCAGTTCTCGTCTGTGGTTCTAAAACATCAACTAATGCTATTCCCAGATTACTTAATGCTGAAGCAGTAGAATGAGAGTGATTTGGGTGCTATCTGGGTTGAATAGGATGCGATTTAGGCGGATGACAAGCCCGTTGGCAGGTAGACCAATGGTTCAACAGTAAGTAGTAATGTCTCCACTTAAGTGTCAAGTGTAAATGTCACTTGGCGCACTAGGTCCAGTGTGCTTGTTAGCCAATGACCTAGCTGTTAGGTGGTTCGTAGGTTGGGAAAATCGCCTGCAACGGAGGTTAGGATTAGACGCATTGTTCTCAACAACAGTCAACCACCAATCACAGTCTTGGTCAAAGTCTTACTCCTCACAGCGGGCGCAGCACATTTGACATGCCAACTGGCATTTGAGTCACGCTAAAGGCATCATAAGTAGTCTGGCTATCCCGTAGTCATTATTCCATTATTCCATGTGCAGGCTCTCGGTGGTTAACAGTGTCAACCTTTGTTCAGGGGCATCACATTAACCATGTAGACGTTGCTATCAGTACTTGCAATTAGGTGAAAATAAATCCCTCGTTGACTAGCACGCGAGCATTTCGATGAGCTAGTCATGTGTCCGACTAACTGACTACTAGGTGTGATTGCAGCTACGAATCAAAGACTTTGCACCACCCTCGCTTTTTCATTTTGATGTGAAAACAGACATCTAGCCATAGTAGCCATTCAGCTGCCACATTCTCTCTCCTTAACTACTCCAACGTACCATTCCATCCATTAGCCCTTTCAAGTAACCTGCCCGATTGTATTCCTCGTTGTACTTTGATTTAACAACCTGTGTCCAACGTGCCCAATGCAAAGAACAAAAGGAGGCGATTCTCTGCATGCCGAATTCGCTGGAGGCAGCAACACATACGAACGAGGTTGCTGTCTATAAGAAAAGCAATATGGAAGAAGAGAAGACGAAGGCGTCTTTGAGTGAGGATGCGGTGTACCTGAGAATCGTCACTGATGCGAGTATTTAGTTCCACTGTAACAAAGGATTTAAGGTCAGAGCTTGGAGGCTCCGACTGCTGATAAACGTTACGCACTAATTTCTGATCTAATTAGGTCTACATCGCGAAATATTTGGGGCAGGTGCAGTGCGAGATTTTATTTCTCAGGCTTCCGATCCGCTCGGTGAATGGACGACGACGCCTCGTTCCTGCCGCTTGGTCACCTTTCCCGACATCCTTCGCATGCAGATGCTCAAATTCTATCTGGATCAGTTTTAACTTTTAAAAAAGTAGAATGTGGCTAATTAGTTAGACCCAACTTCTTCTGTGGATGGACGCGCACAATGTGGGTGGTGGTTAGACCTTTCCGCTCTGCCTGCTGCCCGTGGACTTCGATTCGGCGAGGTAGTTGTGCTTAGCGTGTGCAAATGGCAGCTTCATGTGGCCAGTTTTCAGGTAGGCTATTAGATTTTATAAACATTATTTAAACCTACATCGGGAAGCGTGCTGTTCCAATTGTGGATAGCTTGTGCTACTAACGAGTTATTTAAGTAGCAAATGCTGCTTGCTGATTTCCAAAGGTACTTCTGCTTCTACTAGTCTTCTCATGAGTTTGAGATCACTTTTGCCTTAAAAATTTTGCGTTGCTTTTGAATACGTCAAAAGCGGTTGCATTATGCTACCAGAAGTTGTGAGAGGAGGACCGCCAGTTGAGGCGGAATTAGCGGTCTCCCGTACTCAAATACGCGGTTAAATAAGGTGAAATTCCATTGTTTATATGTTTTGGGCTTTGCTTATAGCATCTGTGATGAGTAATTTTTGCGTCGGCCCTCATTATAGTTTTTGTGTTGAAATCGATCAGACTTGAATCGGAAAACAAATAGTTTGCGATATTTTTGCTACTAATTGGTTGTTAGGTATCTCAAAGATCTTGTTTGGTTCATTCTTGTTGTAGCACATGAAATCGACATGCAGAACAATATTCTTGTTCTTCAAATGTGATGAGGAGCACGAGTGGACCCTCGTGTACCGTAACACATCTGCCGCGTCTCAATAACAACGATAATTGATGGTTGACCTTGATCCCGAACGCTCCACACTTGGTTCATTTCAGTGACAGCTCTCTAGCCACGGGTACCACGCGGAATGACGATAGCGTTTCCCCTCAGAGACCCAATACAGTTTCACTATTCCTTGTTCATTCTTACTCAAATAACTAATGGTGTAACGCTTATCACGAAAGTTAATTTAAAAATGGAAAGATACGCCCACAACGCTTAGTTTTATTCAAAGTAGGGCATGAGTTGCATTACTAGCCTGCTAAAGTGCCAACGTAAAATTTAACAAAATAACTTTTTAGCTTAGAATTATTAGGGTTTCTGTTTGTGCTACTAAAGTCATTATAATAATCTTTCAGTCTTTTCTCATTTTTATTCAGTGTTTGCATGACCGAAACTGACGCTCCTCTCCAAGACTGCCTCTTTTTTCCCTGATTGACATTTCTGCTGCCTCAGCCCCGTTTCCTGCGGTGGTAGACTTTGGTAAAGAGGGCGACCGAGTGCTCAAGGACGAGCGAGTGTGTGCTTATTTTCTTTTGCTCATAACGAAAATGCATCTGTACCGACTACCTCGCAACTTATCCAAAACAAACACACTTAATTCTCTCTCTATCTACCATATTTAGCATCAAGCAGTTCGAGAGTTGTGTCATCTGTTGCTTGACACTCATTTGGCCATATCAACCACCAGACACCTGTGTTACTATGCCACTGAATTCCTCAGAACTTGGGTTGAGTCGATCAATTCAGGCAGAACTGTCATCTCTGCTGCAGTAGCTATGACTATGGCACATCCATTTGGCATGTCAAATGGGTCACGATAGTTGGTGAGGGTAAGAGAGGCTACGCCTCAAGTTAATCAGCAGTCTATCAAATAGAGGAAGTAATGTCATATGGAGCATCCATGGAATCAGATTGAAGCCAAAAGAGAGGCTGTGCCCCACGGGAATTTCAACAGTGCTATCCTCTGCACTGCGAATTGCTCCGGTCCACAACCTACTTAATAGCCAGATCGCTAGCTATTAAGCAACCCGAACCATTCAGTGAGTGCAGGCAGCGAGCGCTCTGAGACTCTGGCATATGCTTGGAATTAAAGGAGGTTACCCTCAAACAGTCGCGTCCTTGCATTCTCAGCCAGTTCTACTGAAGACTAAAGTGCAAAGTGGAATCTAATGTCAAACATCCGGAAAATCCATCTTGAAATCCTGGCAAGTGAGAGGGGAGTGAACGTTACTAGCACATCCGAACAGAAACTTCCTTCTTCATTAACCAATGTCATAATGTAGCGACATGGACCAGTGAGACGTCAGAGACTCCCGCGATATGCCTTTCTGCCAACTCATTTTACGCAGTCACATATTCATCCCACGTGCTTCCTTAAGAAGTTCAGATACAGTCTTTAAGAAGTCACCATTGCCAACTTTCGTGTGTGCATCACTAATGTCAATTAGTCACTTCCCATTTCGCTTTTAAACGTTTATTACTGCACCGTTCAGAGTACCCCGTTGACTTGCAGATCTGTGGTTCAATGAGCTGGTCGAGTCGATAACAAACTGACTGTAGGGCGTGGCTATGGCTCTGGGTTAACCAGCAGTAACTCAGCGCCTTGATTCACTGACGGCTGACCACTTGCCTCTTTTGCCTATTTAGCAAACTTGCCATGCTCTCAGCAAGCTTCCAGCCAACCAGCTAGCCACGGTGGCAACCAAGTGAGAAAGGAAGCGAATTTTTTTTAATTAGCTACTGCACAAATTGTTGACTCACTGACTGACTGATCCATCAACCAACTAAATGACCCTCCAACTGACGAAAAGTCCCAAAGAGCCTTATTTCTTGGCATGGGTTGATGATTTCGATAAGTGAATAGCAATTGACAACTTAGATGGACAACGCTCTCTACCAAAGTTCGTTGAGGTTTCACACAGCCTGTCATTCTGTCGCACAAATTGTTGAGTGCGCGACTGGCCAAAGCAGCAAACAAACTGAAAATCCGCCTAACCAACAGCTAGCGACTGTGTTACTTCGTCAATGTTCTCTGGAGTGCGTCAAAACCGTCAGTGAAATTTGAGAACTGGAGATTTGTTTACCTTACCACCCAACGGTGACGAAGTTGCATACCATGAATTTCCTCAATTCGACTTATACGTCAAATGCAACTGTGGCTTATTGTAGCCCATGGAATTGCTTGACATAGCGAAGAACCCAATGTAAGCTAGTGTCTCCTCTTCTTGTCTCAAGGCGTCTGTCTTAATCACTTGATACGCCCTGTTAGGCAAGCCGTTCCCAGTGAAGACCAACTGCTTTTTGGATGGGGTCTTCAGTGTTGCATTTTCTGACTAGTTTCCAATGATATAAAAATGTCATTCACCTTGTCGACATCCGAGAGTTGAGTGCTAAATTGACTGCGGGTAGCCATATTGCTGAGAGGTCGACTGTTACAAATAATAAGACCAGGCACTACCTCAACAACTAATTAAATGTAGAGGTGCAATCCTTCAAAGGTTGTTGGCGGATTGAGAAACCGCTGGGAGAATTCAGTCAATCTGAGGTAATCATCCTTCTGTGTCTATGTCTATATTTATGCTGGCTAGGCATCCACCTTTGTCTGTTTTATCACAGACGTCATTCCGACGATTCCATGCGAGGTCTGAAGTCATCGAATGCGAGACCATTTGGCTAGTGGAAGAGGTAGACGATGGTTTGATGCTAAGAAGTAAAGTAAACTTGAGAGGAGGCAAATGTTGTGCATTTTGGTGATTCTAGTGGATTATCCGCATCAACTGCTGTTTCCTTTTCCTACTCACTCGATTAATCCCGACCACCTCCTACAGGTGACTATGGTGTCCCCCACACCCACTTACCTTATCCACGTAAAACACCGCTGCCCATCCCATTCCCCTTTAAGCAAAGCTTCCCAAAATGGGTAGTGGAAATTAGCACTTGAAGTAGGCGGAACTTTATTTGAATCATACCACTATGTTAGGGTGAAAGAGGATGAGAGGTCAGGAGCACGAGCAATCAAACATTATAGTGACAGAAGGAAGCCAGTATCAAAATTAATTTAAATTGACAGCAGCACCTCTAATGTCATTATGTTACCAGGTAGCAGCAGTTCACCAGTGCGCAGCCTCGATATGTGCGGAAGAAGGCTACGCAGACCATTTCGTCCTCAAATAGCATCTTCGCAGACTCACCAAAGCATGGGCATTGCGGCGATGTGACTGCCTTGTCTCTCATAGACGCGAAGACGAGGATTTGGAAATGATTTGCGTGCGGAACAGCGCCTAATCATCCGAGCGTGCCAGATGCAAGCATTGGATTCTATGAGACCATGTGTACTAACTGTTCACACTCTGCTTTTTCCAAGGATGAGAAGGTGAAGGAGGAGAGACGAATCTCACAACCTTTGGACGCTTCGTAATGCGCTCATGTAATTAATGCTTCCATTTTACTACTTGGAGAATTGGCTTTCAAGTAATGTGGTCTATGCCAGATTTCAATCAGCGATCGTTGGAGTTGCTGTCTGTTAGTCATGTTCGTAACGAACCAACTGTTGGGTGTGGCTGTAGCTGTGAGTGATCCAGTTCACCAGTTTCTCTCATTTGGCAATTGAGTGCGTAGGTTATAATGGGAGAAAGTCAAATGTCAATTAGTCATAGCTCTAGTTGTTGACCAATCAGTAGATCAGTAACCATCCTACCAACATAGACAATTCCACCAAAATTAAGAACCTCAGAAGCAGTTGCAAACGTTTACTTTATTTAAAATTAGTTTACTCTCCACTGCTTAACTAGCCGTCTAAGAGGAACATGACCAAAATGATCTTGCATTTAGAGAGGATCGTCACATGCTCAAAGTGAGGTGGAGGAAGATACCGCCGATGAGCCTAATTCTTGCACGAATGACATCCTATTTCAAACAAGTGCGCATTCTTGCACACCTACAACAGTTGACTTGCTGAAGGAGCAAGGAAAAGAAGGAGGATTGAGTGCAATTTCGGTTGACTAAGATGCCACCTTGAGTTCAGTGAGAAGGTTGTGTGCTTCGGGCCACAGCAGCCTCTCAACGTCCTTCGATTCCGGTCTACCAACTACAAGAACCCTAAGCGCCACATGCAGAGAATTCGCATTACTCTTCGTGGATTTTGCAAGATTTCACTTGGATTTGAAAAACAATGACATTCAAGCGAGGATCGAAAGCATCGGCGTGGAAAGAACAAAGGCTGGAACGGGAGGCTTAGAGCAGTTGTGGGGACACAATATGCTTGAAGCCTCACTACTCCACATTGGTGGTTAAAGCCTGACGTCCCCTCAGTACTGATAAGTGGCCTCAGTGCATGCGTAAAATAGAGGGAAAAGAGTAAGGAATCGATGCTAAGGTTTCCTCGAGAAATAGCTCCACGGCATCACCTCATTCATGTACCTTAAACAGATGGTGATACCGCATTCGCACCCTAATTAAGGCTGCTATAACAAAAACTCGTTACGTGGTTGTGGAGTTCCCTCAGGTCAAGGCAGCACAAACCACTGAGATGTGAAGAGAAGCACAGTTATGCACGCCAGCTCGGGCGTCATTGGCACCTCTGGCTGCTACGCTCATAGTCATAAGCACCCGCGTCCATCTGCTAGACTGAACGACTGAATTAATTACGGCTTATGCGCTTCATATAGGCTTGACTTGGTAGTCCTCAATGGAGAACGAGAAGTGGTCGACGAACACCATTCTTGCTGCGGAACCGTCATCATCTGCCTTCGAGAGAGAAAAGTGCTCTCATAACACTCATCACTCTGCCTCGTTCATCAATCACTAAAGATGTGTTAAAGCTGAATCTGCGACACATTTCGAAGGTTTTGTTGGTTTCTGTAATTGGATCTGTGCATTCTCCTTCCCTCATTTTTGCATAGATTTTATTTCCTTAGAAAGAGTAGAGTGCGATCCGCCAGGAAGTACTCTTAATTGATGTGAAGGCTGATGGCAACAGCTCTAAAGCCAGAGACGTGTTCTTTGAACGCTTCTTAGTCAAGCATGAATAATACAGGTATGGCGACGTGACGAAGCTGCTTTAGAAATGCCACATTTCGTTGGTTTGTTGGTTTCTGTAATTGGATCAGTTTATCCGGCTTCGCTCATTTTTGCATAGCTTTAATTCCCTTGGATAGAGTAGAGTACGATCCGCCAGGAAGTACTCTTAATGGATGCAAAAGCGTGTTCTTTGAACGCTTCATAGTCAAGCATGAATAATGCGGGTATGGCGACGTGATGAAGCTGCTTAAGAAATGTCAACGTTATTGAATTATGTGGTGGCTAATCTGGCTGTTGAAATCGCGTGTGCCTGCGTCTCTTCTTCCGCGCAGCAACACTAATCACAGAGACAGCGGTAATTCAGCAACAGTACCTGTCCTTTCCCAAACGTGCCTAATCCTCCTCACCTCAACTCGTCATCAATGCCTCCAATGATGGAGATTGATACCCACCCTGTTACACACCTTCGCAATTATGACAGTGCATTGCTGCTGACATTACAGCAGCATCAAACTTCGTGGGAGCCACTTTTCAGCCAATTAGGATTGAGACCGTTTGCATGTAGCATCTGCAATCGTGGTGGACCTCTTGCCATTTTAGCACCAAATGGTGGTCCAATCACTAAACAAGTGACGTTCGCACAACTTGTCTGCTTTGGCAGACAGGTGTGTGTTGCTCGCTAACAAAGTTGTTTGCCTTGGACTCTTCAATTTGTCTGGACTGCTAACGTTTTTCTGCAATGTGGGAGCGATTCGTCTTTCAGCCACTTTGTTCTCCTTGGTTCAAAAGTAGCTTGCAGCCTCGGGAACTTTTAGGCCTGGTTCAAATTCGCCCTTGCAACCATCTAGTGAAATTTAACGTCTCATGTCGATGTGTTCACTTCTCGTATGAGTGATATCTACAGAGATGGTTCCTCGACCCAAACGAGTCCTTGCAACCGTCATGGTGTTAGGGGTCAATCAGGGGCAGGATAGACGGAAAAGAACAAGTAAGCCGGAATCTTTCGGTCTTTTGTCTGTTGAGAGTCCTGCGTGGCGCTTGTTTCAACAAATGGCACCAATCACAGCACTTGAAAGAGAACACTCCAAATAATGCACCGAAGACTCTCTGGTTGGTGTCTGCTCAGGTCGTGGTAAGAAGGGATCCCAAAGCGCGTGGTCAGTTTGGCGTTCATCTCTCCTCCTTGACCTTCACATCCTTGAAACGAGAAGAGTGGGATCAAATAGACCGCAAAATCTCATATTATTCATTCATTCGCTTCCAGAACGTTCGTGATTCAATCTTAAATCCTTGTCTTTTCGTCGAAGATAGATGAGGCAGCCAAATCGCCGCAAGGTTCATGCTTTGATGACGTGGTGATGACGCTGTTGCAAAGCGAATCAGTCTGCGCAGCCTTCTTCTGCACGTACTGAGTCTTTGCATTTTTTAACTGCTGTCTCAATACAGTGAAACTGGCTCCATTTTGACAGCATAGGTATTACTGATAATTCAAATTAACTTCGATACTGCTTTCCTTTCCATTTCCTGATTCTTGATTGCTCATGCTCCTTACCCTATAGCTCCTTTCACTCTGGCATGGTGGTGTGTTTAAATAAAGTTTCGGCTACATAAAGTGCTAATTTTATTACCCTTTTTGGGAAGTAGCGGATAAAGGCAAATGGGATAAGTGATAACGCTTTGGATGCGTAGGTGAGTAAGTGTAAAGGAAGCGATAGTAGCCTGTTGGAGGTGGTCGGGATCGATGGAACGAGGAGGGGAATGAGAGGGTGAGTGGGCCTGAATATAGCCTCCTGAGTACTTTATAGCATCGACCGCATTAGCATCTCTGGATCTGTTGGCTGTGATTGGCGTGTAGCCGCGGACGAAATCACCACGACACGAGCAATTCACAATCCCTCTTCATTGCAGACTAAAGTGGTTTTGGCTTACGCCGGCGAATTCTTTAGTACGATGCACCTGACTCAGTTAAACTCCGAACACTACAGCGTGGATGAAAGCTGTTACACTGATACCTCCCATTTTCACACCACACCCGCGATTGATGCACTGTCACAATGGTGACAGTGACACGTAAAATTGACTAGTAATGGAGAATGTCGCCTACCTCTATTCAAGCCACTCGTTGCAAGAAAGCGAGGGCTAATAAGGAGGGAATGAATGTCAAATTTGTTGCAGCATGTCAGAAAATTGACCACTGAAAGCTTCTACCAAACAACAGAACTCAAAGCGTAATGAAAGCACCAACTTTGCTTTTCCTCACTAAACCCAGCCTATTTGCCGGGTTGAAGTTTGCTGACAGCACGAAGAGTAGAATCGTCCAAAGAAAATCCACATTCCTCACGTCTATCCACCTCAAAATTTCAAGCTAACAGAACAATCACATTTAATTTTTGTGGCAGCACGCAGAGAATGTTGAGAAAGGTTGCCAAGCAGGAGGAACAAAGCGCCATCGTCATTTCACCGAAGGGATCGGTGACCGAATGAAAAGCATCTCGCACTGTCTCCTGAGCCGCCCAAATCGAGAGGTAGGCCTATTCAAATAAATGACTACTGCAATACCTTTGTCAGCAGTCAGTACCTTCTGCTCAAATTCGCTCTGGACGAGAATTGGCTGCCACAAAACTTGAACGTGGCCATTCAGCTAGTCCAAAATTCTAAGGTTGGTGGAGATTACCCAGCTGCCGGTGGACCACAACCTGACGATGAGGCTATGCCTAGTAAGCAAACACAAAATTCATATTTTTATATTTTGCTTTGAGTTTTTTGGGGATGGCAGCAGCTTTAGTGGTCGACTTACTTTCCTCGTTCATTAAAGTGATGTCGCTTCTCTCCTCTACTCCACTCAATATCCTCCATTGCCCTTGTAACTAAATGTGATTCGACATCCACTTACATGTCTCAAAAATCACAGCTATGAGTCATGAGCCGTGTTTATTTTTTATTCTTTTGAGCCTGATTTGTTTCAATCGCATCTGCGAAGTGAAACCAGTGACCAACAGTCACGCCGGTCAAGGGCGGCAGCAGACGAGGGTGTGGTGGGGCAACTACAGCAGAGCACGAACTTTACACGCACGCCTGTGCGCTTGCCTGTCTAACAACAGCGTCGAATTGCCTGGTGGAACACTTGGACCATTGTGTTCTCAACGACCCCATCATTAGTGGGGACGGACATCTAGCCGCTTTGTCAGATCGACACGTTTGTGTTATATATGCCTGACTAATTAAAAGAAAGCGTTCCACGAACACGTCTCTGCTTACCAAACCGTCGTCATCCACCTTCTTCACCGATGAAGAATGCTCTTTGTCTGCTCTCACGAAAGATACATATTTTCACACAATACTCTTGAGTATGTTGAATTGGCATTTCTCGGTAGCAGTGCCTGCACGTCTCAATGAAAGTAGCCGTAGTGGTACAGTTGTCCGCTTTGTAATTGCTTCCTGATTTGGACATCAATCACATCGACATTTGCTCCATTCAGTGGATCGTCGCCTGGCCTTTTACCGCCTTGTGGTAGCTGGCATGATTTGAAGGTCAAAACAATTAGTCTTGCAACTGTTGAGGAGCGGATTGTATTCAATCCACAATTTTAGTGTTAGTAAGAAAAAAAATAAACCTTAGTGCATCAGCAGCTCTACACTTTCATACTTATGAACACGAGACAACGCGATCTGCTCCGTCTCATTGTTCTCTTTCTCCCTCATTCTCCTTAGTCTCCTTCTCTAGTTTCCACTACTGCATGCAAACCGATGCGACGTCTTCTCGTCTGCTTCCTCACATTCCCATTTACCTTGGTAATACGCCCTCTGCTCAACTTTTCGCATCCTGTCTTTGTTCACTGTAACCATCTGGTCATCGCTGCTGCATGCAGTCGAACCATCCACCTGACAAACAGCCCTGATGGGGCTCATCCTCTGGCACTGTAGGAGGTCAGCAGCTATTCCACACCACCCACCTTATCTTGGATGCTTAGACAGACCATCACATCAAATAGTTGGTAATGTCCATTGCAATCTAATAGATGGACGTGACTGCGGCTTCTAATTGATAATCTCATTACCTGCTTTGCTTGGCTATCCAATGAGCACATTAGGCTCTCAACAACCCACTAGCCAGTCAGCCGCCTCGGTGTGATTACTTTGGAGGCGGAAGTGGGTTCGCTCTTCTCATCCCAATGGATCTCATTCTGCTGGATTGTCTCTCCAAAGCCACTACGAGGACAAAATCTGCGCACATGGTTTAGTAGGTCTCTGACGTTAGCGTAGCCCCAAACACAGAAACATCGTCGGCATCTATAGCTATAGAAGCCGGATTACTTTAAGTCCTCTTCTTCCACAATTCCACATGAGCCCTTTGGGTGCTAGCGCGTATACTTGATTGCGTGACACTATATACTCGAGTGGAAGAGCCCCACCACAACTCGCGAAACTGTGTTTAGTGTTAAACCATAACGACTCGAGACTGTTATGATAGGAGTAGAGTGGATCGCCCGTGTCCTACCACCTACGATGACTTACAGATCCTGAGATGCTGATGTGGTCCTCGCTAAAAAGTACCTTAGAGGCTGTATCCACACCCACTTACTGTTTCCTCCTCACATTTATTCTACTAATTATCATCGTCCCCTACAGATTTTGAAAGCTAGCTTTGCCTATTTTCCGGTCTACTTTAGCCCACACACATTCGATTTTCACCTGAGCAACCGAACTCGCTAATCACCCTCCCCCTCACTGTACTAAACGATACCAAAGTAACATGCATGCTTCTCTGCACTGAACAACGGACCTTTCAACATAGCCTCCGCATAGCATCGGCATCGTGACAAGGCGCCAGCAATTCACATAACAAGTAAAGCCATGGTCTCAATTCACACCGTTCCAGTTTGTGCAACTAATGCGCGTGCCTTTAATATACTTCACGAGAACGATTTACTGGCTGAAGAGGTCCAGATCCCTCCCACACAACACCTCGTAATCGATAGCCAGTGTGATGACTATTGCGTCGCCGTCCACCATGCAGTGTCCTTCAGACAACGCGACTGCCACAGTCTCGAAGAATCAGAGTTGAATGTTCGCTTTGTTTATCGTCACGTGGCGTGATTGGCGGGTCTTCTTCGTCCTCCTCTGCGAGTCCACTGTACTGGCTTTGGTTTAGCAGGCGTTGACGAGCCTCCATAGGCAACCATACACGCCTCTCCTTAAGGCAGGTAAGGAAAGAAAGTGATTTGTAGGCCTTACAGTCCATTTTGGGGCAGTAATGCATGTAGTAACACATGAAGTGTTGCTTGAGGTTGGACTTGTTGGAGTTGTCTGACATCGATGACTTCTCTGCCATAGAGTCATGCCGTCTTCGCCTCAAAGACTCATCAACCGGACACATAGCAATTTAGATGATCCGCGCGACGTCTTTTTGTGCCTGCCAGTCATTCACTCAGCACAGCAGATAAGTGTACTCACTTGTTCACCTGCAAGTGCAAACCGCCCTCTATTAGAATAGCTGGATAATGGGATAAGGGGTGCAACAAGACCGCCAATTCCCTTGCTCACCTTAGAGCGCTTTATATGGCACATGTTGTGTCCCGACTTTATTGAAAACGGAAAGGTACAGGAACACTTAGAAGGTGCTTTAAGTATTGTAGCTCATCAGGAGTAATAATTTTGGCACTGAGCGATTTCCATCTTTAACAAGTCTAGCTCCTACTCCCCTTCTTTATCTACTCATTCGCATTCGTGCGACCCATGAGGTGACAAAACATGCGTGGGCAGATGCCTGTAGTCAAGCAGAATGAGTTTGAAATGAGTGAATAAACCATCAGTTCAAATTAGATTGAACAGATAGGGAGTGCATGGACTGACAAAAATTTCTAGGACGAATGGATGGATAGAGAAGCTCACCTAGTCGTTTGGACACCACCTCTCCTCCAATCATTTTGCCAATCACTATGCCTGGAAACCAGTAGACACCAAAGCATAGCGCCTTACCCAACTTGCTCATCTGCAAGCCAAAAGACTCTACAGCAGCGATAACACTTCCATTGCGTGCTATCGCACCCATCACCGACTCCACGAAGTTGGAAAAGGCGAAGGCATAGCGACTGCGGAAGACCTCTGTCGCGAAGAGAACCCGCCCAGAGAGATGGCCAGCTATCAGATGAGCGACACAAAATCATAGGCAAAACAGGTTTCGTAACATGGCTGAACACTAAATGATGGAAAAAGTAATGAATCCATCTACCCAACCCTACCAAAACCCACATCCATTTCGGTTGAAGGGTTTGTGATTAAAACTGGAATTGCTCACCAGAATAAAACTTCTTAGGTACGAATTGAGATTAAATTAACTTATGAACTGTTGCCAAGTACACGTGCTATCCGAAATTGTTAAATCCAACGACTGCCTAATCGAGTGCGTAGATGCGAATGTTAAAGTAGTAAGAAAAACAGGGCATCTACGTGACGAGTCGACGCAGACCGCAGTTCGCAGACCGCGGACTATAAGAAAGCTATCAACAACTGAAGCGACACCTCAGCAAGCAAACATTTGAGACTGCTGCGTGGTGATGCAAAGCTTCCCACTAGCCACTTCTTCCTCCGCTCCCACCGCTGCTGCGTCTACCTCACTCAAAGACACCGACTCATGCCGTCAAAGCTGAGCAACCTACCATTAAGCCATCACCTAGGCCCTCTACAAAACATGTTTCACAGCAAGGGTCACATCAACACAACAAACAACCCTCGTCCTGCCCCAACCCCGCCCACTTTGCCATCCATAGGTGCGCCAACAGCACGCATATCATAGTAATGAAAATAGAACAGGTAAAGCAGGTAAAGGAGAACAGCACTTTCCCACCCAACATATGAACGCACATTGATTCCATTACTGCACACAAAAAGGGACGGCAACAACTCATTCAGCACAATCCAATCTTACCTAGAAATATGTAGTGATAGTGAAGGCAAGACTCGCACTCATTACTGCTGCAGCTTCTTCCTCTTCAGTGTCTATTCCAGCACGAAAACGGACGAAAAATGCACAATAACATTTATAAATATAGTAAATGCTTATCAGCAAGAAAATGATAATGATTGATTGCCACGTCCTTAGCAACGTTAGAACTCATCCCAGCAAAATCTATCGCCATCAGAAAGCAAACAAATTACAAAATGCCAAAAACAATCTTATCGCTTCAAGTGCCATGCACCGAAAAGTGCATGTGAGTAGGCATCGTAGTTGGAAGATAAAACGTCCTAACAGCCACATTATGAGACTTCTGCGTTTACCTTACTCAAGTTACAAGTCCCCTCATCAAATTGGACTTCATTCATCAAAACTCATTCTTATTCAAGTGACAAACCACTTGGAAACAGTCAAAGCAATCGCACTAAATCCAAAGAAGTGTTTTGCAGTAACAAAATTCAACGCAACTAGGCAGTGCAAATGGAAAACAAAAAGTTGTGACAGCAACTGCAGCTATTTCTAAAACCGTTGGTCTAACAAATAAACTGATCAAGAAAGCAAAGGCATATATCTACACGCATTCATGAAATGAGTGCTTAATTGCAGGAAAACACCAAGCATGTGATTTCCAAGCTCTTGGTAGGGTTTTAGCACCTCTCCACAAAATTATGCCTCATCACTCAAATTCAAACGTCAGCAAAAATACAAACAACCTCAAAATCTGCTGAACCAGCCGCAATTCATCCCTACACAGCGAAAAATGCACATGAGGAGACCTTGCAGCTGAAAAGTAGCCGTCAGCACTAACATTAAGAGGCATTTGAGTCTACTCTAACAAGCATGTGTATAGAGGAAGCAAGTCGACATTCAAAGCACCTCGCAACAATTAAAAAACTAAATACAATAAAAATATACTTAATACCTACCAGGTTCCAGACTTTTGGCAGCAGATAAAGGCGCGTCAATCCAGAAAAATTATCCCCGAAAACGCGCACCACTTACGCAAGCCGCGCACAAGCCTGGCCAATCAGTTCAAAATTCGTCCGGTAAAACAAACAAGATTTAAATTTTTATGTATTCTTGATGAGACCATAATTACGACAAATACCAACAGTTTCGACTTTCGCGTATGATTCAGACAGCAAAAGAACTAATAGCTATCTGCAGTTTATGCCAGTAAAATAAATGCGTGATGGAGATAATGTAAAGTTTGTCAGTAAATCGTAAAAGTAGTTCAAATAACAGTGGTCGATGTCATTTTGCTAATCAGTTGTACGCTTTAATTTACTTTAAGCATGTGTTTTATAGCAAAGTTCATATTCAAAGCGAATAGACGCGTGGCTCAATTTGAGTAATGGACTGACCTCACTCACATTGTCTTGCAGGTGTCGTTCACCTTCACAAAAGATGCGTATTTGTACGAAACCTTGCTTATTATCTACTTGGATAGCGGAGTGTAAGCTACGATTTCAGATGGCAATTTTCGGTTGCGACGCATGCGCATCCCACTACACGTAGCCGCAGTGGCACAATAGCTTAATTCGTAATTGCTTCCTGATTTAAGCATCAACCGCATTGACAGTTGTTTCATTTAGCAACGTGCTACCTGACCTTCTGCCTCGTATGGTAGCTGTTATGACATGACTTGAAATTGTCTGAATTTGCCTGATTTGCCACTAACCCGAATGCAATTGTAAAACCGGGTTCATGATAGGAATGGAAGCGCTCGAATATTTAACAGGCTTACTTTTGTGTGGAATGATGTAAACTTTCTGGTTCCCTCCATAAGGAGACAAGAGAAGGCTATGAGAGTATGAAGCATGTTTACTGCGGCACAGATAATGTCAGGGTTAAGAATCGCACCCGTAATCACTCACTCTTGTAAGTTTGTCAATGCGATTCCTTATCTGTCTACGCCTCCTTTTCTTCGTCCTCCTCCTCATAACCCCAATTCCAAGCCAGCTCCTTATTGTGGCGTTCGAAGTCTCCCTTGAAGGCAAAAGAAGGCAAATGTCAGTGTAGAATGCATACATTCAACAGACAGAGGAAAATGAGTTGCTGGAACACCTTGTATCATCTCACACCTTGTCTTTGACTTTTGTTCCTTCACGCCTTTTATTGCATTACCATTGGACATGATCCACGAAGACCCTTAACTTCTGCTTTTAGCTTTCGCATTATCCAGATCACCCTCGAAGCCTAACAAAACGACAGCCACAAAAAGCATGACTTGAAGTAGTATTTAGTTGTCTAGACAACACGTTACTTAGTGTCCTTCAATCTATCTACATTAACTACAGCTATGTGGTCGTCGAGACTCTCTTTGTCCAGATCGTTTACAAAGCCTCACGTTTCTCAGTCATTCTCGACCAGTCTGCTTCACTCATTGCACGCTGTCACGTGCATTTCAAATTGCCGTCTTCGATCCATCGATCGATGTGCTGTCAGGCGCATCGTCGCCAGTTTCATATTTCCGTGACTTACTTGTGATGTTGTCGGAAGAAGGAGTGCTCTACGCCATATTTCTGATTGCATACCTGGGCTTTGCACTGCTCAATTTGAGCAGTAGTGCACTGAACCTACTCACATGGTCCTACATGTGGGCAATTGTTGGTATCGCTGGAACTCTTGTCGACTGTAAGTGTGTCCATTTCGCTAATCAATCTGCTGCCTTGTAGATGTGACAAGAAGGAAAGGCGAGGCGGGAGAGCGCCACCAGCGCTCAGTTGGTGTTGAGGCTAGACCCTGTGTGCGCCACCACCGAAGGCTGCCACCGGCCTCAGTGGACCAGGAGACAACCAGTTTTGCAATCTCTCTCCTTCGTGACGAGGTGGCTGCACCGGCCACTGAGGCCGTGTGTCTAGGCACCGATCCAAGTGAGTCTCACTCCCTTCTCTCCCTCCTCCTCCTCCTCTGCGTACTGGTCAAGCCACTTCGTAGGAGTTGCAAAGCGGCTCAGGCTCGAGACTTACTTTATGCTTTTGTGCTCAGGCACTTGATCCATAATTACTTGTAGGCTCAGCATATGCCATTTAGCTGGCTTGCTTTTATTGTTTGGGCAGCTAGCAGTAGCATTAGCGTTATTTTCACTTTAGACCACCTAATTTACAGGCATTAGCCACATCGACATGGTTTTGTTCCTTCATTTAGCTGAGCGCTGGCGGCGAGAGTGGAATGCTCAACACCCCCGTAAGCTTTCTACACTCATCCACTCTCCTCCTCCTCCTCCTCCTCCTCCTCCTCCTCCTCTTCCTCATTTTGCATCCTCACCCTTCTCTTCTTCCATTGGTTATTTTAGGGCCAAAACACCAACCCGGAGTAAGGAGAGGACGCGCAGGAAGATGGCGTATCTTCTGCTGTTTAAGTTGTTTGGGATCATTCGCCCCGTCTCTTTTCCCCCTCTCCATATCCCTCTTCCCCACACCAGATAGCATGATTGTATCGTTCTAACACAGATTTTTCATGGCAATGCCTTCTTTTCGCTTTCAATGTGGGCAGGGCCTAATGAAAGATAATAGGAAAAGCACTGGTAGCTCAAGTGTGAGTGGGTGTGCGAGATGCCACCACTTCAACTACAAGGTGTCATCCAAGTGTTGGTCAGCAATGCCAATTTTTGTGAGTCATGAGTGAATAGGGTAGCCAGTAATCCATCTATCGACTATGCAATACACTTTCCGTAATGGAAATACATGATGGACATACACATGCCCGAAGTGCTCTTCTCTGCTCACGTCTCTCCTCGCCTCTCTGCTGCAACATCGTCTGCCCTCTTATTCCAATGCTGCACACTTCGCATGGAGGCATCGAGACAACACCAGCGACAAGATGAACTAGTGTGGTTGGCCAATCACCAAATGCTTACTAACGCAGAGGTGTGGCTGACTTCCCAATCTTACATGCACATTTCTTTCATCGCATCATTTTCCTTTCAAGCTAATGCTCCATCATTAGGTGCAAAAGTCAAGTCTCTAGTGATGTATGGTCGGTTTGGGTGGGATAGTGTGCCGCAGCACAGCAATGACCATGACGCACTACTTCTCGTACGCAACGATCGGCAAGAGTAGTCCCTCCTACACTGCAACACATCTGCTATGGCCTAATAACGAATGCAAACTAGTCTAACGAAGTCATTTGCACGAAATGCTTTTCAGTGCGCTGTGAGTAGTCGGGATTCGAGTTTGCTTCATTGAGCCCATGCAAGATGGCAATGCAAATTTTGTAACAGAGCGACTCATGTATGCTGATACCTCTTTACATTAGCCACGACTGTAGTACTTTGTTTGTTGAAACTACCGGTTTCGGTCAAGGTGACGGAGGTGGCCGTACTGCCCTAGCTGCGTGGGCTAGCCTACAGGCAATGGCAGTAGCCTATTTCTCCCTGTCCGTTGGAAATATGTGTATATATTCTACCCTGGCATTCTGCCTTCTTTTGCCTTCGAAGGAGCCTCGGGACGCTAAAACTACACTCCCAAGCATGCACTTAATAATCTCAGTTAAATTTGCAAACCGAACATTAAAATATTTGTGCTTAAATTGTGCATTGTCTCACTTGATGTTGCTGATCTACTGATACAGCTTTGTAAAATTTACTGCAATCGGAGGAATTGAGTTGAATGCGTTTCTAATGTGTTATGCTTCGTAATTAAATCATGGCTCTCATTTTTACTTGTCGTCTCCATGAGCACAGCTGGCGCCCCTTGCCAAGGTGATTGCCGCGCGTTCGTTTGATTGCCATTTCTGTCGACTCAGCGCTTCCTTGTGTGGCGATGAACTTTGCCACGACTACTTCAGTGGTGTAGGTGGATGGAGTGGGTGTATTTATTATTCCAACTGCAGAAAGTGATCAAATGCGCACTTGAATGCAGAATGAATAGGAAAGAATACAATAGAAGAAGCAGTAATGCGTGCAAAGCCCATGCTTTGCTGCTGTTGCACTACAAGTATCTTGCCTGCATCTCCCTTGACTGATGCAACTGTTTGTCACTGGACTGTAATTGCTCAACTACTCTGCGCGCAGGAAACAAGAGCGACCTCATGGTTGGGTTGCGGTGACACGAAGGGGAGAGATTGCGAAACTGGTTGTCTCTTGGTCCACTGAGGCCGATGGCAGCCTTCGGTGGTGGCGCACACAGGGTCTAGCCTCAACACCAACTGAGCGCTGGTGGCGCTCTCCCGCCTCGCCTTTCCTTCTTGCCACATCTACAAGGCAGCAGATTTATTAGCGAAATGGACACACTTAAAGTTGACAGCGGACTCGAGGAATGCAACCATTCTTCGAAGGTAGGCCTAAGAGATAAGGCCAATTGTATTGCTCAAATTGGGAAGTGCAAAGCTTTTCAATTACAGAAAAGGAGGTAAAGCTGCTCATGTGACTAGCGAACTACGATATGTTGGGCGTGGATGCTGTTACACCGACAACTCCCTTCGATGTCCCCAAAGAACGTATGTGGAAGAAAAGGGAAGAAGACCCACGACGTTTTAACTGAAGTCGATACTCATAATGCTAACCTTGACTATGTGTCCATTACCTTTACGAAAGATACACATTTTAACAAATTGCTCTGCTACATTTTGAGTTGGCACTTCTTGGTTGCTATGTCTGTACATCCTGGTGTACGTGGACGTAGTGTCACAGTTGCTAACTTTGGAATTGCCACCTGATTTGGACATCAATCACATCGACAGTTGTTCCATTCAGTGGGATGTCACTACGCTCTCTACCTCCTTGTGATAGCTTTGCCGCAACAAGATCGCTAATTCCCTCGCTCACCTCGATGCGCTTTATATGGCACACGTTAAGTCCCGACTTTATATAAAAATGGACTTTGCAAAGTGCTTCAATTTTTACATTCAGAGGAGTACTAAGACCTTCACAAGTGAATATGCAATGACTTGTCATTGACTCTAGCGTTTTATTTACGCAATCGTATATGTACCTCTACGGGGCAGAGGAAAACTCATGAGGACTACGTTTTTTTGCTCAAAAGAAGCTAGCTCGAGTGACGTCAGATAAAGTCTTATTAAACATCGTAAAAGAATAGCAAAATGTTTATTTAAGTGGCTCTGCGCTTGTCATACTTAGCTTTTGTTTCGATATTGAAAAGGCGGTGGTCAGGACAATCCTTTGCAGCGTAAGTTAACTTAGTACTTGATACAAAATCGCACCCAGACATCATTTACCATGAATTGGGTTCCTCTGTCGACTTTCAACAATGATATTGGGTGTTTGTTGTAAGATTAGAACTAGGATGATTTAATGCAGACCCCAAAATGCCGATCCAGGCATCCCATAAGGCGACCGTAAATCTCTCCTCGACTAAACGCCACCTGATTTGCTGGTCAATAGCCAATGGAAAGTGACGAGTTCCAGGAGGTTTTTATGTCCACAAACCAGCCTACATAGCTGTAAGTAAATGCCGGATTTTCGTGGGCAGAAGTCTAATTTTATGTTCCATTTCTTTTAAATGGCCATATTTCTTGTTGACCCTGAAAAGACTTCTCGAATATCTGATTGGATGAGTGGTAGCCAATGGTACAATTGCAGGATAGACCTGTCATACGAATTGTTGTTTCTGATTTGTTGCATAGCAGCTCGATTGATTAGAAAAGGAGTGTCAGGTGGTCGCATAAGACCAATAAGATTCTAGGCTATGGAGGACTTTTGTCTGAAATTCTGGAAGAACTCTCATGTATGCATGTTATAATGAACTTGTAATCAAGGTTCCACTCATTCCAGTTATGCAGTGACATTCCTCAGAGACGATTCTCGTTGCAGTAAGCCTGCTCCGTCTTTGCGGTTGATACTACCTCAGAGCGCTGATTTTAACTGCGTCAATTACGCTTTATAATCAATCTTGATTCCTACGCACTTTCGGAGATTGTTGTGGGCACTTTCGGTCAGCAGTTGCTCTTCCATGATTGAACTGGCGACCCCCGTTCGTCAACCGAGAGTTCTTACACGTGAGTTGATGATTTTCTGTGACAGACAAGATTCAACAGTCTCACAAAAGCCATTATACTTGGTGACAATACCTAAGTCAGCTTAACTTGACAATCTTAAGATGTGATGAATGTGGACTCAGGAAGATCCATTCTGGTGAGCACTTTCGATCCTGACCATGAAAGAATTGAGAAAGAGATGTGAATTGCCATGAGTTTGGAATGGTGGATGCAGAGTGGATGAATAATTTGTTGATGAAGGGAACAGGAATGCGTGCATTTGGAGTGCTGCTAAGAGTAGTCAGGTGGTGGTGGGGCAAACTTCTCTGCGGATCTTTCATGTCACGCAGTCTATCTACCGGCGATCATCATCATCATCATTCAATCAAGTACTGGGATTCAATGCATTCAATTACGAGTTTAATTACCCCTCTAGTGTGCCATTGTGTTAAAGGTATTAAATGGAATAGACTTAATCGGAATCGAGACTAATTCCGCATTCCATTTCAAGTGCAGTTTCAGGCACCATGTCAGAAGTGTCACACTTGCAAGACCAAAGGAATTGGGTGGCCATCAACCCCACTTCCCATGCCGCCCCTGTCTCCTCCTTCCTTCCTTCCTTCCTTCCTTCCTTCCTTCCTTCCTTCCTTCCTTCCTTCCTTCCTTCCTTCCTTCCTTCCTTCCCTCCTTAACCACTTGCCAAGGGGAGGCGTGCTTCACTCCACCACCTCCACCCAGTCACATGCACATCGGCACATAGAGACCAAGAACAAAGAAAGGCTTCTAATAATAATACTAGCAGTAGCAAAGAAGATGGGTAGGAAACATCACACCTCTTCCTTTTGCGTTTGCTGGTGGTGATGTTGGCGCCGTCGCTGGTGCTCTCAAATGGTTAAGAGAAGTAGTTCACAGGCATTCAGCGGATTGACCTGCGGTCTTGATGGCAAACGTTCCAAATTCAGCTCCAATCGAACAGAGGACAGATAAAAGAAGAAGGCAGTAGTGGGCAAGAGAAAGAAAACAGTTGAATGAGAAATCATTTTCATAAGAACCATTGATTACACAGAACGCTCTGCAGTTCCTCAAATGCAGCATCACCTTCCCCTTAGAAGTCATGGTGAAGGAACCAACTTCAACAGCTCCGAAATCTCCGCTTAACCCACATTGTTCACTCTGCCACCGCCTTGGCTCTAAATCGACTTTCCTACCCTCACCAACAACATCACCCTCCACCACAGGCGAAACTCTCGCATTCCAACTCCTCTAATCAGCCCATTTCAACGTCATGCGTGCGCATGCACAACCCATTGGAGAAGTGAACTGCTGAATGCAAAACTATCGGAAGAAATCAAGAATGCTGCCACCGTCTTGAAGGGAAAGGTCACATTCTTACTAGTTTTGCCCCATCAATAACTCACAGCAGTGCACTCTCCCATGTGGCCAACAAAGGAAAAGAATTCGTAGCAACTATCAACAAGACTTAATACTGCCTCCTTTGTACTTCTTGTCAAGCTTGTTGCGCTGACTGATGCAGCATTGCTTTGTTACATCTGCTGTACCCAAGCCATCAATGCGTCTGCACTCGATTAGGTTACGGTGATCGCACCTTCCACATTGTTGTCACACACTTCTACCACTCGGCACGCGGCAGTTTGTGCACGGCTTTCTCGTGTCCTCCAGTAGGCGGACGTTAGGAGCGCACACGTGCACTACTGAAATAACAAAAGTAGCACTAAACCACATGGACCTCTGATGCCTCCTATGGCTGACAATCGTCTCCTTCACGTAGGTGTTCCTAATACATCGCACCACGACTTCATGATGGCAGTGAAGCGCTACTATGCCAAGTTCATCAGACTTTTGATAGAGTTCTCTACATAAAGAGGAGGGAGAGGAAGGTAACTCACAAGAACCTTCGTAATAATCATTTAAAGTAGTGCGGCAAGGGTACCCGGATCGGCGGTGACGCTGGAAGCACTAAGAGGAGACGATGTGATGCTACAGATGGGATCGTTAAGAGCACAATCATCCAAGTTTCCCACCAGGTGGTTCGACGTTGTCTCCCTGTTCGAGACTGTTGCTAGACGGGCACGTGGATAGGCGCTGCATGTAAAGTCCATGCCCTGCTGCAGTAGCCCCACCACGCTCTCCTCTGCTACCGCTCTTCACTGCTGTCACTGTTGGTCACTGGGTTCACCTAGCAGATGCAATTAAAGCAAATCAGATTCAAAAGATTAAAAACCAAATACGACTCATGACTCATTGCTGTGAATCTTGAGGCAAATAAATGGATGTCGTATCACATTTATTTACAATGTCATTGGAAGGTATTATACAAAGTGGAAGAGAAAAAGCGCCATCATTTCATTAAACGAGGAAGGTAGCGGTCTGCAAGTTATCTAAAATTTGTGTGAAGACCAATAGAGGCTGATGCATTTTCGAAAATTCGCCACTTATGTTACTTACTAGTGGCATGTTCTTCCTAACTCTGACCAACCAGTCATCCACCTTGATCCACCAAGTCCACTTATTCATCCACTTAAATGTCGTCTTGGTTAGTCACTTGTGGACCCACTTATGAGCTCACCACCTCTACGTCCACTCATTAATTTAGCAATCATCCAACCAGACAACCAAGTGTCCACCGCATCGACACCCATCCATCAGTTCATCCCTCCTCTTACTTCTCCTCCTTCTCATATGTCGACATCTATATGCTCAGTTCCACAGTTCCTCAATTCACAACTCTCACTTCTGTGCAGCTCACAACTTCACTACTCTCCACCTCTTCCTCTTGCCTACACCTTCACAAGTTTAAGTTCTTATCCTTCCTTTCCTCCATCCATCCATCTATCTATCTATCTATCTAATTTCATTGCGCGTCACACATCCCTCAACACCGTAGCTTCCTATGAGCATACACATCTCCATTAATACTTTCCTCTTCTTCTTCGTCTTAGAAGAGGAAAGAGGCTCTTCAAATTCTCCACCCTCCTTCCAGAGCCAACTAACAACGACTCTTCATGATCGCAGCCCAAACGCATACAACACATACACAAACACAGTACGAAACACAAGCACTGCAGCACACTTACAACACATCACATGCAGCCACTACCCACGCGCAACACAAACAAATCACCCAACTACTCAGTTCTCTCCTCCAAATAATAATGACAAGGAAAATTAGTTGCTTTTTTTCACCCTTATCACTTTCAACGCAAACAATCCTATCACCAGGGAGCACATCCCTTGCCCATGTGGTCTAAGCAAGAACAGAGAGAACTTTCAATCAGATTAGTTTTGCGGCAATTTAAAGTCGTCATGCGCGTAGTAGACATTGAAGGAGCCAAAGAGGACTCCCTCATGAGCATCCTCTTCTGCATGTGTGTATACGCACATGCAGATGAGCTGAGCCAGTCAATGCCGCCCGTCGATGATGCTGCCCGTGTGCGGCGCCAAGTCTTCACACTGCTGCTAGCTAAGTGTCCACTTAAGCAGTTCAGGCGTCGCCACCAGTAATGTGCATTTCAGAGGAGGGCTAGCAGGATGCGACTGAGCAGTTGGAGACAGTACCACCACCATCGTCAACGTCTCAACCATCGCTGGCCTCACTCCCCTTGCCGCAGTACTCCCCACCTCAGTCGTCCATATCCGCCAGTGGGTTGAATGCACATTGCCTATCTTATTCCACCTCTCCCATGCCCACTCCCTCCTGCCACCACCACCATCATCTTCTTCTTTTCCTCCGCCTCCTCCTCCTCACTCACCTCCTTCCCACCTTCCTAAGAAGGAGGAACACACGTAGTTCTTGGTGCCCACCAACTATTGCGGCACGTCGTCTGCACTACATTTCGCCACTTTCTCCAGTGAGCATGTAAACGACTGTCATGGCAAGGGCTTGAACCTACCAACCAAAGTGAATGGCGTTTTGCAGAGGACACCATCTCCCCACCACAATGCGGCTCACAACAGATGAGTTTAATCACGCACGTACACCTGTGGTGACTTGGTGGAGCATTTGAGTTGTGACAAGTACGCCCTACACTACATTGCGTTGTTTGCAGATCATTCATGCCCTGCCTAACTCTATGCTCACTTGCCTTTTCATTTCACATAAGCCCACATGGAGGCAGGAGGTCAAATTGAAGGTGACGTTGTCATTCTCAACACTGTCGCATATCCACAGCAAATGGACGACTCTCGACATGGAGGCACAAGTGGCTATCTACCAACTACTAGTGCGTTTGCATCTAAACCTGCCCGCCCCTCCTCCGGTTTGTCTCTTTACCCGTCTGTCTGCTGTCTGATGTCTGCCTACCTACCAACCTGCATGTGTCTCGCTGTCTGTCAGCAGAATTCAAATCGTATTGATTGCCTCCGCCCAATAAATCAATCAATCAAGCAAGCAACCAATCGGCATGTCGCATTTGAACGTCACTTGCACTTTTACGTACACACGCTGAGGTAGGTTCGCTGCAGCCACTTTATGCCAGGCTTCTGTTAATAGAAAATGAGCAATTACGTAGTTGATATTGCGAGAGCCGAGGAAGACTTCCTCCTGAGCATCCTCTTCTGCGTGTACAGGTACATGCAGATGAGGGAAGCTCGTCGGAGATGTCTGTGTGCAGCTCCGAGTGTTCAATCTGCTGGTAAGTGTGCGATTGAGCGGCGTCAGCGTCACTAATAACACTGTGTGTTTCAGAGGAGGGCGAGCTGGTCGTGATTGAGGAGGCGGAGCCAGCGCAGCCAACGCAGCCGTCGGAGTCAACGGAGCCGGAGGAGCTCTCGGAGGAGGAGGAGGAGGAGAAGGAGGAGGAGATGCTAATGCCATCATCGCCGTCTCAAGCATCGCTGGCCTCACCCATCCTGTCCCATTCCTCCCCATCTCAGTCCTCTATATCCTCCAGTACGTTGCTTGAACATGGTCTATCTCATCCTTCGTTTCTCATGTCTACTCCCTCCACGCTTTCATACTGCCTACCCCTTCCCTCATTCTGTGTCTCCCATTTCTTTCAGGCATCCATGCATTCATTTTATGCATTCATTCATTCATTCATTGATGAGACTCACTCTCGAACCAATTCGGTGTGGTGAACCACTTCGCTGTCTACTTCTCCTCCTCCTCCACCTTCTTTTCCATTCCCTTCACGTAGGCTTAGAGGTGAACTACGAAGTGGAGGACTTGCTCATTCCTCACCAGGACCGTGAGGGGCAGGCGCAGGCGCAGGCGCAGGGAGAAGGGTCAGCTATGTCACCCACCACCAGTGGCACGCCCACCTCCCACTACCTCAGCGCCTCCTCACCCAACCACGTGGTTGGTGTCTCTTGGGGAGGTGGCGACAATGATACAGTGCAGCCAATGCGAGTGCCAATTACACATGGATCGTCATCATCGCTCGTCCGTCTCGAGGGTAGGCAGGAGTCGGTGGAGGCCAACACTCCCCCACCAATCCGCTCATCCACTCACGAAATCGTTAGTCCAGACAGCACGTCGGGTGAGTGAATACCACCTACCACCCACCTCTCTCCACTCTCTACCAACCCATCCATCACCCATCGTCCATCGTCGTCGGCGTCGTCATCATCATCGATTTTTCTCTCATTTGACAGTTGGATCGGAGGCTCGTCAACAGTCCCTTCGCCTTTCAGTAAGTGCGCCTTCTTCTACCTATACTACTACTACCACCACTACTAATACTACCACTACGACTGCTTCTGCTGTTGATGCTGCTATCTACTTTATTCTTGCCTCATTATATCGTGCAATTTTGATGACACATACATGTGCGTAGCACACGCGACTGCAATTCCTCCACACTCTCCTCTCTTTCCTCCCTTCTCTCCCTTCCCCCACCCACCCTTTTTCTCCCTCAATACGCCTTTTGCCTTTGCAGTGGAGAAGACGCCTTCGTAACAACATCCGACGCGTGCTGCGCTCACTTTCTTCTTGCTGTCGCCGTTGATGCTGTAGTTGCTGCTGTTGCCGTTATCGTTTCGGGTTCAGTGACCCGTAAATGCAATGCTTTTTTACATGCTTGATTGAAACAGATGATGCCTTATTAGCGCCACCAACACAGCGTCCAAGCCATGGGAGAGTGGGTAGACGGACGCTCCTCATCGCCAAAGGCCGACGTCATGTTTGCTGCCATCTGAAAACGCAGCTTACACCCCACCAACCAACAAGATGTTAGGCGGGATATGGTACAAGTGCTCATCTTTTGTGAAGGTGATCGACACTTGCAAGTCAATGTAGGTAAGGTCAGTCCATTGCTCCAATTGAGCAACGCGTCTATTTGTTTTGAATATGAACTTTGCTACAAAACACATGCTTGAAGTAAATAGACGTGCACGACTAATTGGCAAAATGACATTCCTCGCTGTCGTTTAAACCACTTTTACGACTTGTTGGCAAACCTTACAGCATCACTATTATGCATTTACATTACTGATATACAAATATTAACAACTTTCTCATTTAGCGCGCTTTGTGAATTGCCATTAGTACGTTCGCTACTCAAATTATACGCAAAAGTCGGAAATGTTGGTATTTGTCGTAATTATGATTCCATCAAAAATACATAGAAATTCAAAGTTTGTTTGTTTTACCGGACGAACTTTGAACTGATTAGCCAGATTTGTGCACGGCTTGCGTAAGTGGTGCGCGCTTTTGGGGGTAAATTTTGTGGAATAATGCGCCTTTATCCACTGCCAAAAGTTGGGAGCTTGGTAAGCACTGAGTATCTTTTGATTACTTTTAGTTAGTCAGTTGCTGTGAGGTAGTTTAAATGTCGATTTGTTCCCTTTATACACACACTTGTTAGAGTAGACGCAAATACCTCTTAATGTGGCTGTTGACGGTTACTTTTCAACTGCAGGGTTGGTAGATGGTGTTCACTCACCCGTCGTGCTGTCTGGACTAACGATTTCGTGAGTGGATGAGAGGATTGGCGGGGGAGTTTTGGCCGCCGCCGACTCCTGCCTACCCTCGAGACGGACGAGCGATGATGACGATCCATGTGTAATTGGCACTCTCATTGGCTGCACCGCATCATTGTCGCCACCTCCCCACGAGGCACCAACCACGTGGTTGGGTGAGGAGGCGCTGAGGTAGTGGGAGGTGGGCGTGCCACTGGTGGTGGGTGACATAGCTGACCCTTCTCCCTGCGCCTGCCCCTCACGGTCCTGGTGAGGAATGAGCAAGTCCTCCACTTCGTAGTTCACCTGTTAGCCTGCGTGAAGGGAAGAAGTGGTTCACCACACCGAATTGGTTCGAGAGTGAGTCTCATCAATGAATGAATGAAAGCATAAAATGAATGCGTGGAGGGAGTAGACATGAGAAACGAGGACTGGGACAGGGTGGTTGAGGCCAGCGATGCTTGAGACGGCGATGATGGCATTAGCGTCTCCTCCTCCTCCGCGACCTCCTCCAGCTCCGTTGACTCCGACGGCTGCAATGGCTGCGTTGGCTGCGCTGGCTCCGCCTCCTCAATCACGACTAGCTCGCCCTCCTCTGAAACACACAGTAACGCTGACGCTGCTCAATCGCACAACGCTTACCAGCAGATTGAACACTCGGCACTGCACACAGACAGCTCCGACGAGCTTCGCTCATCTGCATTTAGCTGTACACGCAGAAGAGAATGCTCATGAGGAAGTCCTCCTCGGCTCCTTCAATGTCTACTACGTGCATGATGACTTTGAATTGCCGCAAGACTAACATGATTGATCGTTCTCTATGTTCTTACTTAGGCCACATGGGCATGGGATGTGCTGCCTAGCGATACGATTGTTTGCGTTGAAATTAATAAAGGTGATGAAGGACAACTAATTTTCCTTGTCATTATTATTTGGAGGAGAGAACTGAGTAGTTGGGTGATTTGTTTGTGTTGCGCGTGGGTAGTGGCTGCATGTGATAGGTTGTAAGTATGCTGCAGTGCTTGTGTTTCGTACTGTGTTTGTGTGTGTGTTGTATGCGTTTGGGCTGCGATCATGAAGAGTCGTTGTTAGTTGGCTGTGGGAGGAGAGTGGAGAATCTGAGGAGCCTCCTTCCTCTTCTAAGACGGAGAAGAAGAAGAAGTATTAATGGAGATGTGTATGCTTATAGGAAGCTCGGTGTTGAGGGATGTGTGACGCGCGATCAAATTAGACAGATAGATAGATGGATGGAGGGAAGGATGGAAGGAAGGGCGGAAGGAAGAAAGAAAGGAAGGAAGGAAGGAGGGAGGGATGAAGACTTGGATTTGTGAAGGTGTAGGCGAGAAAAAGAAGTGGGGAGTAGTGAAGTTGTGAGCTGCACAGAAGCGAGAATTGTGAATTGAGGAACCGTGGAGATGGGGTAGGGTAGCTGTCATGTCGCCTGACAGAGGGAATCAAAAAGTTCAGATCATTCCACACAAAAAGTAATCCTGTTAACTTGTTGAGCGCTCCCACCTCTATCATGATCAACTATCCCAGTAGAATCGAACCTGTTTTCACAATTGCATTCTGGTTACTGGCAGATCAGGTAAGTTTAGACAATTAGCAGTCATGTCATGACAGCTACCACAAGAGGTAGAAGGTCAGGTGGCACTCTACTGAATGGAACAACTGCCAATGTGATTGATGCTCAAATCAGGAAGTACTTACGGAGTTGGCCACTGTACCACTGCGTCTACGTATAGTGAGATGTGCAGGCATCGCAACCGAAAAATTGTCATCTGAAAACGTAGCTTACACCCCACCAGCCAACAAGATGTTAGGCGGGATTTGGTACAAGTGCTCATCTTTTGTGAAGATGATCGACACTTGCAAGTCAATGTGAGTAAGGTCAGTCCATTGCTCCAATTGAGCAACGCGTTTATTCGTTATGAATATGAACTTTGCTACAAAACACATGCTTGAAGTTAATTGAAGTGTACAACCAATTGACGAAATGACGTTACTCATTGTTTTCGAACTGCTTTTACGATTTGCTGACGGACCTCGCAATATCACTATTATGCATTTATATTACTAATATGTAAATATTAACAGTGTTCTTATTTTGTGCACTTTGTAAACTGTTATTCGTATGCTTGCTGCCCAAATTATACCAAAAGTCGAAACTGTTGGTATTTGTCGTAATTATAGTCTTATCAAAAATACATAAAAATTTAAAGCTTATATGTTTCATCGGACGAACGTTGAAGTGATTAGCCAGATTTGTGCGCGGCTTGCGTAGTTTGCACGTGTTTTCGGGGAGAGATTTTCTGAGTTAATGCGCCTTCATCTGCTGCCAAAAGTTGGGAAGCCAGTAAGTATCAAGCATTTTTTTATTATTTTTAGTTAGCTAGTTGTTGTGAGGTACTTTAAATGTCGATTTGTTTCCTTTATACACATACTTGTTAGAGTAGACGCAAAGGCCTCTTAATGTGGCTGCTGACGGTTTCTTTTTATCTGCAAGGTCTTATCACGTGCATTCTTTCCTGTATAGATATAAATTTCGACTGTTTTTTGCGGTTTGTGAGGTTATTTGTTTTTACTGACGTTTGAATTTGAGCATTGGGGCGTGATTTTGTGGAGAGGTGCTAAAACATTACGAAGTGTTTGGAAATTACGTGCTTGGTGCTTTCTTGCAAATAAGCACCAATTTTACGAGTGTGTCGATGTATGCTTTTGCCTGTACCAGTTTATTTGTTAGACCAACCTTTTCAGAAACAGCCGCAGTTGCTTTCATAACTTTGTGATTTCCATTTGCACTGCCTGATCGCGTTGATGTTGTTAATGCAAAACACTTCTTTGGATTGAGTGCGATTGATTTAACTGTTTTTAAGCGGTTCCTTATTTTAGTAAGAATGAGTTTTGATGAATGAGGTCCAACTTGATAAAGGGATTTGCAACTTTGGTAAAGTGAACGCAAACGTCTCATATTATGGCTGTTAGGACGTTTTGTTTTCCAACTACGATGCCTACTCACGTACACTTTTCGCTGTATGACACCTCGAGTGATAAGTTAAGATTATTTTGGCAACTTGTAATTTGTTTGCTTTCTCACTACGAAGTGTTAACCATATTTATAAATTTTATTGTGCATTATTTAGCTCGTTTTCGTGCTAGAATGGACACTGAAGAAGAAGCTGCATCAGTAATGAGTGCGAATCTCGTCTTTGTTATCACTTTACACATTTCTCAGGTAAGATTGGATTGTGCGGAATGAGTTGTTGTTGTCCTTTTTCGTGTGGGCAGCGATGAAATCAATGTGCGTCCATATGTTGGATGGGAAAGTGCTGTTCTCCTTTACCTGCTTCACCTGCGCTATTTCCATTACTGTGATATACGTGTTATTGACGCACATATGGATGGCGGAGGAGTAGGGGCAGGACGAGGGTTGTTTGTTGTGTCGATATGATCCCTGCTGTGAAACATGTTGTGTAGAGGGCCTCGGTGATGGCTTAATGGTAGGTTGCTCGGCTTTGACGGCATGAGTTGGTGTCTCTGAGTGTGGTGGACGCAGCAGGGTTAGGAGCGGAGGAAGAAGGAGTGGCTAGTGTGAAGCTTGGGCATCACTACACAGACTGTACCTTGTAGCAGTCCTAAGTGTTTGCTTGTTGAGGTGCCTGTTTCTTTTTCTCCTATTAGTAGTTATGTTTGTGTATGTTAGCTTTGCAGCGCTTTGGACCCCGCACATTGGTCTTTCCATTGTTTGTTTTTTTTTCCTTTTTAGATACCACAAACTTACCTTGGTAGTTGTGATGGTGAAGTAACATGCGATGAGTGTGTGGAATGGTAGGCAATGCAAGATGTTGGCGTGATTCGCGGTGGCGATGGCGGCGGTAGCGTCTTTGTCCGGATTGTGCGATGCGACTGTTGGCATGGACGACAGGGTCTACTACTGCTATTATGCCTCCGTATATTTGTCTTCGCGGGCATGGGTGGCTGGGTGATTAAGTGGGTGGGTGGCGGAGAAGGAAGGGAAATGCTGGGGGAGCTTTGCCGTGGGTGTGTGAAAGAGTGAAGGAGACGTTCACTTACGACGACGACAACGACAACGAATGGAAGCGCTATGGGCCAGAGTTCGATGGTGGCAACTGCGGTATGTTTTGTTTCCGCAGGTACGGAAATGTTTTTGCGGTGGGAGGGTGGAAGTTAATTTGTTGCTGACTGTAATGGTGATGAATGGTGGTGCATCATCTTACAGGAGGTAAGTGGGTAGGTCTCCACTGTTGGGCGTGTTGGCTGCGAACTATTGGGAGGAGGTGGGGGCGACTGTCGTGCTTCTCCTATTACTATTGCGATTTAGCCTTAGAAGTGAGAATGGATGGAAAAGGAGTTGAAAAGGAGGGGATGGGAAGGATCGTGTAGGGAGCATCTGGGGTAGAAAGCTAAGGCGGTTTCCGACCTCATCTGGACTAATTACTATCGGGGTTGGGGTTGGGCTGAGGTTAGGATGGGATGTGGTTTGTACGCTGTGGTGTGTCAGTTGGGTGGAATTGTGGTGGTCCCTCGTGTCGGCATGGGGATTGGGTGTTGTTTTGAAGTTGTCAGTTTCCGTGTATTCTGAAAGGGTAGAAAGCGTTGGAGGAAAAATGAAAATGTATTTTGCGGCCTTAAAGCAATAGCAGTAGTCAGTATTTGCGGTTGAACTAATCAGTAAAAAGGTTTAAACGCATTTATGAGTGTAAATGTGAATCTTACCAACTGTGATCAGGGAGAGAACGCTGGTTCCTCACCAATGCGAAAGCCTAAGTTGGCATTAGAGAGGGTGGATCGGTGGACACTTTTAAAAGACTGTCGCCTTCACTTTAAAAGCCGTTGGATAAAGTGTGGCGATCAGGTGCTGTTCAGAGCGATTGAGTCGGTCCTCCGCAGTAGTGAGGGACGATGCTTTGAAATGTGCACATTTCACAGTCGCTGATAGAGACTGTTTCAGGGACTGGTCTGGTACTTTCGAAGAAGCTGTGACTATGGCAGTGAAGGGAACAAATTTTCTGACAGAAATGTAAAATAGTGTCTGGTTCGGCTCCACCCGAGTGTGTGACGAAAGTGGCTCTGATTAGAGCCAGTGCTTAAGTAATGCTGTAGCCTCGATTTTCTGAATTGGATTTCTTGTAGAAAAAGTGGTTAGAATTGTGCGAAGATAGTAGGATGGAAATGCCAGTAATGGAATAATATTTTGTGCTCGTTTATGCGAACTTATAAATGGTAGTGTTGGGGACGTAGATTTGGTTGGAATGAGCCTCCCTTTTGGGTGTTGGGCAGATGTGAAAGTGGAAGAGGTTGGAAAAGTAGTGGTGTGTGTGAAGTGATGGAAATGGCGTCTTTTGCACTTGTAGCGAGCCAGGCGGCATGAATGTGTCACGGAGTGGCCTCGTGGATACGTTGACGTGAATGCTTGGACCAATTGTGGGCTCGTATCGGCCGACGGTGTCATTAGTGGTGGTGGTGGCGGTAGTGCCAGCCATCGATCCTCCTTCAATGATCTATGGCCTTAATGGGCAGCGTTGAGGCGCTGTTTACCGACTCACTTACTCACTCACCCACCAGCTCACCCGCCAGCCCATGCTCTGCCCGATGTCGTCGAGGACATACTTTGTTTGGAAGAGGTGGTTGGAAGCACCCTCATGTCTGTTCAGAAAACCACGCGTGAACTTGTTCCCCTCCCCTCTCCTCCCCTTCTTTTCCCTGCCCTACTGTCTTCTTCTCTCTTCTGCCACCAACACTGCTGCGGCTGCTGCTCTTTATAGTAATGCGAATACTTTAGTTATTATTGTTGCTGCTACCATTGGTAATACTAAACTATTGCTACTGTTAAAACCAGTAAAGGCGCCCTCCTTCCTTCTTCCCTTTTGCACATGCAGGATGTGTTGGATATTAAGGTGTGGGGTAGAGACACCACACCGCCATTGGATGCTGTAGAGTTTATTAAAAACCTGTAGAGAAGTAGGCACTCTTAGTGTTGCGTTGTCCTCAGCTTCGACCATTTACCGTATGTTCACAACCACTCTGCAAGGAATGCCTTTCTTGTCTGTTTTGCTGGAACCACGCGGATCTCTGCTGCTACTTGTACAGAAGGCCAGTTGTGTATCATCCGAGTAGTCATTGACAGGAGTGCAAAGTAGATGCATTGCTCTGACTGGTTTTACTGGATGACGATGCATGCTTCGACAATACGAAATTCAATGCATTAGCACCGTTGGCTCAAACGCCCACACGCAGGTGACTGAGAGTCGCATCACTTGTTCACTTTCGAGCATCATCGACTAAGTGGCATGTGCATAAGAACACCAGCTCGAACTACTGGACATTTCACAGTCACCGGCGCCTTGAATGCTGTTTATTCGCACGATCTTGGGCCTTTACATGACCCGATGGCAATAGGAGGCTTACAAACACGAGACGACACACTTTGCTCGACCTCCTTCCCTAGTTCCTATTACTGGATGCAAACCGACACGACGTCTTCTCGTCTGCTCCCTCATTTTCCCATTTACCTTATTAATACACCTTCTGCTCAACTTTTCTCATTCTGTCTTTGTTCCCCGTAACCATCCGGTCCTCGCTGTCGCGCAAGTTGTTGATTGACTGAGCAGTCGAACCACCCACCTGACCAGCAGCTCTGATGGAGCTCATGCCTTGGTACTGTTGGCGGTTAGCGACAATTGTGCACTACCTACGTCCTCTGCGGTGCATAGACAGACCATCACTTCGAATGGATGGTAGCGTTCATTACGATCCAATAGTTGCGCTTGACTGTGTAGCTCCCAACAATCCACTAGCCAGTCAGCCGTCTGGGTGCGATAACTTTGTAGGCGGAATTGGTTTCGCTCCTCTCACGGCACGATCTTAAGTCAGCACATGGCTCTAATTGGATTCGATGGCAGTAGGTGGCAGTTACGCACATCGTATTCTTGAGTGGAATTGTGCCGAAGTTTCGGTTGCGTCTATTTATCTCAGGAGACAAACTTGGTTTGCAGTATAGCCGCCTTCGGCGCAGATCTTTGTGATGTCTAAAAACCTCTTGATGGTTTCGATTTCGTCGTGGACTTCCTAGATTGTCTGCGTCTGGTGTATCAGCTGCACCTCCCTACTTATGTGCTTATAAGTAGTTGACGTTTTGGACTCATCCTAAGCAAGAATGTGGTTGTTTGGTCAAATAGGTTTCTAGATTACTATTTTGAAGTAAATCGTCAGCTCTTGTGGCCATTCCTCTGCGAGGTACTGCCGTCCCACACTGTCTTGCCTCTGATTGTGTGAGTGAAGTGGAGAGTCTTTTCTCCCTTGTCCGATGTCTTTGTTCTACTGCGTTTTCCCGACCGTCATCAACCGCATTAGTGTTGGAAGGGCCTACTGCATCAACGTATTACGTGTGTGTGATGATTTTCTTGACACTTCGACATTTACATCCACGCATTCGATTGGGCTCCTGTCGGATCCAACAATTCGGGAAGACTCATTGTACTTGGCGACAACCCACAAGTTAATTTAATCCGTTAGTGAAAGTAAGAAGACCGATTTGGAGCCAAGGCGATGTTGGATTGAAAAATTTGGGCGAAGCGGAGATCTCGGAACTGTTGAAATTGTTTCCTTCACCATGACCTTTAAGGGGAGGGTGATGCTGCATTTGAAGAACTAACCAGATCTACTAGAATAAATTCTGCAATGCTGTCCATGTATTATTACCGTTACTACTGATTAAAATTCGCAGACCCATTATTTTTGTCTAATAGCTGATTGCGACGTGATGTTGGAAAATGATGCACGCGCAAATCCGGTTTGTGGAACCAACTGATTGGCGTGTGCGCCTGCCTCTGTCTCCTTGCAGCAGCAACAGACACGGAGATAGCGGCGATGCAGCAGAAACAACGCTCATAGCCACCTTCGCGCTACCTCGTTCATCACGCCACCATGCGCTTCAAGGGAAGGATGGTCAGGTGTGGTGGAATGAATGTTAAATTTTACCTCACGCTCATTGTTCTTTATTCGCTTGGATCGAGGACAGCTAGAGCAGATCGCGCGGACTGCGGACATCCTTAAATTTCGCACAATTTTTCTTTGTCGAGAGGTTGCTCGTGCCTTAAGACCCTTTATCCGGCACCATTTGCATCACCGTCTCCTCAATTACCAGTTCTCTTATGTCGGTGCACTCACTCCTCGGTTTATGGACATAGTCTGCGGAGTCTGTGCGGCACCGCATTTGAGTCCCGGTAATCGGTGCCACAAAGACAACAAAATTCTCTTCATGTGGTTGAGTGAATAGCCCTTCCAGTTGGACGAAATGCTTAGTAGTGCTGAAGATTTTAGCGTTATCCAAAATCATTTACGTCTTTGATGTTAGGAGCAATCACATACTCCACTACCCAATACTTCTCTCACTTGACGAAGCAGTGATTAACCTATGACCCAACCTGCGTCTTACCTTTAGCAGCGAGCGTGACTCGTTTGACGCATCGGCCTGCATTTTGTGTCATCATTGCCAACCTCGACGTGAGAACATCACTACAGACATTTGTACTTGCAATCAGTTGCATCAGCACATTTGCTCTACATGTGCTTGACAAAGTAGTCCTTCATGTTAGAAAAGAAGCTGCCTGCTCTAAATCCATTTGTTCGGGGGAAAAAAGCTCTAAGGTAAAATAATGGAGGAGTGGTCCCTCTCTCCCTCGCCCCATTAAAGCACTATATCACCGACTTACGCAACCGAAACAACCTACATCCTCAAGTTGACCTGACCAACGATGGGTCAACTCCCCACGTCCACGCAGCCTCTCATGTGGCTGTGCAATGCCAAACCACGTGTTCATAACGTGCAGCAGGTGCTACCGCTACACAAACCAATTCACCGACCTCCTCCCTCTCCAGCCTCCAGCTTCGCTGCACACTACGAGGCGACAGTTCAATGACACCATTTGGATAGAAATGAAGTCTGTCTAGACTATGTACAATAACTTCTTAAGTGCTCCATAATAATACGTACAATGTTGGGGTAAAATGCCTTACTTACGGACATTTCTGTCCTTTGTGGCGACACAGCCAAAAGCGGTTCGTACACGCACGTGGAACCGCTTGAGCCAGCGTCGCCACCTTCTATCTCCTGCCTTCTTCCTTGATCGACTCCAGTCCATTTCATCAAATCTCTCCGTCTCCACGTCTTCCATCACCTCCGGCTCCGCTTCCACCAACAATCTATCCACTACTTTCCTCCAATGCACAATGGCATTCCCGTTCTCTACCTCCACAGGATCCAATTTCATAGCAGCCTCCATTGTTAACAAACGCTCCATGTTTTCCTCTCCTTCTCCTCCTCCTGCTCTTCCTCATCCTCGTTCACCTCCTCCATCTCACACTCCTCCTCTTCCCCCTCCTCTTCAATCGTCTTTTTCTCTTCTCCCGCTCATCCTTCCATTCCTTTTTCTCGCTCACCTTCTCCTTCTCTTCGCTGCTTCCTTTTCGTTCGCCATCCCCTCTCCTGCATTCTATTCTACCAACTTTTGCCTCATTTTCATTGTCCATCTCCTTCTCCTTCAATGCACCACCACCACCGCCATCACCACATTCATCTGCAAATAAGCACACTGCAGACTGATGCATGCTTGCTGACACCTCCACTGTGTCACCACCTGTCCCATCTTCATCTTCTGCAGCACTCCAACCATCTACAAACCGTAAGGCGCTCAAGGTCACATCACTCTTCCCCCACCAATACACATCTCTCCTCCCAACTCACCATGCCATTGCAAGGATGCAGTGCTACAACCTTCGAAGCATTCCACTATTTGCACTGGCAATGATCCCGACGGTGCATAAGCTGAAAGCAACAAAAGCACGAGACAACATTCGTGGTCCTATTCTCTTCGCGAATGGAGAAGTCACACTGCACACCAACAACAACATGTTGCATTAAAGTAGCATGCATTCAAAGCTGGCTGGTTCTTACCGAAAGGGTGTGTCGAAATCATAACAGCGCCTCTGACATCCCCGAGATCAACGACGTGGTTTATCACGCCCAAATAGGCACAGTCGTTATGTATGTGTTCAATCGCCAAACAAGTGAATCGAGGAACCACTAAATGGTGTGCAAACGGAAGGCATGTGGCTCGTGTCATCGCATCCTCACTACCACCGCCACCACCACACTGACGCCATCCTAGTCGATTTAGGTGAATTATGAAACACCAAAGTCTCCCCACTCGTTAATCTATCGCTTTGATAAATATAGCAGTAGCAGTAGTAGTAGTAGTAGAAGTAGAAGGAAAAATTGGCGGCAAGAATAGCATGGATGGTGTGCAGTGGAAGAGGGAATGGAGAAAAGTAGGTGGGAATGCAAAACCATACCTACGGAACTAATCTACTCCTCCGCAGGAGGTGGTGATGGCGGTGGTGGTGGTGCATTGAAGGAGAAGGAGATGGACAATGAAAATGAGGTAAAGGTTGGTAGGATAGAATGCGTTGCCTACCATTCCACACACTCATCACATGTTACTTCACCATCACAACTATCAGGGTAAGCTTGTAGCTTCTGAAAATAAAAAAACAAACAATGGAAAGACCAATGTGTGAGGGTCCAATGCACTGCAAAGCTAACATCCACAAACATAACTACTAATAGGAAAAAAAAAGAAACACACAACTCAACAAGCAAACACTCAAGACTGCTACAAAGTGCAGTCTGCGTAGTGATGCCCAAGCCTCCCACTAGCCAATTCTTCCTCTACCGCGCCTACCCCTGCTGCGTCTACCTCACTCACACACCAACTCACGCCGTCAAAGCTGAGCAACCTACCATTAAGCCATCACCGAGGCCCTCTACACAACATGTTTCACAGCAATGATCACATCAACACAACAAACAACCCTCGTCCTGCCCCTACTCCTCCGCCACCCATATGTGTGCCAACAACACGTATATCACAGTAATGAAAATAGCGCAGGTGAAGCAGATAAAGGAGAACAGCACTTTCCCACCCAACATATGAACGCACATTGATTCCATTGCTGCACACAAAAAGGGACGGCAACAACTCATTCCGCACAATCCAATCTTACCTGAGAAATATGTGAAGTGATAGCGAAGGCGAGATTCGCACTCAATGCTGCTGCAGCCTCTTCCTCTTCAGCGTCTATTCGAGCACGAAAACAGACAAGAAAATGCAAAATAACATTTATAAATACAGTGAATACTTATTATCAAGAAAATGATAATGATTGGTTGCCACGTCCTTAGCAACGTTAGAACTCCTCCCATCAAAATCCATCGCCATTAGAAAGCGAACAAATTACAAATCGCCGAAACAATCTTAACTTATCGCTTCAAGTGCCATACGGCGAAAAGTGTACGTGAGTAGGCATCGTAGTTGGAAAACGAAACGTCCTAACAGCCACATTATGAGACTTTTGCGTTTACATTACCCTTCATCAAATTGGATCTTAATCATCAAAACTCATTTTTACTAAAATAACAAACCACTTGGAAACAGCCAAAGCAATCGCACTCAATCCAAAGAAGTGTTTTGCAGTAAAAGCTTTAACGCGACTAGGCAGTGGAAATGGAAAACAAAAAGTTGTGACAGCAACTGCAGCTATTTCTGAAACGTTTGGTCTAACAAATAAACTGATTAAGAAAGCAATGGCATATATCTACACACATTCATAAAATGGGTGCTTAATCGCAAGAAACCACCAAGCAAGTAATTGCCAAGCACTTGGTGGGGTTTTAGCACCTCTCCACAAAATCACGCCTCATTACTCAAACTCTAACGTCACTACAAAACAAATAACCCCACAATCTGCTACAACAGCCGCAATTTATCTCTACACACCGAAAATTGCACAAACTCTCTAATCCTAACCTTCGTCACAGTACTTTATCCGGACCCACAAACTGCTCAACAGCTACATTACCGGCTAACGAACAATCTAGACCTGGTCCGCCAAGTGACATTTACACTTAATGCTTAATTAAAGACATTATGACTTGCAGTTAGACCACTAATCTACCTACCAACGGGCTGGTCATCTGCTTAGATCGCATCATAATCAGCCTAAACGGTGCCCAAATCACTCAAAAGCTACTGCTTTAGCATCAACCAATCGAGGAGGAGCGTCAATTTGTGTCTTGGAACCACTGACGAGACCTGATGTGAGCTGCACTTCTCCCACTATAATCTAATCTCTCTGCTTCTTATCCTCCTTCTCCTCCTCCAAATTCTGCCCCTAAACCAACACCTTTCACCATCTCGTCTTAGCTGTTTGGTTGTTTTGCTTAATCACTTTCTTCACTGCATTAACCTTGGACATGATCCACGAGGATCCCCTAATTTTGCATTTCATTCTCACTTTGCCTAGATCGTCCACGAAGCCTCACATCACGGCAACCGCAGCAGATATCCAATTCTCTAGACCGAAGTTAAGCACATTTATTACTCACAAGGATTTGCCATGCTACAAAGTTGGTGCATGTAAAATCACAAGGCTGGTTCAGTGGTTAGGAGTCGATCTCCTCTCTTGGTGTCCTCTCCCTTTGCCGCACACTGTAGCATGATTAAATGATGCCAACGGAATCGTTGTCACATCAATACCTTCTTTCCGCCTATTATGCAGACAGAACCATGTAGATCTGATGGCACGAGCATTAGTGGTGGAGGAAGTGTGGACAGCCATTTGGCTAGACCCAAATTCTGCGTTGGATGGACGTGTGAACTGTGGGTGCTGGTTGGCCATCCTGCTCCTCGTGTTGCCGGTGGACTCAAACCGGATGAGAAGGCTTTGGGTTTGTTGGATTGGTAGCAGCTCTAAGTAGTCGATTTTCTGACATGATATTAAATTTTTGGGTGGCATGTGCTACTAATGAGTCATTTGAGTAGCGAGTTTCCAAAGATGTTTCTGTCTCTACTAACCTTCGCATAAGTCTTAAATCACTTGAAGGGGTTTCCGTTAATTACTAACTTCTAATGCTAAAGTTCCTTGGTGCCAAACTTTTCTAATGCGTTGGCGTTTTCAAAGCTTTGCATCACCGCATTTCTTGGCTTAAAAGGATGAAGTTAAAACGTAGAAGAAATAGCTGAAAATACTAGTTTTGACGTACAGCCCATGGTAAATGTTTAAAGTTGACGTAGACGAGTACCACCCCTACGTACGGACAAGACGTCTTACGAGCCTGATCATCAATTAGCTAGACTGCGAGAAGCAAGGCGCAACAAGACTAAGGATTCCTTGCTGAGTTCGGTGCGCCTCATGTGGCACATATAGTGCCCATTCTTTATAAGAAAGAGGAAGAGTAGAGAGAGTAGCGAATCCAGCACTCAGACATTCCTCTTTTTAAGAAGCCTAGCTCCTACTCTCTTTCTTCACCCACTCGCTCACTCCCCCAATCTTTGATGCACTAACAAGTCCCTATCATTTTATTCCTCCACATAGTTGCTCAGTCAAATCGAGTTAAAACCTATGCTCCCAGCTACCATCTGAGCACTCAATAGCGCCTACATTTAAAGCACTCATGCTACTCATCTTTGCCTCTCTTGAGTACTCGTTAGTATTTATGCTCCGACCCTTTCAGCTGCTCAACTACCTCGTTAACCGACTATTTTAAATAAGAGTAGGAAGAGAGCAGCAACGCACAGCAGTAGACTTTCCTATGTGACTAACAAAGGCAACAAATTCATAGCAACTGGGATTATTGTGTGAGTATGTCTTCTTTGTACTCCTCGTCATGCATGTTGCGCTGACTGATGCATGAGGATTCAAAAAGGCCATGTTGGTTGTCATCACATGCTTCTAGCGCTCGTTTTGCCCATATGCGAAGAATAATAAACACACTTTAGTGATGAGCAGGCGCCTTCTCACGCGGTGGTATGTGCACGGCTTTCCCGTGTACACCAGTAGACAGACGTTAGAAGCACGCACATGCACTACTGAAATAACGCATGCAGCACCAGACTACATAGACCTTGGATGCCTTCTATGGTTGACAATCGTTTCCTTCACGTGGGTTCTTTATGATGATCAAGGAAGCGCAGTAGTAAAACGCCACAATCTTAAAACCATTGGATTTGTGATGGAATTTTCTGGATGAAGGGGAAGGGGGGGAATGCAACTCACAAGATCCTCCCCAATACCCATTTCAAGCAGTGGCAAAGGCATCCAAGTGTTCCATCAGCCAGTTCGATGCTGCCTTCGTGTTCAAAATGGCTGTTAGACGGACACGCTGACAGGCGTTGCATGGAAAGCCCACTTTTTGAATGTTACCACTGTTGGTCACTGGTTCCACCTAGCAGATACGATTAAAGCAAATCAACCAAATAAGGCTCATGACTCATTGCATTGACTCTTGAGATTAAAAGAGGGATGTCATCCCACATTTGATTGCAAGGGTAACGAAAGGTGTATAGTAGAGTAGGAGAGAGAAGTGCCATCACTTCGATGAACGAGGAATTAAAAGGCATATCACAAGCAAATGTCGCTAGCACGAATAGTCCAGCAAGAATGAACCAAACAAGATCTTTGAGATACCTACCAACCAATAAGTAGTATGAGGACCGACGCGAAAATCCTCCATGACAGGTGCAATTAACAGTAAGGCGTGGTAACGTTTTGGCTAATCAGGCAACTACCTGACAAATGTATACTTTGATGTTAGGTGTGTAGCTCGAAACAGTAGCGTCCCCCACTGAGGATTTGAGGGCACGCCCAGCATTACAGCGTTGTCTTTCATTCCCTCCCACGATAAGTATCATTGCAGTTCAGCGATTTCCGATTACCTGCCTCACAGAGGTAAACCCCTTTCAGTGTCGATGAAGACGAATGCAAATGCTAGCATCTTTGGCCCGTTGCCATTTAACATTTGTTGACAGCAGTCTGCAATAGAAAATAAACAGCCTTTTTGATGAACGCAAACAGGGAGTTGCACTATTCATAGTAGCTGAAGCGCTTAGTGACTGGTTGTACGGACCTACGAGAAAAGTCACGAAAGCGTAGCAGCCATGAAGGCCAGTAGAGTTACAATGGCCAAATCAGCGTAGGTCGAGTCACCGCCAGTCGTGATTACTGCAGTAGAAGTCTGGGCAGGTCTGCTGGTCGTTGAGGAGCTTCTTCCAGTCGTGACAGACGCTTTCTCCTCCCCCATTTGATACAACCATAAATTTGCCCCATAATAATGGCAATAATTAGTGTCGAATTCTACACGTCAACTAACTAGCAACTGCTCACATTGAGGAGCGTCTGTTCAACTCTCGGCAGCAGTTTATTTATTGCCAGGCAGTACTACTACTAATGAGTGTGCGAACTTAATTAGTAGTAGCGGTTACGATACATGGGCAGCGTTGCAGAATTGATTATAGTGGATATGGCTAGTCCTAAGCAGTAGTAGTAGTGGTAGTAGTGGTGGTTCAGCTTTCAGCAAAATCGAGCATAGAGAACTCATCGCGCTCCAAAGCTGGTTTGGGGCACCAAGGTGCTCTCTGTCGTCAGAATCTCTCCCATCAATGCGTGCGCAAACGGCGACAGAAGTGGTTTGATTTGACTTTAGATTATTGGAGGTGAAATTCGTCGTCAAAGGGAGACAATACTGCTTCCACACCTCAGTGTCGAATGTGTAAACAATGGAGTAGGCAACAATGCTGGCGTCGGTTCCTGATGGGGTGTCCCAGTTCACACACACGCATTGAGGAACCAGTGTGCACTACTTTGTTTGTTTGACTGCCACTTTAGGCTACCCTGACTTGGGTGGCCATGCTGCCCTAGTCGCGTGGGCTGGCCTCTGTGCCATGCCAGCATCCCTGTGCCCTCTGTTTATTGAATATGCATATTCTGCCATAGTAATGCGCCCAATTTTGCCTTCAAGGGAGTCTAGGGATGTCTCAAGGTGCTTAAATTTTCACATTCTGAGGAGTGCTATGACCTTCACAAGTGAAAATGCAATGATTTTTCATTACCTTCAGCGTCTCACTTACACAATTACATATGTATCTCCACGGGGCAGGGGAAAACTTATGAGGACTATGTTTTTTAGCTCAAAAGAAGCTAGCTTGGGTGATGTTAAATAAAGTCTTATTAAAAGTCGCAGAAGAATGGCAAAATGTTTATTTAAGTAGCTTTGCGCTTGTCAAACTTAGCTTTTGTTTCGATATTGAATAGGCAGTGATCAGGACAATCCCTTGCGACGTAAGGTAACTTAGTACTTGATACAAAATCGTTCCCAAACCTCATTTACCATGAATTGGGTTGCTCTGTCGACTTACAACAATGATATCATGTACTTGTTGTGCGATTAGAACTAAGATGATTTGACGCAGACCCCAAAATGCCGATCCAGGTATCCCCTAAGGCGACCGTAAATCTCTCCTCGGCTAAGCGCCATCTGATTCGCTGGTCAATAGCCAATGGAAAGTGATGAGTTCCAGGAGGTTTTTGTGCCCACAAACCAGCCTACATAGCTGCAAGCAAACATCGGATTTGTGTCAGGAAAAGTCTAATTTTATGTCCCATTTCTTTTAAATGGTCGTAGTTCTTGTTTGCCTTTAAAAGGCGGCGTAGTGTCCCTAACCTACTCCTAAATACCCAACACATCCTGCATATTCGGAAGGAAGGAAGGCGCCTTTACTGGTTTAAACAGTAGCAATAGTTAAGCATTACCAGTGGTAGCAGCAATGATAATAACTAAAGTATTCGCATTACTATAAGGAGCAGCAGCAGCAGTGCTGGCGGCAGAGAATAGAGGAAGACAAAAGGGCAGGAGAAAGAAAAAAGGGGAGGGGAGGGGAAAAAACTCACGTGTGGTCTTCTGCACAGACGGGAGGGTACTTTCAATCACCTCTTCCAAACATCCTATGTCCTCCACGACATCGAGCAGAGCATGGGCTGGCGGGTGATTTAGTGGGTGGGTGGGTGAGCGAGTGAGCTGGTGAACAGCGCCTCAAGACTGCCCATTGATGCCATGGATCGCTGAGGGAGGATCCATCCCCGGCAGGAAAATTTGCTTCCTTTACTACCATAGTCACAGCCTCCAGACCAGTCCCTAAAACAGTCTCCATCAGCGACTATTAAATATGCACATTTCAAAGCATCGTCCTTTACTACGGCGAAGGACCGATTCAATCGCTGTGAACAGCACCTAATCGCCACACTTCCTCATCCAACGGCTTCTGAAGTGAAGACGACAGTCTTTCAAAAGTACTTACAGATCCGCCCTCTCTAATGCCAAGTTAGGCTTTCGCATTAGTGAGGAACCAGCGTTCTCTCCCTCATTACACTTGGTAAGATTACCATTTACACCCTCAGATGCGTTTAAGCCTTTCCAACGATTAGTTCAACAGCAAATACTGACTACTGCTAGTACTTTATGGCTGCAAAATACATTTACATATTTTCTCCAACACTTTCTACCTTTTCAGGATACAAGGAACCTGACAACTGTGAAAACAATACCTTAACAGTCGTGTTTTCTCGCAAAAAACCCGTATTTTGAATAAAACATTGATATAACCTGCTACAAACACATCGCCGTTGGTTTGGTTTCGTTTACTTACATAAGTCGAGACAGTGCTTGCATTTCAATGAGCAAGTTAACTGCATAGAGACTTTGCATAAATCCAAGAAAGGTACGAAACTTGATATGGATTGTTCACTTGCACACCTACACAAAATACATTATCCACAGTGAGTCTGTAGTAAATTGAAGCTCTTGTGTCGCCACGCGTCGCAGAGAGGCGAGACGCCATTAATAACAGCCAGTCAATGTAAAGGATTTACGAAACTGTCGTTGCGATGGGAGCCGTTGGATGAAGGAACGAATGTCCCCACCGGTGAAGTTCACGGGTACGCAACAACAGCAATGGCGCCAGCGGCATTAACGAAAGCAGGACAGCGGAGGAGACTAAGTCGGCACGACCGCATCCACCAACCGCCGATGTGCCGTGGAGTACCCACCATCTCCCCATCCTCCAAGTATTCCGCAAGCATTGCGCCTCAAACATCGAGAAAGCGCTGTAAGATGGCGATGCTGCCTCGCTCTCCTTCTGAGAGCAAAGCACAGATCAGCAAAGGCACACCCAGTCCTCGTACCGACACGAGGGACCACCACTAATCCACCCAAGCGTCATGCCACAGCGCACCAGTCTCCCCAATCCCAATAGTAATTAGTCCGAGTGGGGCCTAAAAGCCGCCTCAGCTTTCTGCCCTAAATGCTCCCCACGCCGTCTCTCCCAGTCCCTCCTTTTCAAATCCTTTTCCATCCATTCTCACGCCTAAGACTAAGTCGCAGTAATGGCGGGAGTGGCACGACACCCGCCCCCCGCCTCCCACCCAACAGTTCGCGCCCAACACACCCAACAGTGGAGACCTGCTCGACTACATACCTCCTCTGAGATGATGCACCACTACTCATCAACTATACAGTCAGCAACAAATTAACCTCTACCCTCCCAAAGCAGAAACATTTCCGCACATCCGGAAGCAAAATATGCCACAGTTGCCACCAGTGAGCTCTGGCTCATAGCGCTTCCATTCGTCGTCGTCGTCATCTTCGTCATAAAAGAACGTCTCCTTCACTCCTTCACACCCACGGCACAGCTACCCCAGCCTTTTTCCTCCTTCTCCGCCACCCAGCAACCCATGCCCGCTAAGAAAAAGAGACGGAGACACAATAGTAGTAGTAGACCCTGTCGTCCATGCCAACAGTCGCATTGCACGACCCAGACTGAGACGCCACCGCCACCGCCACCGCGAATTACTCCAACATCTTGCAGTGCCCACCATTCCACACACTCATCACATGTTACTTCACCATCACAACCACCAAGGTAAGTTTGTAGCATCTGAAAAGGAAAAAAAACCAAACAATGGAAAGACCGATGTGTGAGGGTCCAATGACTGCAAAGCTAACATTCACAAACATAACTACTGATAGGAAAACAAGAAACAAACACCTCAACAAGCAAAAACCTAAGACTGCTACAAAGTACAGTCTGCGTGGTGATGCCAAAGCCTCCCACTAGCCACTTCTTCTTCCTCCGTTCCTACCACTGCTGCGTCCACCTCACTCAGAGACACCAACTTATGCCGTTAAAGCTGAGGAACCCACGATTAAGCTATCACCGTGGCCCTCTGCACAACATGTTTCACAGCAATGATCACATCAACACAACAAATAACCCAGATAAAAAAGAAAGCACTTTCCCACCCAACATATGAACGCACATTGATTCCACCGCTGCACACAACAAAGGACAGCAACAACTCATTTAGCACAATCCGATCTTACCTGAGAAATATGCGAAGTGATAGCAAAGGCGAGATTCACACCCATTACTGCTGCAGCCTCATCTTCATCTTCTCCTTCTGTGTCTATTCTACCACGAAAACGAGCTAAAAAATGCACAATAACACTTATAAATATAGTGAATACTTAGTAGCAAGAAAATAAAAATGATTAGTTGCCACATCCTTAGCAAAGTTAGAACTCCTCCCAACAAAATCTATCGTCATTAGAAAGCAAACTAATTACAAATAGCCTAAACAATCTTAATTTATCACTTCAAGTGCCATACAGCGAAAAGTGCGCACGAGTAGGCATCGTAGTTGGAAAACAAAACGTCCTAACAGCCATAATATGAAACTTTCCCGTTTACTTTACCAAACTTGCAAGTCCCTTCATTAAAGTGAACCTCATTCATCAAAACCCATTCCTACTAAAACAACAAACTCCTTGAAAACAGCCAAAGCAATCGCACTCAATCCAAAGAAGTGTTTTGCAGCAAAAAATTCAACGCGATTAGGCAGTGCAAATGGAAAACAAAAAGCTGTGACAGCAACTGCACCCATTTCTGAAACGGTTGGTCTAACAAATAAACTGATCAAGAAAGCAAAGGCATATATCTACGCACATCTATAAAATGGGTGCTTAATCGCAAGAAACCACCAAGCAAGTAATTTCCAAGCACTTGGTAGGGTTTTAGCACCTCTCCACAAAATTATGCCTCATCACTCAAATTCAAACGTCAGTAAGAATACAAACAACCTCACAGACCGCAAAAACAGTCAAAATTTATGCCCATACAGCGAAACATGCACGTCAGGACACCTTGCAGTTGACAAATAACCGTCAACAGTCCCACTGAGAGGCCTTTGCGTATAAAGGAGGCAAATCGACATTTAAAGTACCTTACGACAAGTAAGTAGCTAAAAACAATAAAGAGATACTCAATACCTACCGAGATGCCGACTTTTGGCAGCAGATAAAGGCGCATTAATCCAGAATAATTATCCCCGAAAACGCGCACCACTCGCGCAAGCCGCGCACAAACCTGACCAATCAGTTCAAAGCTCGTCCGATAAAACAAACAACATTTAAATTTTCATGTATCTTTGATAAGACTATAATTACAACAAATACTAACAGTTTCGACTTTTGCGTATAATTTGGGTAGCAAAATTACTAACATCAGTTGACAATTTGTGCCAGTAAAATAAATGCGCAATAGTGATATTTTATTGTTTGCCAGCAAATCGTAAAAGTAATTCATATCACAGCAAGCAATCTCATTTCTTTTACTAGTTTTACACTCTAATTTACTTTAGGCACGTGTTTTGTAGCAAAGTTCATGTTCAAAGCGAATAGACGCGTTGCTCAATTGGAGCAATGGATTGAACTTATTCACATGGACTTTCAGGTGTCGTTCACCTTTACATAAGATGCGCATTTGTACAAAATCCTGCTTAACATCTTGTTGGTTGGTCGGATGTAAGCTACGTTTTCAGATGGCAATTTCCGGTTGCGATGTCTGCACATCCCACTACACGTAGACGCAGTGACACAGTAGCCAACTTCGTAATTACTTCCTGATTTGAGCATCAGTCGTATTGGCAGTTGTTCCATTTAGTAAAGCGCTACCTGACTTTATACCTCTTGTGGTAGCTGTCATGACATGACTTGTAATTGTCTGAACTTACCTGATCTGCCAGTAACCGAATGCAATTGTGAAAACGGGTTGGATTCTGCTGGGATAGTTGATGATGATAGGGATGGAAGCGCTTGACAACTTAACAGGATTACCTTTTGTGTTGAGTTATGTAAGCTTTTGATTCCCTCTGTGAAGAGACATGAGAAGGCTAAGGGAGTATGAGGCATGTTCACTGATCCACAGATAATGTTAGGGCTTAGAATTGCATCATTAAACTCCTATTCTTGTAAGTTTGTCAATGCGGTCTTTCCTTCCTCCTCTTTTTTTCCTTTCTTTTCCTCATAATCTTACTTCCAAGCTAGCTCCTTATTGTAGGGTTCGAAGTCTCCCTTGAAGGCAAAAGAAGGCAAATATCAGAGTAGAATGCATATATTTAACAGACAGAGGAAAATGAGTTGCTGGAACACCTTTGACTAATGACTGCATCATCCCACACTTAATCGCTGGCTTTTTGTTCCTTCACTCCTCCCATTGCATTACCATTGGACATGATCCATGAAGACCCCTCAATTCTGCTTTTAGCTTTCGCATTATCCAGATCACCCTCGAGGCCTAACAACACGACAGCCACAGAAAAGCATGACTCGGAGTGGTATTTGGCTCTCTAGATCGCATGTCACTTAGTGTGCTTCAACCTGTCTACATTAACTACAGCTATGTGGTCGTCGAGACTCTCTTTGTCCAGATCGTTTACAAAGCCTCACATTGCTCTATCATTCACGACCAGTCTGCTTCACTCATTGCACGCTGTCAATTAGAGCAGTGCGCTGAACCTACTCACATGGTCCTACATGTGGGCAATTGTTGGAATCGCTGGAACCCTTGTCGACTGTAAGTGTGTGCTCAAACAATGAAGGCAAGTCAGCTGAATGACGTATACTAAGTCTGCAAGTAATTATGGACCAAGTGATTGAGCACAAAGCATGAAGTAAGACTTGGGCTAGAGCCGCTATGCAACCCCTACAAAGTGGCTTGACCTGTACGAGGTGGAGGAGGAGAAGGAGGAGGAGGAGGAGGAGGAGGAGGAGAGAAGGGAGTGAGACTCACTTGGATCGGTGCCTAGACACACGGCCTCAGTGGCCGGTGCAACCTCCTCGTCACGAAGGGGAGATATTGCAAAACTGGTTGTCTCCTGGTCCACTGAGGCTGGTGGCAGCCTTCGGTGGTGGCGCCCATAGGTTCTCACCTCAACTCCAACTGAGCGCTGGTGGCGCTCCCCACCTCACCTTCCCTCCTTGTCACATCTGCAAGGCAGCAGATTTATTAGCGAAATGGACACACTTACTGTCGACAAGGGTTCCAGCGATTCCAACAATTGCCCACATGTAGGACCATGTGAGTAGGTTCAGTGTACTACTGCTCCAATTGAGCAGTGCAAAGCTCACGTAGGCGAGCAGAAATACGGCGTAGGATTCTCTTTTCTTCGAATGGTTTTGGACTCAGCAGTTCACTCCTCCAATGAATTGTGCATGCGCACGCATGACGTTGAAATGGGTTGATTGGAGGAGTTGGAATGCTAGAGTTTTTACTGCGGTGGAGGGTGATGTTGTTTGTGAGGGTAGGAAAGTTGGTTTAGAGCCAAGGCGGTGGAAGCGTGAATAATGTGGGTTAATCGGAGATGTCGGAACTGTTGAAGTTGGTTCCTTCATTATGACTTTGAAGAGAAGGGTGATGCTGCATTTGAGGAACTGCAGAGCGTTCTGCGTAACAAATGACTTTTATTAAAATGATTTCTCATTCAACTCCTTTCTTTCTCTCGCCCACTACTGCCTTCTCCTCCCTCTCACCTGTCCTCTTTTAGACTGGAGCTGAATTTGGAGCGTTTGCCATCGAGACCGCAGGTCAATCCACTGAATGCTTGTGAACTACTTCTTTTGACTCATGCTGAAGGGAATAAGGTTACAAGTCATTTTGCTATTAAAGTGGACTTTCTGACGTAGTTCGTTGAGTCCTGTACTGAGTGCATTCGTGTGGTGGCTTCGATTGGGTCACTCTAACCACGGGGTCCCCTATTTCACCAAACGTAGCTGACAATTTGGGTCGAGGATGCAGCATGAAGGCGAATAGTACTGCAATGGCAGCAATCACTACCCTTTCATCCTAAGCCTCTCAATTCCTTGTTTTCTACCTGTCTTTCGAGAAGACCTTACTCCCGTCAGTCATCGCGTTAATCCAGCAAACTTTTAAAGTGAGGTTGAGAATGGCGTCACCATGGTATAGGCAGAAAGCGGTGTGCAAGGGGGATAAGGCTGAGCCTAAGGTGATTGTTGCCTCGTGTCGGCACGGAGCTATCTCAGGAGAAGCGATGCCTTAGGACAAGCAGTGGGAAACAAGAGGAAACGAATACGATTCCAGCTGGTTTACCGTATAGAAGGTATAGGCCGTAGGTTCATACGTTCATTCCGCATGATTGTTTTAGCAGAAGCATTTCCTTCTCATTGTCCTATTATTCATTTGCGGCTTTTAATCAACGCCTTCACACGCTTTTCAGTCCACCCATTCCATACACCGATCTGTACTAGCACTGCTTCCTTCAATACCAGCCACGATAAGTTATTTAGCTAGCTCTCCTTACCACTGGTGCCTGTACGACACTGTCAGAGGCTTGAAGCAGTGCTTACCACTAGTCTTGCAATTTTCTCACCCAAATGGATTTCGCCCTTCTTTTGGTTGCCATACCAAGTCTCTGAAGGTGTCTGATGGAAACGGTGATTGGAAGAATAATTTGGTGAGTAAGCAGACGCTCCTACTATGTTCCAGCGCCTCATCCACGCGCCCTAGTCATGACCAAATCAAAGACAGCGACTATATTTATGCTGAATAGTGATTTTGTTGGTTTTACAGACATCTTTGCATCAGAAAGGTAGCCCAGTGATTTTCCAGGATTGATCCTTGTTTAGGCCACCTGATTGCAATTTCAAATCATCGAAAAATTGAGGGAAACGAATAAGGTTTTACAAATGCTGCCAGCCACTTAACTATCCCCCATGGTCCTGTAGAGGAGCTGAAGTTGGTACACAAAGAGTCCTCGAAATCATGTAGGGAGGAATTGTGACCGCGAATTTGATTAAGATGTTGCTTTATGGTTCTTAAGTGAGGACAGTAAAGAGAGCTGCATTGGTGGATTAATGGTTGCACGAAAAATGATGACGATCATGACTGACTGTCACATGCAGTGTGCATACACCGAATGGGCAGCAGTAGGCACTGTTTGTGTTTTTGCCTTTGATGCCTAGTCATGAGTAGTTTGTGAGAAATTTTTGATTTTTGCCCCAATGCATACAGCGATAAACGATCGGTTCCGTCGTTATCAATCCATTCTTGAGACATCTTGCAAGTCAAGGTAAGGTAATTGTCCCCCTCGGTGTTAATTGCGACCTCCGGCAGTGTTCTTAATGTTGACAGTACTATGGATTCCTCCGCTGAGATACAGGGATAGGATAGCATGACACGTATGGGACAGGCAAGCTGTATTTTGGCGTAGAAAGGAAGGAAAGAATGAAGAGATGGGAAGTTCTTTCGCTGACCCGCAACCCGTGTTAATCCTAGAATGAACAACCTGACTTGGCGCCCTCAATAACATTTCTCCAATCCTCTGCATACCTTGTAGTAGATGTCATCCTTTTCAAAGTACCTCTTTTGCTTCATAACTGCAGTCAGTTTGTCGACTTCTGTGGTTTCGACAGTGGTTATTCTGTTTTACAAGCACGCATTTCTTTAAAGATAACATTATGGCGTGTAACTACCCAACTTGGAAAAGCTGATTTTGCGTATGCATCAATGCCTTAAAGAAGTCGAAAAATGCATCTCGCCACTATTGAGAGTGATAGCGCGAAACAATTCACAGCACAGCGATTATCAGGCTTCCTCGAATTCCATAAACGGCGATCAGACAACAATTTCAAGGACAAATTCTTACTCCACTCAAAAGCTACTTTGCGATTTTGGCTGATGTGGCAAAATTTGTGTGGATGCAATTCTGCTTAACTGCGGCAGTCAAAGCAGTTTTACGTGTGGCAAGACCGTAGCCCAAGTAAGTGCCTTAGTCGTTACAGAGCTTTTTTTTGCACTTACTAACAACGAGAGTCGACAGACAGTAGTTTTGGATGAATACAATCACATGCCATAACAATGCCTATGTCGCAATACATAAGAGCAGCACACGATTTGGTTCGTCCTGCCACAAACTTAAAATTGACTTGGTGGTTCACGCACAAACTGTGCCAATAATGAGCTAAAACGATTTTAGCTGAAACACTGCATCATGTCTATTTTAATTAGTGCTTTTCCTCCCCATCACTAACATCTGCTGCAAGTCATACGGTATTGTGTACCTTATATCTTGTTTTCATATAAGTAACAACTGAGCAAGATATACCAGTGACTAGAGATGAACTGCTAGGTAAGTGGCACTTATCTGCTAGAAATTGCTTGCTAGCAGAAGTTCACAGTTCACTGCACTAATCATTATAAGGATATATAAACTACCCAAAATCGCGCAATGGAGGAGGAGACCGCCCAGTGGGTAGACGCTCCTATCGCGGGTAGGTGTTCAAAGAAATGAACCGTCTGCAAAATACCCTTTAGGCTTAAGCTATGACAAATAAACAAAGTGCACTTGATAAAGCTGTTCCATGCGCATCGTCAATTTTATAATGTGTGGAAAATCGCAAATCTTTGGAAGCCTCAGTACCAAGACGATAGCATAATGATAACTCTTTGGTGTATGGGTTGCTGATGCGCTCTACTGACACAGTGTAATGAAAATGGACGTAGGCAGTCGCAAGTTTCTTTTAACTTTACCTGCATGCGTTGCAAGTCGTGGGCGGTATCGCATGAGACAAAGCTATGATCATCGCCTTGTGTTGAGGCTAAGGTGGAATCCATTGGAGTGATTAAAACCTTTTACGGGGTAACAAGTAAAGTCGTAGTAAGTGCGTAGCACCTTACTGCTACTCTGCTTTAGTCAAAAGAATCATAAATTTTATAAACACTTCCTCTAAAACATTAGGGTTAACTGAGAGTTAATGATAATTCCCATCATGTTTCATTGGAATGGAGATAAGTGCATAGCTAGACACTGTTTTTACATACTGCAGTCATAGCAGACGCTATTCAGTCCATCTGAACCCAGCGTAAGACCCATATCCCACTTGCAGAAACCGTCGTCTTGTATTGCACTAACCCATTGTGTGACGACAAAGCTGCTATTCTGCACTTAATCTAAGCAAGGGCCTGATGAATGTCGCCTTGTTGATTGGTGTGATCTCTGAATCTTGACACTAATTCAAACTCTCCCATGTCGATTAATACGCTGATGCTGCCATGCGATGACTACTTCGCACTTCTTCAGTGGTGTCGTTTAAGTAGGGTGGAAATCCCACCACAGGTGTTGACGGGACAAGGCACCAAGTGCTGGAGGAAGGTAACGCATGGCAGTGAAGGATCGTGATGGTCAATATCATCCTGACATTCTACTGCATCAAGAAATTTAACAGTGAGTAGACGTCATGGGCACAAAGGCAGCGAAACCATTGTTACATCTGCTAGAGCGTATGAAATTCAAATCCAGCATTATCATTTTCTCAGTCCACAAAGCAAAGAGCCAAGTAGGTTTCGCCTATTGAGCTTTGACTATCATGCTAAACGTTCGATGCATGATGACTATGAGCGGCGCTGCTAAAATTCTGTTAGCACTGGAGACGCGACTGATATTTGTCCTCGTTACCTCCTCTTTGTATATGGATGGTAAAATCGAGTCCGTCTTTGAAGCATTCGGGCTAGGTGTATAGTGTGATCGCAAGGGATGTGTGGGCAGGATTGGAGCTACTAGCGTGGCCCAGAGACCAGCCCACCCGACGAAGGCAAAATGACCATCAAAGTGACTGTAGACGAGACTGAGAGTTGAACAGACAAAAAACGTATCAATTTTTATGCTGAGCTTTTTTATTGCTACGTTAACTCCCAGTGGTAAGATGTTCGGTTTAAATGCAAATATCTAGCCGAATCATTCACTTTTACAGGCCACATTTACATAATTCATGCTAATACTGTCTTAGATCCTCTGTATGTTGTTCATGTCGGCCAAATTTGCAAGGCTTTCCTCATTCTTTATCCCACTCCTGCGCCAGTGCCAAATACGATAAGCTTAAATGTTATGAGACACCTTTGCATTCTTATACAAAACGGCGGATGAATAGCACATCAGCGGGGATTTGTAGGACGGTTTTGTCTGCGTCGAGATACTCACGTTGTGTTCCTGCCTCTCGGCTTTTGGACACGTTTAATGAAATCCAAGCGTTGAACTACTTTATCACTTTCCATTAATGCTGCTATAAGAAACACTAGAGACACTATCAACTGAATTCTGTAATAAAATAACTAGGACCATATAATTGTGTTTAAGGTTTCCTATAAATGCCTTGCAAAGGTTATATTTGCCAAAATTACTGCTTACTTTTCGCATAAATTGTAAGTCCTTTTTATTATGATTCCTAAAGTTGACAACAGTACCTCTAACAGTTACCTTGTATTCATCATACTCAGCACCCTTTTCGAGGGTTTAGCGGCATATATGAAGGGTCAGGGTTCTGCGTGGTCGCAACTGTACCCGTGATAGCACGGCGGCAACGTTGCGCTCCGAATTCCTCCTTTTTTTGCCCCCTATAGTTGTATTGAGATATTTTGGAGTCAGATAGTGACTATTTGGGTGTGGTCTGTGCGTGGAAACCTCTTGTTAATCCCAAATGTCAACATTTTTGATCTGCTGCGTAAGATTAACAAAAGAACGCGCATTTCTCTTGCCACTTTTTAATGCTCGTACAGTATCGTTTCGATACTGTTCAAGATGGTTTGAGTTCAGCGTGTTAAAATCCTCGACGAAGGTTGATACTGTTTTGAGTGCTAAAATTGTTGAATCACACCAACACCGTATGATTAAGATGGAAATATTGCTGAAGTTTGGCGAACGGAGCCTTTACAAGCAGCTTGACTTGACAGGTGGCAAGCAGTGGACCCAAACCCTAAATCCGGTCATCTCTACACTCGTCTGTCCTTCGTATCCTGTTTATATGATTACACAGCCTGACGTATAATAATTTTAGTGTTTTTTTTACGCTTTCCACATCTCTGCTGCATCCTATAGTTTTTTTATGCTGTCTGTCTGAATGTCCATTTTGCGAATTGGTTGTTTCAGCTGCCCATGCACTTGCCAATGCAACTTAAGCACTAACACGGTTGCACTTCGGTGCCTAAAGAGGACACGTTTGGCACCACCTCGACCACAATATGCACGACCATCACCATTGTTAGTGTTTCTTTTTACTTTAGCCTTGTCCCCTTTAAAATAGTTTTATACATCCTCTTGTAGGCAATGATTCTCATTGAAGGTGGGCGTGGTATTATGGACGAAATGCCACAAATGAGAGGAGCAGTCTTGAGCATAGAAAAGTGGAATTGGTGTAACCCCATGAAGTGGGCCAGCGACCTCAAGCATTCCACTACCGTCAGCAATTTGTTTGCCAACCCAGACCGTGGCAGCATAACCTTTCCATCATTTCCATCTTCCTTCCAGCTCTTCTCACTAATTGCAGCCAAATTTCTCTTATTAGTTAATTTTTTTTCATTTAATCCAGTTTAGCACATTTTTACACGTTTTAGTTTCTAAGTCGGGTTTTTGCACCGTCGAGTGGTAGTTTCTCCGAACATCAGTCACATTTATTCAAAACGTTTTATTGGATGGGATATTACTAAAAGCCTACATTTACGGTTGAGGTGTTGATTTGATCTTGTAAATTTGCTGTTGTAGAGAGCCTTCCAAAGATGTCTAATCGTGTGGAAATCTGCCGACGCCTTAGAATGACATTAGACAGGGTATATGTTTATTAAATTGACCTGGATTTACTGAGGTCTAGTGTGAAGAGGAAGCGGTGGACGCCAAGAAGAGAAGAATGCTGCCATCGGGAGCTCCTAGGCTTAGTTGAACTGATCACAATTGACCTACTAACAAGCGTTACACACGCCAAGCAAAAGCTGCGCTATGGTTCCTCTGAAGGCTAGGTAAGTGACACTTATCTGCTGGAAAGTACTTGCTAGTAGAAGTCTGCAGCTCATTGCACTAATTATTATAAGGATCTATAAACTCCCCAAAAGCACGCAACGAGGAGGAGACCGCCCAGTGGGTAGACGCTCCTATCGCGGGTAGGTGCTCGAAGAAATGAACCGCTTGCAAAATGCCCTTTAGGCTTAAGCCATGACAAATAAACAAAGCGCACTTGATAATGCTGTTCCATGTGCATCGTCAATTATACAGTGTGTGGAAAATCGGAAGTCCATGCATTCCCACCACATTTTGTTGACCATTTCCGGTTTAATTGGGAGGAGATGCCTCAAGTTCAAGCAGCCAAATTGGCCTTATAGTATGAACTTCATTTGCGGTTTTGTTGTCAAGATTGAGAGCGTGATTTGGCCTGAGCCTACTTCTTGTCGATGTGGTGCACATTCCGCCTAATGGAAGTGGAATTGAAAACAGACGAGCTGATTTCGACAACAGCTGCACTGTACATGCATGGACTAAGCAAATAGAAGGGATGGGGAAGAGTTGAATATGCAAATGGCAGATTGTTAGAGAGGGACTGTGCAGTCAGGACCTAAGAACAAGCTGTCCAAATCCACATGGGTCCTGCAAAGTACGAAGATGTGTAAGTCTTCATTGTGGAAAAGGAGGACTTCTCTGCATTCATCATCAATGCGAAGGTAAAGACAGTTCGTGCTAGAGTATTTTGCGCCTTAGTATTTGTGTGCGTGCGACACAAATTTTGCTATTTATTTCTCAAGCAAATTCGCTTACATGTTCGGTGAATACTGCTACCACTGCTTTTCAAGTGGAGGAAATTACTTAAGGAAGAAACATGGGTTTAGGAATTCAAGCCTTTGTCATTCATGTGCTTGTGCAATAGCGCTAAAGGCAAGGCAACAGTGTAGCAGCTTGGTCTTTCAGGCAGAATTAGATGCAGATCCGATGGAACAGTTGATTGACTAAAATGTTGAGCACCGGTTGTAGTAGAACCCATTTACCTGCAAAACATTGATCATCTTCTTTCACGACAAGATCAAAGTAGATGGCAGATTTGAGGGATGAAGGTGAAATTAGGAGAAACGAGCGTCATTTGTTGGTTAACATCACCACCATGCAAGTGTCCTGAAGCACCCCAAGACTGTGGTCATGCCTTATAGCGTTGTTCGGTGGGCCATCAAACAACACCACAATAGTCCACGCGCACACTGCATGCAACAAGTGTCACTGATCAATTCGGAGAAGAATTCAATCGCAATAATATGAGACATGCTAGCCGTTGCAAAAATCTACGCTATCATCCATGCCGCAGTTCTGTTTAGCCTCAACGACCTTTCCCTGGAACAGTTCATCCCAGTAGTCTGTGCTCTTTTAGTTTTTACCACCTCTCCCTCCTACATTTGGAAGGCACCAGACGTCCAAAGCACAAGTAACAGTTGATCTCGTCGAAATTAAGGGTAATTTAAAGCATCGCTTCTTTTGCTTCTTTCTTAGAATGGTTTGCTCTAAATCGCTTTCCATTCTATGCGCGCAAGCGTCATCTCAACCGCAGTCTCAGGTGATAGCTATTCAATTGGGCCCGTCAAGAGAATTTCTGTTTCACACAGCAAGATCGCTAGCTCAATATTTATGCTTGAGCATGTTTATTGCAATGAATTCTCTGGGTGATGCTTGCAGCATATGCTTAAACAGAGAGGTGGAAAACCAAATGAAGAAATGGATGAATGAGTGAAAGCAATAAAAAAAAGTTTATAAAGCAATACTCCATCACAAAACGTCTAAAACCATCCTCACACTCTACACAGTCATTGAAGCTCATCGTCATTTAATTTTCTTACACTCCCTTCCTTATTCCCATTCTCATTCCGTGTCCTTCCTCCTCACCCTCCCATTCGCCTTCCTTCCTTCCTCTCTTTAGAAAAATTGCTATTTCTTCCTTCATCCTAGAGGGACTGGATCATCTCGCTCTCCCCACTAGTGATTGGCATGGATGTGCGCATTCATTGAATCGAGACTGTTCAAGAGCAAATCGCATTTAATGATTCTTTGTCCTCAATTCCACCTTCATCATTTTATGCCTCTTCACAAGCCATCTCGCAGACACTAAAGCGGCAGCAGACATACTAGTCCACCACTATTCGCTCAGCGTTGATAAACCATTGTAGAGAACCTGTGGTTAAGTCGGTCTTAGCTACCCGCTCAGTCGTTTAAAATTTGGAGCTGCTTTTCAACTCACAATCGACTAGAAAGACATTGAGATCAAACAAGACTAGGCCACTTTGTCTCACAGATATTAAGGTCAAATAGTACCGTTGACACCCTCTTGTCCTACCCTTCATTCCCAAGTCGCAGTTCAACGCCTCTTTAATGAGTATTCTGTTCTTCTTCCACTACACCTGCTCCTTACTATGCCTTCTTTTTCCAAGTTGCACAAAAGATGACAGCTAGGCAGGTGCAGTCTCGTGCACTTATCCCCCTTCATTTCATTTTCTCCTCCACTTCCGTTTGATTTCCCACCAGGCCATTCCTTAGAGCCACATTCACTTCTTTCACATCTTCTCTTGCGTCTTTCCTTCATTCCTTTATCTTTATTTGTTCATGTCCACTGTTCGTCAGTCAATTCCACCTTCACCTCAAGGCATCAAATGCCACACCACAAGGATTTGTTGGATCCTCTAATGCAGCCTTTATGCGTTTTACAAGAATTTCTTTCTAAAAAATACTTAGATTCAAGAATGGTTTACGTTTGTACTATACATCCTCATCATCCTCCCTCAGATTATAAATTAGCAGGCTTGAAGTAAGACGACGATCTTCTTCAACGTGGGCAGCAACAAGTTGCCTGCAAAAGGATCTAATTAAGCAAGCAGTCAACCAGTGCCATAGGAACATACTAAGTGAAATTCAGTTTTAGCCTTAAGTGCGTGATTAATCTTCATTTATTTCTTTGTTTGAGGCACAACAAAAATGCTTGCGATACTCGAATTTGGGAAAACATGATTGTAATTGAACTGATGAGGATGAAGTGCTGCGTATTTATGGGGTATCCATCGTGGTGACAAAGCTATGTAAGGTACACTCCAAAAAAGCTGCACAGTAACTTCGGGCGTTGACATCCATCTAGAAACATCGAATTTTGAAGTGGTGAGGAATCTCATAGTAAGAACACCTCTCATACCAAATTGCGCCATGTATCCTGAGAAGGGATGGACAACAATCATTTTAGAGTCAGTTTTCACTATGTGTTGTCCCAATCGCATTTTTTGTGTCGCCTCAGATTTTAGTCTGTGCTCTATACCTGCAAGTGCTGTTTTTAGCCTGTTTGATAAGGTGGCAGTAAGAAAAGAGAAAGTTATGGTCAATTTGTCTTATAGAGAAAGAGAACTACTAAAATCCATGCACTTAAACTATTCTGCGGCACTAATTGTTACAGCAAACACCGTTGCGGAGATTACACGTGATTAATGAAGTTCGACTTGTCTTGACTTCCCTTTGTTTTTGTTTTGCTATCAATCCGGCAATGTCTTTATCTTAGCATCTTGATTACAGTGCATCTCATCGAATTCACTACCCTTTCATCTCTGTGCCAAACACGTCAGCAGTCATTTGATGCACTCGACAGGAGGCGAATGCGTAAAAACCACAGCGTAGCTCACCACTGCAGCAAAGCGCATGGCACATCAGCCTTCTGCCAGGCAGCACTTCATCCGCTAGAAAGGTGGACGAAATGTACTTCCAGTTGAAAGGGATGATTGCACATTAGCACACATTTGCAAAGCATGGATGGTGATGGGCAGTAAGAACTTGCAGGATATTTTGTAATGCGTCAGAGATTAATGTGTTGCTAAACATGGGCAAGAGCGAATATCATTTCTCACCATCCTGATTTCCTTTATCAAATCTGTCCAATCCAATGGCTTTAACAAGCCAAAGTAACATATGAAAGGAAAAGAAATAAGTGGGTCTGACTAATTTAAAGAGGGTAGATGAATGTATAAAACAGCAAATGCTTTTTACTGTTTGCGTGCTGTCTTTGCAAGCCGCTACTCGAAGTGGCACATGCCCCAATCTGTGTTCATTAAGACTGATTCCACTAACTCCTCTTCCTCTACTTTGCCGCGCTGATGTTGAGGCATCTTGGCAGAATGGAGTATGATGTAGTGCTCACGAGTCCTAATTACGCCTGTGATGTAAAGATGGTGCAATCAGGTAGTGAATGAGCACATCCAAGTATCTCAGTGAGTTCACTGGAGCGATTGATGCAACGGCGACCAGAATTCTCATTAATTGCAAACGACAGTTGATCTACCAAGTAAACGGAAAAGGGCAAAAATTGTTAGAAGAGATTAGGTCGAAGTGGATGTACACAAAATTTTGTTGCCGCATATGAACAATATTTATCCGTTTGCATCCGTCAATGTGTATCCACGCTACAACTCACTTTGTAACACTTCGCGTATTTGACAGGAAATTTGTGACAGCAGACTAAACAGCCGCATTCACTGAGCTTCAATGCGTTTGCACTCAATTAACTTCATATGAAGCCGCCGATACCACTTCGACTGCGACATCTTCGTCCACCACCAATGCCGCTGTCAATCCCCATAGTATTGCATCATTCAACAGAGTAATACATGCAGGCTATACTCCACAATCGAACACAATGCAAAGGGATATAATTATGTGGTTTAGGAACCGACTGTACGAAATAGCGCAAACGAGTGAACAAGAGTAGTAGAGGCGATTGAAAGAACTTCAGTTGATCGAAATGTTACAAAGTGTACCAGCGGCTCCGAGCGTTCCACTTCTGTCACCTACCCATGTACTAACCCGGATTGGCGTAGCATAACCTCAGTGGTGTTGAAATCCACGGGCATCTACGGGAGACAACCGCCGGTATTTACTAAGTGTTCACTGCTTACATTTCTTACACTCAACGTTCCTTACCAGCTGTGCTATTCTTAGTAACTCATTGCGATTTCTTCCTGTTTGCTACTGTCAGATTTTTGATGAAACGCATTTTGACCACAGAAGGAAAAGTACCACTTTTCACGACCACAAATATGTACTCCTAGACATTAATATTACCCAAATCAGTGACAGAATTTTGCCTTTTCATTGATTTCCGCATTTTGGTAAGTGAACCTGTGCGTTCAAGCAAAGTACATAAAATGAAGAAGGTTGCGTCTACACCTTTGTGTTTTCTTTCTTCTCAAGTAGCATCGCTGCTCATTGTCAATTTCTGACAACTCCAACTAACCATCGGAAAGGTGGTACACATCTACGCGAACTTCACATGTTACACCATGTGCTGGTACGTCTGGTTATGCTCCAAGGTGAAATACAAGCCTAAATATTAACCTACCTCCCTCGCCTCACTTGAGAGGCGTACTTCGCTCCCTTTAGAGGAGTGGGATGCAGTCAACCCACACAGGAGGTTAAAGAGCACTCGTTGATCACACCTCGCCACGATGAAAAGAGCACTCAGCTTCCATTCTCTGAGACTCTGGCCTATACTTCGGACTAAAGGAGGAGGTGTGTCTCCTTCAATTTTCCCTACTCCTCTAAGGTTACCCTTGAACAGTCGCGTCCTTGTATTCTCAGCCAGTTCCACTGAAGAATAAAGTGAGAATTGGAATCTAATGTCAAACATCCGGGAAACCCATCTTGAAATCTCGACAAGTGAGAGAGGAATGAATGTTACTAGCACATTGAGCAATGACATGGAGCAGAATCTTCTCCCTTTTTTAACCAATGTCATAATGTGGCGATGTGGACCAGTGAGACGTCAGAGACTCCCACGATATGCCTTTCTGTCAGCTCATTTTACTCAGTCACGTATTCATCCCACGTCCACCCTTAAAGAGTTCAGTTACAGTCTTTAAGAAGTCACTGCATCACTAATATCAATTGGACGTTTCCCAATTTGCTTGTAATCACTTATTACTGCACTATTCGGCATCTCTTGTTGACTTGCAGATCTGTGGTTCAATTGGCTGGTCGAGTCGATAACAAACTAACTGTAGAGCGTGACTGTGGCTCCGGGTTAACCAGCAGCTACTCAGCGCCTTGATTTACTGGCGGCTCACCACTTGCTTTTTTGCCTATTTAGTACACTTGCCATGCTCTCAGCAAGCTTCCAGCCAACCAGCTAGACACGCTTACAATTAAGTGAGAAAGGAAGCGAATTTTTAAATCAGCTGCTGCATAACTTGTTGACTGACTGACCTGTCCATTAAAATAACCAAATTATCATTCAACTGACAAATAGTTCTAAAGAGACTTATCCCTTGGCATGGGTTGATGATTATGATGATTAAATAGCGATTGGCACCTTAGATGGACAACGCTCTCTGCAAGAGTTTGTTGGGTTTTCATACAACCTGTCATTCCGTCACGCAAGTTGTTAAGTGCTTGACTGGCCAAGGCAGCAAACCAACTGGAAATCCGCCTGACCAACAGCTAGCGATTGTGTTGCTTTGTCAGTGTCCTCCGGAGTGCGTCGATACCATCAATGAAATTTGAGAACTGGAGATTCGTTTACCTTGCCACCCAATGGGGACGAAGTTGCATACCATGAATTTCTTCAATCCGGCTTATACGTCCAACACAACTGTGGCTTATTGTAGCCCATGGAATGACTTGGCATAGAGACGAACTCAGAGTAAGCCATAGTCTCCTCTTCTTGTCTCGATGCGTCCGTCTTAATTACTTGATACCCTTTGTTAGGCAAGTCTTTTCCTGTGAAGACCAAATGCTTATGGGATAGAGTTATCAGTGCTGTATTTTTTGACTAGCTTCCAGTAATGCGAAAATGCCATTCACCTCGTTGACATCCGAGAGTTTAGCGCTGAATTGACTGCGAGTAGCTGGAGTGGTGAGAGGTCGACTGCTGTAAATAATACGATCAGGCACTACCTCAACAACTATTCAAATGCAGAGGTGGAATCCTTTGGAGGTTGTTAGTGGATTGAGAAACCGCTGAAGAATTCATTCAACCTGAGGTAATCACCTCTCTGTGTCTGTGTCTATGCTTATGCTGGCTGGGCATCCACCTTTGTCTGGTTTATCACAGACGTCATTCTGACGACTCCATGCGAGGTCTGAAGTCATCGGATGCGAAGGCATTTGGCTAGTGGGAGAGGTAGAAGACGGTCCGATGCTAAGGAGTGGAGTGAAATTGAGAGAATACAACTGTTGAGCATATTGGTAATTCTAGTGAATTATCCGCATCAATTACTGCCTCCTTTTCCTACTTATTTGATTAATCCCGACCACCTCCTACAGGTTACTATGGCGTCCCTCACACATATTCACCTACCCACCCTAAAGCACCGTTGCTTACCCCATCCCCCATTATTTGATGCTTCCCAATATGAGTAATAAAAAATTAGCACTTGCCTTGGGCGAAACTTGACTTAAATTATACCACTACGCCAAAGTTAAAGCACGAGCAGCCAAACATCAAAATAAGGCATGAAAACTAGTATCAAATTTAATTTAAAATGGCGGCAACACCTCTAATGTCATTAAGCTATCACGTAGCAGCAGTTCACTAATGCGCAGTCTCGGTATGTGCAGAAGAAGGCTACGCAGACTATTTCATCCTTTGATAGCAGCTTCGCAAAGTTACCGAAGCATGAAAATTGCGGCGATATGACTGCCTTGTCTGTCGTCGACAAGAAGACGAGGATTTGAAACTGAACTGCTTGCGCAGCAGCTCCCAATAACTCGAGCGCACCAGACTCGAGCATTTGGATTCTATGAGGTTTTGTGTACGAACTGCTCACACTCTGCTTGTTCCAAGGGTGTAGAGATCAAGAAGGAGAGACGAATCATCTCACCTTTGCACGCATTTCGATCAGCTCTTTTAAGCAATACTTTCATTTAATTTCATTTAATTGATGCCGCTTGGGGCGTTGTTAAAACAGGCATCACACGGCATTCTTGAAGACGAAACCACGAGAGCTATTTACTGACAAGCAGTGAGGCGAAAAAGATTTTTATGCTTGTTTTCTCTTGCCTTTTCTGTGCTCAGTGGATTCCTAAGGCCGCGAAGACTACGAGAACTCACTTGGGTCAAAAGGACACCTCCCATGACATCACTCATGCAAGAAGTGTACGCATCGACATGAGACGGTGATTTTCACTGGATGCTTGTGAGGACAAAGGCCATCGAGTCTCAAAACTTATCGAGGCAGCATTTGCAAGGGTGTGTAAAGGTGTGGAGTTCGTCTTTCCTTACTTGGTTCTCTTTCGCTCGAAACGAGTAGATTGGATGCAGGTGGGTGTCAGTATCCAGAACCAGTGCTGTTGCTCCACCGCCACTGTTAATGCGATTGGTGCTGTTGCAACACTGCTGAATTCTACGGCCAGACTGACTGCAGCATCATCAGTGGAGACGGATGTGTAGCCACTTCGTCAGGTCAACACGTTTGCATTATATGCGCTTTAGCTAATTAGTCCTCAAAGTTAGACGAGATGCGTTCAACGAACACGTCTCTGGCTGCCGAACAGTCTTCATCTGCCTTCAGCAAGGTGGAATATTCACTGAACTAGCATCATATCACCGATTAAGAATGCTCCCTGTCTGCTCTCACCCTAGTGTTTTTGAGGGAATAAAACCTATGCGGAAGATGATGACAAACAAAAGCGCGAATGCAGTCGCAGAAATCAACAAATCCATTGAAATTGTGTCGCAGATTCAACACTAAAGCTTCTTTGGTGCAGTGATGAGCGAGACAGAGTGATGAGTGTTAGGCTAACTTCCAGAGCACTTTTCTCCCTCGAAGGCGAATGACAACGGTTCCACACTAAGAATGGTGTTTGTCGGACGCTTCTCGTCAAACATAGAGGACTATTAAGTCAAGTATGTATAAGTAGCACAGATATCATTTATTATGTCACCGACGAAAAGTACTCGGTGCCTGTTCTCATTCCGCTCGTTTTGAGGGAATGCAAGGCAAGACTGGTAGAACGAAAAACTGCAACCTGCTTTTTTGCAATTGGGAGCAAGTGCCCTCATTTGTCTCTCCTGTACCATTATTCAGCTCCTTACACATGATTCAAAGAATGGATTTCGTTGCACCATGCGTTTCGACCACTTCTGCTGCAATCACTAAGTATGTGAAAGCAGAAGAGTCGCAAATAAGGCTTTCTGCGCTCCCTTTTTCATTGCATTGAAATGAATGCCAAGGAGGGTGACAAGCACCAAGTTTATTATGCACATTTGTGAATGCTTTGTTAAACCGTGGCCATTACACCCAGTAGTTGCACACAAAGGAGCAGCTTCGCTCTGTCTGGAGGCCATCCTTCCGCCAACGTTGGCCGAGACTGTTCAGAAGCGACCTCAGCTTGGTGTGTCATCATGATGCATAGCTTCCATCGCACTAAATGCTCGTCTGGTTACAAAGCAGAAAATGCTAGAACAATCGCAATGTTTTGATTTGAAGCGTATTCGTAGTCCCTCTCTGACATGTTTTGTTTAGCATTCCTGATAAGAAGCAACTTCTAGGCATCTTGATACCTGCCCTCTTTTACTAAACACGTAAAACTACGTGTGCCACATGTTACGGTCTTGTTGCGGTCTCCTTCGCACAGGCTAATTACTTCAGTCAAGAGCCGCACACACACGCCTGTCTTCCCATGCATGTAAATAAGCGAGCTGACTGATTGACAGATAGGCACGGAAAGACGTCTCGCAGATACATTCATTGTCTGACTTCATCATCAAGTCACCGAAATGTTGAAAGGGTTATATGGCTGGCTCATCAACCGTTGAAGCGAAGATTACATGACTTGTCGCAGAGAAATCGTCAGTTTTCGACAACTCAAACAAGCCTACGGAGGAATGGTACACATCTACACTAACTTCGCACATTACACCATGGGCTTGTACGCCTGATCCTGCCCCAAAATAAACTATAGGCCTGCATGTTCACCTTCATCTCTCGCCTCACTTGAGAGGCGTACTTGGCTCTCTATAGAGGAGTGGGATTACAGCCAGCTCCCCCCAGGACGTTGAAGCGCACTCGTTAATCACAATCTGCTGCTGTGGAAAGAGCACTCAGCTCCCATCCTCTGAGAATCTGGCATCCTCTTCGGACTAAAGGAGGAGGTGTACCTCTTCCAATTCACCCAACATCCCTTAGGTTACCTTCAAACAGCCAGTTTTACTGAAGACTAAAGTGAGAAGTAGAATCTAACGTCAAATATTCAGAATATCCATCTTGGAATTCCGATGAGAGAGAGAGAGCCAATGTTACTAGTACATCCAAACAATGAATGAACCAACGTCCACCCAGACCTAGAAGCACAATCTTCTCCCTTTATTAACCAATGTCATAATGTGGCGATGTGGACCAGTGCGACGTCAAAGACTCCCACGATATGCCTTTCTGCTAAATCATTTTCGCAGTCACTTATTCATCCCACGTCCTTCCCTAAAGAGTTTAGATACAGTCTTTAAGAAGTCACCATTGCCAACTTTCGTGTGTATATCACTAATGTTAATTGGACATTTCCCATTCTGCTTGTAATCACTTATTACTGCACCATTCGGAGTCCCCCGTTGACTTGCAGATCTGTGGCTCAATTGGCTGGTCGAGTCGATGACAAACTGACTGTAGGGCGTGACTGTGGCTCCAGGTTAAACAGCGGCTACTCAGCACCTGCTTCTTTTGCCCACTCAGCTAACTTGTCATGCTCTCAACTAGCTTCCAGCCAACCAGCTAGCCACGCTGACAAACAAATAAGAAAGGAAGCGAATTTTTAAATTAGCTACTGTACAAATTGTTGACTCACTAACTAATCCATCAATTAACCAAATGACCCTCCAACTGACGAATAGTCCCATAGAGATTTATCTCTAGACATGGGTTAATGATTATGATGATTAAATAGCAATTGACAACTTAGATGGACAACGCTCTCTACCAGAATTCGTTGGGGTTTCACACAACCTGTTATTCTGTCGCAAAAATTGTTGAGTGCGTGACTGGCCAAAGCAGCAAATCAACTGAAAATCTGCCTGACTAACAACTAGCAGCTGTGTTACTTTGTCAATGTTCTCTGGAGTGCGTCGATACCACCAGTGAAATTTGAGAACTGGGGATTTGCTCATTTTACCACCCAACTGTGACGAAGTTGCGCACCGTGAATTTCCTTATTTCCACTTACACGTTCCCAGTGAAGACCAAATGCTTTTGGGATAGAGTTATCAGTGCTCCATTTTCTGCTCTGTTTCCAGTGATATGAAAATATCATTCACCTTGTCGACATCCGAGAGTTTAGTGCTAAATTGACTACGGGTAGCCAGATTGATGAGAGGTCTTCTGCTCTAAATAATACGACCAGGCAATACCTCAACAACTACTTGAATGCAGATGTGAAATCCTTCAAGAGTTGTTGAAATGGATTACGATGCCGCTGGAGAATTCATTTAACCTGAGGTAATCACCTCCCTGTGTCTATGCCTATGATGGCTGGCCAAACATCTTTGCTTGATTTGCCACAGACTTCATTCCGACGACTCTATGCGAGGTCTGAAGTCATCAAGTGCGAGGGCATTTGGCTATTAGGAGAGGTAGACGACGGTCCGATGCTAAGAAGCGAAGTGAAATTGAGAGGAGACAACTGTTGTGCATATTGGTGATTCTAGTGAATTATCCGCATCAATTACTGCCTTCTTTTCCTACTTATTTGGTTAAACCTGACCACCTCCTACAGGTGACTATGGCGTCCCTCACACATACTCACCTACCCAACCTATAGCACCGTTGCTTATCCCATCCCCCTTTGCACGATGCTTCCCAAATTTGGGTAATGAAAATTAGCACTTGAATTGGACGAAACTTAATTAAATCATACCACTATGCCAAAGTTAAAGCGGATATAAGGTAAGAAGCACGAGCAGTCAAACATCGAAATAAGGCAAGAAAACCAGTATCGAAGTTAATTTAAATTGGCATCAACACCTGTAATGTCATTACATTACCAGGCAGCAGCAGTTAACTAATGCGCAGCCTCGATATGTGCAGAAGAAGGCTACGCAGACTATTTCAGCCTTTGATAGCAGCTTCGCAAAGTCACCAAAGCATGAAAATTGCAGCGATGTGACTGCCTTGTCTGTCGTCGGCAAGAAGACGAGGATTTGAAAATGAACCGCGTGCGCATCAGCTTTCAATAACCCGAGCGCGCCAGACTCGAGCAATTGGATTCTATGAGGTTTTGTGTGCTAACTGTTCACACTCTGCTTGTTCCAAGAGCTCTTTAAGCAATACTTTCATTTTATTACTTCAAGAATTCGCTTTCAAGTGATGTGATTGGTGCCGCGTGGGACGTTGTTAAAACAGGCATCACACGGCATTCTTTCAGACGAAACCACGAGAGCTATTTACTGACAAGCAGTGAGGCGAAAAAGATTTTTATGCTTGTTTTCTCTTGCCTTTTCTGTGCCCGGTGGATCCCTAAGGCCGCGAAGATTAAGAGAACGCGCTTGAGTCGAAAGGACACCTCCCATGGCATTAATCATGCAAGAAGTGAGCGCATCGACATGAGACGGTGATTTTCACTGGATGCTTGTAAGGACAAAGTTCATCGAGTCTCAAAACTTATCGAGGCAGCATTCCCAAGGGTGTGTGAAGGTGCGAAGTTCGTCTTTCCTTACTTGGTCCTCTTTCGCTCAAAACAAGTAGATTGGATGCAGATGGGTATCAGTATCCAGAACCGGTGCTGTTTATCCACCGCCACTGTTAATGCGGTTGGTGCTGCTGCAAAACTGCATAATTCTACGGCCAGACTGACTGCAGCATCATTAGTGGAGACGGATGTGTAGCCACTTCGTCAGGTCAACACGTTTGCATTATATACGCTTTAGCTAATTAGTCCTCAGAGTTAGACGAGATGCGTTCGACGAACACGTCTCGGGCTACCGAATCGTCGTCACCTTCCTTTAAGAAAGCAAAGTACTCACTGAACGAGCATCATATCACCGATGAAGAATGTTCTTTGTCTGCTCACACTTCAGTCTATTTAAGGGAATAAAATCAGCGCAGAAGATGAGGACAAGAGGATGCGCGAATGCAATCACAGAAATTAACAAATCCATCGAAATGTGTCGCAGACTCAATACAAAAGCTTCTTTTGTGCAATGATGAGCGAGGAGCAAGTGTCCTCATTTGTCCCTTCTTTACCACCCTCCAGCTCCTTACCATTTTGTATGATCGCATGATTCAAAAAAGTGATTTCGCTACATCTTGCTCTTCAACCGCTCCTTCTGCATCTGTGTAGTAATGAGTAGGCGAAGGGACCAAAATCACTGAAGATATGAGGGACAGACAATGAGTGACTAAGGCTTCTTAGCCTAATCTTTTCATTAAATCGAAACGTAAGCCAAGGTGGGGGCGGTAATCGCATGTAAACATTGATGCAATCGCATGAGAAAACCGCATCTGCTGAATGCCTTTGGCCAAAGAGGACGATTCAGCCTACCATATCAACTTCAACTATGCCGGCACACTGAAACAGTCAATGCGACGACAGCAGAGTCAACAACGACGCTACTCTCAGTCTCTCTGACTGCGATTCAGACAGACATGCGATCCCCGAACAATACTCTACGTCCGAGAATCCACAATTCTTTTCCTCCTTCTTACCACCACCACCATCATCACAGCAGCATCAGCATCTGGCTTGTAACTATGACCGTCGCAGCCAGAGGTGCCAAAGACACTCGATAGACGTCTACAACTGTGCTCCTCTCCACGTCTCTGTGGTAAGTGCTACTCTGACCTCAAGGAAGGAGAATATGTCCTTATTGTGACAGTGAGAACTCGGACGCGAGCAACATGTGCCTCTAAGAGTGTGTTAGTGCATTGTTTGAATAAATTGAGGGGATTGCTCTTAACAACATTTGGGCTAACTGCAGACCCTTCAATGTGGCTGAAATGTGAGATATAGTTACTGCCACACTGCTCGTGGCTAGCTCCTTGACAAGCTAACTAGCAGTTTGATTAGTTAATCATGAGAGATTGGCCAAACATCTCGCTTACTGACGCCTGTCTGGCCAAATCTTGTGGTTCAAGAGACATCGCCATTCAACACGGAGCTACTAACTCACTAATGAATAGCTTACCGCACTTCCAGTGCATCGTTTAAGAGCCAGACAGCCGCCTGGCTCGCATCCTATTTTAGCCAATCATTTACCAAATCACTTTCTAGCATCCACTGATTACAGGAGGGCTCCATCGGTTGCTCAGAGCAACCCTCCAACTTAATCTAAATTCATTTATCTAAGCCCCGTGCGTACTGCGCCTTCTACGATATCATTTCAACACACAGGCACAGCACAGAACTCTTGACAGACGAGAGCTAACAAACTAAGACGCCTTTACCTCCATCACTAGCACTGCAGCAGTGGCAGGGTCTCCACACCACACAAGATACATTGATGACTCCGTCGTGTAGTTTAAACCCACTGCAGAATCCCAGTGCTCTTCACTCATATGCAAGAAAATGTAAACAGAAAAGGGCTTGTGTTTCTCTGTTACCTCTACATTTCTAAGTTAACTCAATACACGGATCAAAGAATTGCCAAGTTTTGAGTTCTTCACAAATGTGTCAGTTTTTAGGGGGGGCTTGCATACGTCTGGGAAACACCGCTGGTGATGCCAATCATTAAATAATTAAATCCATCGACTAGAGAGGTTGGATGGATGCAGAGGGATTTAGCAAGGGTGAAGCTATTTTGAGGACAAATATTACTTGATATTCCACTCGAGGTCACTTGGCTTCGATCCTTAAGATTCTTCGTGTCTTGGACACAGATGGACGGCACGTCTGTGCATGAAGGGTAGAAGGAGGGTGGTAGCTGAGTTGACAGCATCATCAGCCTCTTTAGATAGAAAGGCCAAGTTGACTTCTACATTCTGCTCTATTCGCCCTCACCGCTGCATTAGGCACGGCATAGCAACCAGGTTTCTCTCTGCTAAATGCACTACCGTCCTCTCAGTCATTCCTCGTCATGTGGCCATACACTCAAATCTCGATTGAATGATATCTTCAACAGTGTTTGTACGACAGAGGCGCTTGAGTAGAGAAGCAGGGAAAGGAACAGTGGTTGTTCAAGCGAATTTGGCAATTATTCAAGCCTCTGACTAAAATATGCTGCCAAAGGCGACGGAGATTAAAGTCACTTGGGCGACGTGCTCGGATACGAGCTCACATCGCTGTCGAGATTGTCAACAAGGCAGCTCCAACTGCATCGTCGTTGCCTTAGTGATTTTTGGTGCTGACGTGAGGAGGTGGAGTGCAGATATACGCACCGCATCACTGAACTGGCCATCCAGATTGACCACCGCCTCATCCACCGATGATGGTGGATCTCTAGGTGCTTCGGTATGTTGACACACTTGCGATATATAGGCTCGACTAAGTAGTTCTCAATGCTAAGCGGGAAGTTTCAAGGAAAATGAATCTTGGTAAGGAACTGTTGTCACCTATCTTTGAGGGAGAATTTCGCTAGTGTGGGAGGTGTTTCTTTGACCCTAGCGACTGCGACGAATGAAAAAGCGCGACAGATACCATCATATTATTATTGCCACTAATAACGTAAAGCATCTTCCACCTGCACTCATCTTAATCGTTACGAAGGAATAAAGTTCTAGAAAGGTTGAGCAGGAAACTTACTGCAAACCTCGTGAATATGGTATCGCACCACTGCTGACAATGCAGTTAGAAGTTGCATGCAAAGGAGCAGATTAACTCTGTCTGGAGGCCCTTCTTCTGCGAACGTGGATCGGAACCATTTTTAAGTGATGTCAACGTCACTTGATTGACGGACTAGTCACGAAACAGACGTCGCTTGCACAACTTGCTACCTGTTATGCAGGGATGTGCACGCCGGCACTGAGGTCCTTCGTTCAAGCTCAACTTAAGTTTTCTCTCTTTTCCTTCTTACAATTAACGCTCTTGGGACAAGTGAGAGCAGAGCAGGTAGGGGCATTCTGCGGTGATGGAAAGAACCGAGTTGGGTGGCGAGGGGTCGTGTTTAGTCAGCTGGCACGCAGTTTGTTCGAAGGTGGATGATGATGGTTCCGTGACGAGGTCGATGTACTCAGGCCGCAATTCGTCCATCCAGGAGGACTATTTTACTTAAACACATGAGAGGAAAACAAATAAACCTGTTCCCTTCTTGCTCCCTGCTTGTCGGGGATGAGCGTCCTAGCTTTTGCCTGTTAAGGGTCCTATGTTATGTCTGTGTGTCTGTTTAAACAGTGCCTCGACTGACACCACCCGTAGAACCTAAATAGGTTGCTTTGAACAACAACTTGAAAAGATTACTCTTAACAGGATTTACTAACACCTCTAATTGGCTTCTGATAGAATTCAAAACATGTTTGAGTTGGCTAGGATGCAACCTATTTTTGATTGACGGGCTAGGCGCTTAACAGGTGGACCAGCAATTGCTTGCAGGTTTTATCTCTAGAAAATGATTCTGTGTGGCTGGCCGGCCTCCCAGCTGCATCACAAAGTACGTAGTGCCATCCAAATCCGCACTAAAGGTGTCATCATTACTTTGAGCGTTACCTAGTCACCCCACACCTGTAGTCTTTACGTTGTCAATGTAGTCGACCTTGGCGTGAAGACATCTTCACCTCCTCCGTTGGCTTGCGGATCAGCAGTCCAGTTCGTTGGTCATGAGACTATGCCTGTAGCTTATCTAACAACACATCACATCAAATCAAATGCATTTTCTGGGCTCCCAACAATCTACCAGCCAGCCGACTAGCCACGTAGTGCAATGAAGTAAAGGCAGCTGGTCAGGTTTTAATCGGCAATTGCTTTAGTTGTCGAATAACCAACAAACCAACCAAATGACCTAACCATGTATTATCCTCCCCACGGTGAGGTGTCAACAATTCTGCTACCGACGCAGACAAAACTACCAAAACTACCACTCCATTTCAAATTGACTTACAATTCGCTCACCATTCAGACGTCCAAGAGGAACATGACTAAAATGATCCTTCGTTTGGAGGTGGTCGCTACATGCCTAAGGTAAGGTAGAAGGAGATACCGCTCCCCAATATTTGCATTTTATTAAGCATTTTTTCTTCTCAGCTTGATGTGTTGGGTCATTGCATGAGTGAGTAGTAGTAGATAGAGAGGGAATCGAGCGGCTCTGCATTCAGCGATAAGGTCATGTGTTTCGAGTCACAGCATCCTTCCGATTCCCTTCAGTGACCTCCCATCACTGATGGTCCATAACTACAAGAATTTAAATGCGACATGCAGAGAACTCGTATTAATCCTTGTGGGCACTACAAGACTTCGCTTGGGCTTGAAAGACGATAGCATTCAAGCGACGATCAAATGCATCGACATGGAAAGGTTGAATTATTGACTGCGAGGAACGGAGCATTTTGGAGGACACATTTCACCTAAGTGCTCACTGCCCTACTGTGGTGGCCAAACGCTTAACGTATCAACAGCACCAATAAGCCACCTCATTATGTATGTGAATGAATTAGAAATAGAGGGAATGGAAGACGGGTGAGTAAAGAGTCAAAAATGCCATTCCTCGTGCAGCCACTCCCGCCACCACATGTCAACTACGCCACTGCACCCCGAACGTCTACGTCGAATAAGTGGTGACATCAGATAAAACCTCTTTGCGTGCTTGTGGAGACTCTCGGGGTCAGAGCAGTATCAGCCATTGAGATGTGGAGAGGAGCACAGTTGTTCACGCCAAATCGGGTGCCATTGGCATCTGTAGTTGCTACAGTCATAATCGCAATCACTCATGCCCATCCACTGAATTGAACGGCAGCATTAAATGCTGCATTTTTTTTACGGATGGGATGGATATCCATTTGCTTCGTCACATCGGCGAAGCTTGGCTTAGTAGTCCTCACTGTTAGACAGGAAGCTTTCGGTGGGCAAAATTTTTGCTGCGGATCCGTCGTCACTTGCCTCCGAGAGAGAAAAGTGCTCTCAAAATCAGCATAAGGCTTACCACTCTGCCTCTCTCACTATTGTACCAAAGAAGAGTTAAAGCTGAGTCTGCAACACGTCTCGATGGATTTGTTGGTTCATGTGATTGCGTTCGGTATCCCTCTCCTCCGCATTTTCCTGTTTAGCTTTCATTCTCTCTGAACGGGTGGAGTAGGGGCAGTAAGAAAGGATTCTTTAATAATGAAATGATAATGGTTCAGTGAGTACATTACTTTTCTAAACTGCAGATAATGATGGTTTTGAAGTTAGATGCATGTTCTTCGAACGCTCCTCGCTGGACATTGAGGACTGCATAATCAAACATGCACATTGCAAGCAAAGTCGCTGTAGAATTTTTAGCGTTAGCGAGTGTTGTGGTGGTCAATCTGGTTGCTCAAATAAGCAAAATGATGCGTGTGCCTACATCTCTGCCTCCTCGCAGCAGCGCTAATCACAGAGACAGCAGTGGTGCAGCAACAGCATCAGTGTTTTTCCAAACGTGCCCAACCCTCATCATCCCACCTCTATTGCGAATGTCTGTAGTGACAGAGATTGCATTTACCTCCATTCGATCTACTGGTTTTGTGTGAAGACGTTCAGCCTGTTAAACACCTTTTCGAATGTAACGATGCATCGCTGCTGACATTACAGCAGCATCAGGCTTCCTGCAGGCCAACTCTCAGTCAATGCGGACCGAGACCCTTCACAAGTGGCGTCTGCAATCATGGTGGACCTGTTTCTACACCCATTTGTAAGCCAATTACTAAACAAGTGATGTTAGCACAACATTTGTATTTGAGCTAATAAGGTCGCTCTTTTCCCATCTCAAAGTTGTCTAGACTGCAAAAATTTCTTCTGCAATGTGGGACAAATCCGGCATTCCTCTATTATTAAAGTAGATTGCAGTCCTGAGAAATCTCAGGTTTTGCCCGACTTTTCCTTTCAAACCATCCAGTGAATGTTAGTGTCTAATGTCGGTACGTTCGCATCGTGCATGAGTGATATCGTCACCTTAAGACAGCTCTTGTAATCCTCATGACCTTTAGGATTGCCCAGGGACAGGAGAGGCAGAAAAAACGAGTAAGCCGGATTCATTTCGTCTCATTGCTCATCAGTAAAGAACTTTTGAGCTCTTATCCATAATAACTCCTGTATGATGTTCGGTTTAACAAATGACACCAGCCGCAGTACTTGATAGGGATTCTCCAAACAATGCACTGAGGACATTGTTTACTCACCTCTCTAGATGGCTTTTGTTCTGATCGTAGCAAGAGCAATTGGCGCACCATGCAAATATTTATATGTTTATCCCTTCTTTTTGACCTTCACTCCCTTGAAGCGAGTAGAGTGGCAACAGATCGTCAACAAAGCCTCACATCACCCAGTCACTGGCATCCGCCACGCTCGCACTTCTCGCTGGTGATAGACGAGGCAGCCACATCGCCGCAAGGTTCATGCTTCGGTGGCCTAGTGATGACGCTGTTGGAGGGCAAAGCAGTCCGCGCAGCCTTCCTTTGCATGTGCATGGGCTTTGCTTTTGCTTAGTGCTACCGCAATGCAGTCTACCTGGTGATATGGTGACAACATAGGCGTTACTGTCGACACAAATAAACTTCGATGCTGTATTTTTCTTTTTTTTGCTTGGTTGCTCGTGTTTAAACAATTCTCACCTCATTCTGCTATTTTCTCTCTTTTATTCCCTTCACCTTGTATCCCTTCACTCCTGCACCGTAGTATGATTCAAATAAGGTTATGGCTACATCAAGTGATAATTTTCAATACTCATTTTGGGATAAGCAATGGTGCCTTAAGTACGTAGGTGAGCAGGTGTGAGGGATGTGATTTTCGCCTGTAGGAGGTGGTTCGAATTAATCGAGTAAGTAGGAGAAGGAAACAGTAAGTGGATCCAAAAATAGCCCTTTCGAGTACTTTCCAGCATCAACCGCATTAGCATCGCTAAATCAAACGGTTGTGATTAGTAAGTAGTCATGGGAGACACGACACGAGCAATGCACAATTCCTTTTTTATTGCAAACTCGAGTGGTTTTGGTTTAGGCCTGCGATATTTTCAGTGCGATGCACCCGACTCAGTTAAACAGCAAACACTACAGCGTGGGTGGAATATGTTAGACCGATACCTCTCACGCTGACACCGCATCCGCGTAGCTTACATTCTACCTTAATTCTTCCAAGTTTTTGCGATTGATGTCCTGTCACTTTGATGACAATATGCACAACAGTTGTCTCCTCTCAAATTCACTTCACTTCTTAGCATCAAATCCTCGTCTACCTCTTTCGCTAGCCAAATGCTCTCGCATTCGATGACTTCAGACCTTGCACAGAGTCGTCGGAATGACGTTTGTGGCGAACCGAACATAGGTGGCTGCAGAGCTGGCATGCCGGCATAGGCAGGGATGGTAATTACCTTAGGTTGAATTAAATCATCAGCAGCTTTTCAGCTCACTCCAGATAACTTTTGAATGATTTTAACGCGTCGATTTCTCCTCTCTGTGTAGGAAATCTTTGAAGTAGTGTCTGCGCAAAACCACCCCGATTATGTCAATTCGAGCAGTCGACCTCTCAGCCATCCGACTACCCACAGTCATTTTAGCTCTAGACTTATCGGATGTTGACGAAAGAGAACGACATTTACCTATCACTGGGAGCTGGGAAGAGAATGTAACACCAATAACTCCACTTCAAAAGCATTTAATTTTCACTAGGGAAGACTTGCCTCACGGTAAGGATCAAGTGAGTCGAACTGGCGCCTTGAGATAAGAAGACGCGACAATGGCTCATTGGATTCATCTCTCTGCAAAGCATATGGCCTAAAATGCGCCACAGTTGTGTTGGACATGGACGTCAAAATAAGGATCTTCATGACCTGCAACATCGTCACCGTGGGGCGGTGTAGTAACCACATCTCGAGATTTGTGTTAACATTGGTGGTGTCCGAGAGTCCTCAATCACCATCATCATCACCAGCAGCAACAGCATCCGGCTTGTAACTATGACCGTAGCGACCGGAGGCTCAAAGATTCTTGAATCGACCTCTTCAAGTGTGCCTTCCTTCACCTCTCTGTAATCAGTGCTACCATGGCCTCAAGGAAGGAGGTTATGCCTCATTATGACAGTGAGAACCAGAATGCGAACAACATGTGTCTTTAAGTGGATACTAATGCACAGACACTGCAGACCATCTCTATAAACCGAGGATTGAGTGTATCGACAAGAAAGGAATGATGGCTGAGGAGACGGCGATGCAAATGACAGAGAGAAATCTTATCATGCAGTGCCTGCTGGAGTAGCAAGAGTTATACTAGAAAGCAGCTCTTTGAACGTGTGTGTATCGGACATCAGAAGGTAAGAGGTGACTTGGGCTGTCGGCTGAAAGAGGTCGGTGTTTTGTCAACTTGTCACCCTCTCCTCCTCCTGCTCTCCCTCGTTAACAGACATGCTGCTTATTCGTACCTAAGACAGAAAGGCGCCTAATAATTAGGCTCAAGTGACCTCAAGCGGTATATCAAGTGGTGTTTGTCCTCGAATGCATTCCATCATCGACAGCCATACATGGCAATATTCAGCTTTGTAGTAAATCTTAAGGCAAAGTATGATGTAGCAGTCAATGACGTAATGCTTGACGTTGGCACAGATAAGAGCAACCTCTTCATAAGTTTGCTGAAAATTCTCGCACACATGCAATTACTTAGCAGTAGATTCATGTCGTCTTCGTAACGACGATAGATGGGCTATCTATATGGAACTTTCAACATTTCGGTGCCTTTATAATTATGTCGGACAACGAAATCGTCTGCGAGACGACTATCTACGCCTCCTCTCATTCGTTCAGTGGTCGAGCAGATGTACTCGCTTGAGTAGCTAGATTGTGGTCTTTCATTCACCGCAATGTATCGCAGGTTCCTCATTCTTTATTGGTTATGCGAAGAACGAGGCAGAGTTATGAGTGTTGTGCCAGTCCAGAGAGTCCATCGCTCTTTCGCAGACTGATGACGACGGTTCAGCAGCAAAATGCGTGTTCACCGAGCGATTCCCGCCCAATAGTGAGGCCTACTTGGTCGAGCGTATGCATGTATAGCAAGTGTGCCGACGTGTCGAAAGGGTTGGATATCCAGGCCCATTAGCAGGCGTTGCAGTGTTTAATCAGGTCGTTCAACTCAGCTGACGGGCGCAGGTGCTTGAGACTGTGACCTTAGCAGTTAAAGGTGCCGTGACTCGAGACACGCAACCTCATCACTGAACGCAGGGTCACATCCTGGTCTACTCAAATGTCTCCCAATTCTCTCTCCATCTGCTACACCAGCAAGTCAACAGTTGTGGGTGTGTGAGAATGCGCAACTGACGGCTTAAACTTTACAAACAATCGACGACAGCCGTGTTTAGGCCTGTTGGCTGATAAGGCCTTTGTTAAGTGGCTTGTAGGTCGGAGAAATTTGCTGTGCCGCCCCTATCTGGTGATTTGAATTACCAGATTTACTACTGTAACGCTCGCTAATGGGGACGGATATGTAGTTGTATCGCTGCGCCAAAATACTTGCTTTATACAAGCTTTGCTACGGAGTCCTCAATGTTAACGAGAAGAGTTTAGTAAACACTATTCTTGCATTCGGTGAACCCACTTCTTGCTACAGAATCACCGCCATCAAGCTTTGAAGAGGAAGAGTGCTCCTTAGACCCTCATCATCCCATCTATTTTATAATAGAACTAAAGAAATAGACTTCTTGAAACAACGCAATCTTCATCAATCTTCGTCTTTATTCAAATCACCAACGAAAAGTGCTCGCTGCTTGCATTGAGCGAATAGATAGAGTGACTGTTTGCATATGGATGGGCTGTCTGGAGGAAAGGATAGAGCAATGGACTGAGACCTGAAGACTCTAGTCCAAGTCTGTTTGTTTTGCATTTGTAAGTAAAATATGATGCTTGCCAATGCATGCTAAGGCTGAAGATGGAGTTGATGCTGCCAAGCTTAAGTTGACTGCACTGCAGTAGCTCAGCAATTAGACGCCCACATAGGTATAAAATGTCCGACAATGGCACTACGTTACCAAAATGATTGATTTATTGGGTGGAGACAATCAATACGATTTGAATTCTGCCGACAGACAGCGAGACACATGCAGGTTGGTAGGTAGGCAGACAGCAGACAGTAGACAGGCAGACAAACAGGAGAAGGGGCAGGCAGGTTTAGGTGCAAACGCATTAGTAGTTGGTAGATAGCCACTTGTGCCTCCACGTCGAGAGTCGTCCATTTGCAGTGGACATGCGACAGTGTTGTGAATGACAACGCCACCTTCAATTTGACCTCCTGCCTCCATATGGGCTTATGTGAAATGAAAAGGAAAGTGAGCATAGAGTTAGGCAGGGCATGAATGATCTGCAAACAACGCAATGTAGTGTAGGACGCACTTGTCACAACTCAACTGCTCCACCAACTCACCACAGGTGTACGTGCGTGATTAAACTCATCTGCTGTGAGCCACATTGTGGTGGGGAGATGGTGTCCTCTGCAAAACGCCATTCACTTTGCTTGGTAGGTTCAAGCGCTTGCCATGCCAGTCGTCCACATGCTCACTGGCTCCTACTCACGACTGCAGGTCATGCATTATTCAGCGTGCATCACCATGCCTGTCTACACTACGACGACGCTGTTGCCTCTCAGTTCGATTCACCAACAGTAGTGTACCCAATGCCTTCTAGCTAGTGACTCATTTACTCCACGGATACACTGACCTCATTATGCTGCAAGGGAAGGAAACGTGAATGAGATCATCGCCTCCACCCCCACACGACGCCTTGGATGCCTGACAATTCGCTTTGCATCATAAGGTCATGCATTAATGACACAACTCCCTGTACTACACCGAGCTTTAGTAATGCCGAATGTAGCGTTGCAGTTGAAGACGTGAACACTGACAATTTAGAACGAATTCAAGTTGTCTGTTAAGTGAGAATATGAGCAGCCCTAATTCTTTCTGATTTTATCTCAAGTGTATGCTGCATTCATCACTGTGCACAACCTTGTTCGTTGTGTGCAGAATGTTCGCAACTGATGCAGTACTATGGCTGGGGTGTTGTTTGGGATGATGTTATGAAAGGTAGTCGTGCACTTGTTCATACGGATGCGAAACTACTGCTGTTGACAGGGTCGGCGATTTTGAGCCAATTGCATTGTGTTTTGCTTCGTTACGGAGATGGTGGCGGGAAGATAGGGTGTCTGGTTTTCTGCGAGAATTTGTATGGATCGCTCCCACACATGTGAAGCTTCTTCTTCATGACCTCGCCTTTGTGGCTTTGGTCTGACAAGCACTGCAATCGTGTCGTGCAATCCCACTGCAAGAGCAATGCGTCTGTCTTGTCAGTGTCTGGATTGGTCAAAGGGTGGCGCAGTGACGACTGTCTAGAAAGATTATCGTACCAATGGTGGTGAACTGTTTTCGTCGCCACTTCCATCGGCGGCGACCCATTGCCTGCTATTCCAAATCGTATCCTACTTGTTCTATGTCTACTTCTTTTTTCATATTCTTTATCTCTTTGCCCTATTTCTTGCTTTATTCTTCTCTCTCTTTCTCGTGCATTGTTGGCACCACATTACTAAGTCACTGACTTAGTATTTGCGGTGAATGTTTTCGCAGACGTATTTTGCGACTGTTTAGTGTGAGGGTAGCGAAGGAGGAGGAGGAGGAGGAGGAGGAAGGCGGCTGGGAGGAGACTTGTGCTACGACGTGTCACTGTGATGGCAGGATTGTACGGTTGGTACAACCTACGTATCATCGTTCTATGTTCGCCCCGAAGAAGAGGAGGAAGAAAAAGGAAGACGGGGAGATGCGATGAATGGCAAAGTTTGTCTCAAAGCTGCGGCATCGTTAGCGTGAGCAGGATGTTAAGTGGGCGATTATTTCTCCTATCGCTTTATCCCTCCCTGATTCGAGGGTAGTGATGATATTTTCCTGTTTGTATTTCTACTTTGCGTAGAGTACCGGCGTGGACGACGAAATGGGTGGGGTTAGGTCAGCGTTGGTGCCGACAGTGGTGGTGGTCGTAGTGTCGCCATCTGATCTTGCTAGTTGGGTGCACACTTAATAGTGCGAAGCCTTGGTGCTCTTTCATTCCACACCGTCGACGTCGGACGTAGGCATGAAGACCTAGAGAAAGTGGAGAAATGTAGTGCAGACGACGTGCCGCAGTAGTTGGTGGGCACTAAGAATTACGTGTGTTCCTCCTTCTTAAGAAGGTGGGAAGGAGGTGAGTGAGGAGGAGGAGGCGGAGGAGAAGAAGAAGAAGATGGTGGTGGTGGTGGTGGTGGCGGCAGCAGGAGGGAGTGGGCATGGGAGAGGTGGAATAGGATAGGCAATGTGCATTCAACTCACTGGCGGATATGGACGACTGAGGTGGGGAGTACTGCGGCAAGGTAAGTGAGGCCAGCGATGGTTGAGACGGTGATGATGGTGGTGGTACTGTCTCCAACTGCTCATCCACATCCTGCAGGCGCTCCTCTGAAATGCACATTGCTGGTGGTGACGCCTGGGCTGCTCAAGTGGACACTTGGCTAGCAGCAAGTGTGCGTACACACACATGCAGAAGAGGATGCTCATGAGGAAGTCTTCCTCGGCTCCTTCAATGTCTACTATGCGCATAATGACTTTGAACTGCCGCAAGACTAACATGATTGAAAGTTCTCTGTGTTCTTACTTATGCCACATGGGCATGGGATGTGCTGCCTAGCGATAGCATTGTTTGCGTTGAAAGTGATAAGGGTGATGAAGGACAACGAATTTTTCCTGCCATTATTATTTGGAGGAGAGAACTGACTGGTTGGGTGATTTGTTTGCGTTGCGCGTGGGCAGTGGCTGCGTGTGATAGGTTGTAAGTGTGTTGCAGTGCTTGTGCTTCGTACTGTGTTTGTGTATGTGTTATATGCGTTTGGGCTGCGATCATGAAGAGTCGTTGTTAGTTGGCTGTGGGAGGAGGGTGGAGAATCTGAAGAGCCTCTTTCCTCTTCTAAGACAAAGAAGAAGTAGAAGACGAAGAAGCATTACTGCAGATGTGCATGCTCATAGGAAGCTACGGTGTTGAGGGATGTGTGACGCGTAGTCAAATTAGATAGAAAGATAGATAGATGGAAGGGAGGAAAGAATCAAAGAAGGAAGGAAGGAAGGATGAGGACTTGGATTTGTGAAGGTGTAGACGAGAGGAAGAAGTGGAGAGCAGTGAAGCTGTGAGTCGCACGGAAGTGAGAGTTGTGAATTGAGGAACTGTGGAGGTGGGGTAGGGTAGCTTTCGTGTCTCCTGACAGAGGGAATCAAAAAGTTCAGATCATTCTACACAAAAAGCAATCCTGTTAAATTGTCGAGCGCTCCCACCCCTATCATGATCAACTATCCCAGTAGAATCGAACCTGTTTTCACAATTGTATTGGGGTTACTGGCAGATCAGGTAAGTTCAGACAATTGCAAGTCATGTCATGACAGCTACCACACGAGGTAGAAGATCATGTAGCACTCCACTGAATGGAACAACTGTCAATGTGCTTAATGCTCAAATCAGGAAGTAATTAAGAAGTTGGCCACTGTACCACTGCGTCTACGTATAGTGAGATGTGCAGGCATCTCAACCGAAAATTGCGATCTGAAAACGCACCTTACACCGCAGCAACCAACAAGATGTTAGGCGGGATTTGGTACAAGTGCTCATCTTTTGTGAAGGTGACCGACACTTACAAGTCAATGTAGGTAAGGCCAGTCCATTGCTCCAATTGAGCAACGCGTCTATTCGTTTTGAATATGAACTTTGCTACAAAGCACATGCTTGAAGTAAATTGAAGTGTACAACCAATTGACGAAATGACGTTACTCATTTTTGTTCAAACTGATTTTACGATTTGCTGGCGAACCTCACAATGCCACTATTATGCATTTATGTTACTAATATGCAAATATTAACAGTGTTCTCATTTTGTGCACTTTTTAAACTGTCATTCGTATGCTTGCTGCCCAAATTATACCAAAAGTCGAAACTGTTGGTATCCGACGTAATTATGGTTCCATCAAAAATACATAAAAATTTAAAGCCTATTTGTTTCATCGGACGAACTTTGAACTGATTAGCCAGATTTGTGCGCGGCTTGCGTAGTATGCACGTGATTTCAGGGATAGTTTTTCTGAGTTAATACGCTTTTATATGCTGCCAAGAGTTGGGAACCCAGTAAGTATTAAGTATCTTTTGATTATTTTAGTTAACGAGGCAGAGTGATGAGTGTTATGAGAGCACTTTTCTCTCTCGAAGGCAGATGACGACGGTTTCGCAGCAAGAACGGTGTTCGCCGAACACTTCTCGTTCGCCATTGAGGACTACTAAGTCAAGCCTATATGAAGCGCATAAGCCGTAATTACTTCAGTCGTTCAGTCTAGCAGATGGACGCGAGTGCTTATGACTATGGCCGTAGCAGCTAGAGATGCCAATGATGCCCGAGCTGCCGTGCATAACTGTGCTTCTCTTCACATCTCAGTGGTTAGTGCTGCCTTGACCTACGGGAACTCCACAACCACGTAAAGAGGTTGTGTTATAGCAGCCTTAACCAGGATGCGAATGCGACATCACCACCTGTTCGAGGTATATGACTGAGTTGATGTGGTGGAGCTATTTCTCGAAAAAATCCCAGCATCCACTTCTTACTCTCCTCCCTCTACTTTACGCATACACTGAGGCCACTTCTCAGTGCTGTGGAGACATCAGTCTTTTAACCACCAATGTGGGTGGTGAGACTTCAAGCGTATTGTGTCCCCACAACTGCTCTAAGCCTCCCGGCCCAGCCCTTGTTCTTTACACGCCGATGCGTTTGATCCTCGCTTGAATGTCATTGTCTTTCAAACCCAAGTGAAATCTTGCACAATCCACAAAGAGTAATGCGAATTCCTTGCATGTGGCGCTTAGGATTCTTGTAGTCGGTAGACCGCAATCGAAGGATATTGAGAGGCTGCTGTAGCCCGAAGCGCACAACCTTCTCACTGAACTCAGGGTGGCATCCTAGTCAGCTCAACTGACGCTCAATCCCCCTTCTTTTTCCCTACTCCTTCAGCAAGTCATCTGTTGTAGGTGTGCAAGGATGCGCACTTGTTTGAAATAAGATGTCATTCGTGCAAGGTTTAATTGCATCGGCGCGGAAAAAGAAAAGGCTTGGAAAAATGTAAATATTAGGAAGGTAATGTCTGATCCGCATAAGGATGGTGTGCGGTATCTTCCTCCACCTCACCTTGAGTATGTGACGATCATTTTGGTCATGTTCCTCTTAGACAGCTAGTTAATCAGTAGAGTGTGAATCAATTTTTAACGGAGTAAGCGTTTGCAACTGCTTCTAAGGTTCTTAATTTTGGTGACATTGTCTACGTCGGTAGCATGGTTACTGATCTATTGATTAGTTGACAACCAGAGCTATGACCATTTGGCATTTGACTTTCTCCTATTATAGCCTACGCACTTGATTGCCAAATGAGAGAAATTGGTGAAGTGGATCACCCACAGCTACAGCCACGTCCAACAGTTAGCTCGTTACGGACATGACTAACGAACGGCAACTTGAACGATCGCTGATTGAAATCCGACATCGACCGCATCACTTGAAAGCCAATTCTCCAAGTTATAAAATGAAAGTATTAATTAAAAGAGCGCATTGCGAAGCGTCCAAAGGTTGTGAGATTCGTCACCCCTCTTTGACCTCCTCACCCTTGGAACAAGCAGAGTGTGAGCAGTTAGTACACAAGGTCAGCCAGCATGGGCATAGACGTAGACACAGCGGGGTGATCACCTCAGATTGAATTAATTCTCCAGCGGTTCTTCAACCCACCAACAACCTCTGAAGGATTTCACATCTACATTTAAGCAGCTTTTGAGGTAGTGCCTGGTCGTATTATTATGAGCAGTCGGCCTCTCAGTACTACGGCTACCCACAGTCAATTCAGCACTAAACTCTCGGATGTTGACAAGGGGAATGACATTTTCATATCATTGGAAACTAGTCAGAAAATGCTGCATTGCTGCATTGGAAAAGACCTGCTTAACAAAGGGCATCAAGTAATTAAGACGGACGCCTTATGACAAGAAGAGGAGACAATGGATTACATTGAGTTCGTCTCTGTGCCAAGTTATTCAATGGACTACAATAAGCCACGGTTGTGTCGGGCGCATAAGTCGAATTAAGGAATTCATGGTATACAACTTAGTCCTCGTTGGGTGGTAAGGTAAACAAATCTCCAAATCTCAAAATTCACTGATGGTATCGACACACTCCAGAGAACATTGACAAAGTAACACAATCACTAGCTCTTATTTAGGCGGATTTTTAGTTGGTTTGCTGCTTTGGCCAGTCAAGCACTCAACAGCTTGCGCGACAGAATGGCAGGTTGTGTGAAAACTCAAAGAAATCTGACAGAGAGCGTTGTCCATCTAAGTTGTCAATTGCTATTTAATCATCATAATCATCAACCCATGCCAAGGGATAAGTCCCTTTGGAACTATTTGTCAGTTGATTGATAATTTGATTATTTGATGGACTAGTCAGTCAGTCAACAAGTTATGCAGCAGCTAATTTGAATTTTTGCTTCCTTTCTCACTTGGTTGTAAGCGTGGCTAGCTGGTTGGCTGGAAGCTTGCTGAGAGCATGGCAAGTGTACTAAATAGGCAAAAAAGCAAGTGGTGAGCCGCCAGTAAATCAAGGCGCTGAGTAGCTGCTGGTTAACCCGGAGCCACAGTCACGCTCTACAGTCAGTTTGTTATCGACTCGACCAGCCAATTGAACCACAGATCTGCGAGTCAACGAGGGACTCCGAATAGTGCAGTAATAAGTGATTACAAGCAAAATGGGAAATGTCCAAATGATATTAATGATGCACTCACGAAAGTTGTCACCAGTGACTTCTTCAAGACTGTAACTGAACTCTTTGAGGGAGGACGTGGGATGAATACGTGACTGCGTAAAATGAGTTGGCAGAAAGGCATATCACGGGAGTCCCTGACGTCTCACTGGTCTGCATCGCTACATTATGACATTGGTTAATAAAGGGAGAAGATTCTGCTCCATGCCATTGTTCGGATGTGCTAGTAACATTCACTCCTCTCTCACTTATTGAGATTTCAAGATGGATTTTCCGGATGTTTGATATTAGATTCCACTTCGCACTTTAGCCTTCAGTAGAGCTGGCTGAGAATGCAAGGACGCGATTGTTCGAGGGTAACCTTAGGGGTGTTAGGTAAATTGAAGGAGGCACACCTCCTCCTTTAGTCCGAAGCATATGCCAGAGTCTCAGAGGATGGACGCTAAGTGCTCTCTTCATCGTGGCGAGGTGTGATTAACGAGTGCTCTTTAACCTCCTGTTCAGGTTGACTGCAATCCCACTCCTCCATAGGGAGCCAAGTACGCCTCTCAAGTAGGGCGAGGGAGGAAGGCGAATATGCAGGCTTGTGGTTCATCTTGAGGCAGGATTTAACGTACTAGCACGTAGTGTAATATGTGAAGTTGGCGTAGATGTGCACCACCTTTCCGTTGGTTAGTTGGAGTTGTCGGGATTCGACAATTTCTCTGCGACAGAGTCATGTTATCTTCGCCTCGACGATCGATGCGCCAGCCATGTAGCCACATGCATATAGAAAACGAGGGATTCGTCTGCGGAGCGTCTTTCAGTGTCTGCCTATCAGTCAGCTCGCTTGTTTACTTGCACGGAGGGACAGGTGTGTGTGCTGCTCGTGACTAAAGTAATTAGACTGTCGAAAGGAGACCGCAACAAGGTCGGAATGTCCCTTGCTGAATGCGGTGCGCTTTATGTGGCATACGTAGTTTTCCGTCTTTAGTAAAAGAGGTAAGATAGGCAGATGCTTAGAAGTTGCTTCGAATACTGCAGCTTCTTTTAAATCAAAGCACATGTTCTTAGCTCTCATTTGAGCAATCAGCAGCATTTGCATTCAGGGCACTCATACTGCTCATCTTCATCTCCTCTAATTACCCACTGCTCATTTATCTTCTAAACCGTTAGACTAAACCAGCTATCGCATTAATCAAATATCACAAGCAGTGGTAACTCAGAGAAAGGCAGAGGCAGCAACTCACAACAGTAAAATTCGACGAGCAAAGAAGTAGGAAAAATTCTCTCTTATTTGTTCTTTTCAGCCCCTTGTGTCCCTAGAGGGTCCCAACACCACGGAAATTACGAGAACTCGTTTAGTCAGAAGGACACGTCTGCAGACATCAAACTTGCAAGAAGTAAGCGTAACAGATGCAATAGCAAAGCCGACTAGACTGTTGTAAGGACGAAGTTGGGCGAGGCTTAAAATTTATTGGAGCTGGTAGATGTGTCTTTGAAAAGTCAAGTCCACTGATACATGACCATGATTTGTCCATCGTACTACCAAACGCAAGACTGGAACCTTGTACCTTGGCCAGTTGATGTCATAACTAGCCTTGTGGTCAGTAAGACATCGCACACCCTTAAGGCATGCGATCCTACCAAGTCTCCTCGTAGGGTTTGAGCGCATCATGAGAAGCTCCCTGCAATCCCGTTGACGTCTTGCAGTTGCTCATAGCTGTCAAGTAGGGGAGAAAGTGGTGTATTTCTTCGGTTGCTTTGTTTAATCACCGCTTAGATACGTCCACTGACAGCTACCACCGTACATGCTAGCCATAGCCTAATTCATCCATTCTCATCTAACTAAAGGATTGGAATCGTTTGGTTTGACAGTATCACGAACGAATGACAAGTTAGCCAACCGGGTAACGCGTGGTCGATGCCTGAAAGTGTGTGTGGGCCACATGTTAGACCTGACCTGATACGTTGCAGTCATGATGTGTGGATACATAACGATGGGTTTGGCGACATGTGAAAAACGCAGATGAGCTGACAGCTCTTTCATCGTGACAGGGTAATCACCCAGTACAAATAAGTTGCCATATGGGGATAAATCACCTCGCTGAAGCCTCTTTTAGACGGTCTTTATCTGAATTGAGGAAATGTGGGGCTGCTCCTTGCACCCTATTTCCAACTTCAAGGTCAGAAGTTTAACAACTTATCCGTAGAAGTGTGCACAATGAATTTTGCGTTTATCCGCTTTTCCTTGGCCTTCGATTCCCTACTCTACTTGTCGCAATGGAACAGAAGTAGCTTTACGCTGCCTGGAAGTCATCGTTGCCATTATGTCTTCAGAACGCCTATGGCCTAACTAAGAGAATGATTTAGCAATGCAAGCGTGCCAAAAGTGATCGATCTATTTGACAGCTGGAAGCCTTTCTTTACCAATCAACTCTCCAGCAGCTGCAGCAACCTCAGCGACGGTGACGATGAACACAGGAGCCTGACATCTTACTAGTGCTCGTTTCTCAACAAGCCTCAATTACCTCCACAGTGGCCACCATCGTCAGACAGTTTGGTCAGAATTTGAAGTGTTACTTCGCGAGTTGTGCAAACACTGACCAGTCAACCTCGCCAAGTTTCCGAGATGTAATTCCAAACACTTGACAATAGAGGTTGTTCAGTGCTAATTTTATGTGTGTAGGGTACATTAAAAGTAAGGCATCGTCCACTTTTTGACTTGATAGCTTCAATTTAGCAAAAGAAGTGTTGTTAGATGACAGAAATTTGGTTCAATCAAATTTTGGCACCGAAGCAGTTGACAATGACTTGGACAAACTCGACAAGTGGCCATCAATTTAGTGAATGTAATAATCCCACAACTTGCGAATCCATGCATTTAAATCTACGCGTCATCCCATTTTCTCCCGTGTCTCTTTTTCACCATTCGCTCTCCTCACCCTAGCCTATCACTCGCTCTCACAAAATGACCACCAAATACACCTCAAATTTAACAAAGAGTTGAAAGGAGGCTTTTATTAAGCATAGCACCATTCACTGGATTCGTTATATTCGATCCATGCTCGCAACAGCGACTCACATCGCCGTCTTGACAACTCGCTACCACGCACACAAATTTCAAGTCTCTGTATTTGCTCTTACGAGCAATGAGCCAATACATCGCTATTCTCACGTTTCGGTGAAGTGAAGACATTGGCGAACAGGAAGTTGCTTTGCGCATTTTGCCCTCCTTAAGTGAGCATTGCATAGCTTATGTAATGCAATGCAATCAGCTTGGGTTTTTAGGATCCAACCTCTTCTTCCCAATAGGAGCTCATTGTCGAACACCATTAATTTTGCCAAAACGTGAGTTTTGTCGTAAAACAGCAACAAAAACGGAAGTGGAAGTTTCAAAAATCTGATATATTATTCTTACCTACCTTCTACTTTGATTACGTTCACAACTTTCCACTGTGAATAGAATCGAAGTAGAAGGATAGCAAGAATTTTACCTCAGATTTTGAGACTATCGTCTGCGTTTGTGTTGATGTTTCGCCAAACTAGCTTTCAGTTCTTCGGGTATACTCATCCAGCAATTCTAATCCATCCATCAGCATTAAGCCACATCACTGCTGGCACCTTCGTCATGAAGACATCAAGGTCTGGAGAGTTGGCACCTACGCCTCCAGAGAACGTAGACACTGTAATGGGGTAGGCAGCGATAGGAACAAATCAGTTGAGCAGTTGATAGGTCAGGTAGATGGTCTGGTCATGCTAGAATGGAGGAACTCATCGGATAGAGGCCTGAAGACAGAGCCATTGTTGCCCATTTAACGAATGGGTCAAGGTGCGACTAAGTGAATGGGAGCTGACAAGGAAAACAGACAGCGGCCAAGGCGCCTACAGATGAGTCCATGTTCTGGGTGGTTTCGCTTAAGCGTATTGATGGTTTATGATGGCTCTTGACCTGTGAGCGACTGTCGGAAGACTTGGAGTTCGCTGGGATTGCGAGAACCCATAACACTCCGCCCTCCTGCGTCTAATCAATGCTGTTGCTTTCCTTCTTCTAATAGGTACAGTTTTGAAAATTTGGCCGCTAATGAGTAACAGAGAAACATCTGAGGGCATTTTTGGTGGACATCTTGCATGTCAGTGAAGAGCACGTGGAGGCTACTGTAACTCAATACCCACGATGGTATCGCTGATGTGTAGAGACTGTGTCTCGCTTCTCAGTTCTTATTTGTCGAGAGTCCTGCGTTTCGTCTGTGAGATCCTTTAAGCAATATCCAGCCTCCCACAACATGCTGTTACCAACAACAATTGACACGCCTCACAAACTGCTTCATGCTGGTATTGCAGTCAGAGAGAGGGTTGACTAGGAAGCGAGCTCGATAAATAGCTGACCAGCCATCATTCATGATTGGTTTCTGGTTTCACTTTACTCCTCCAAAACCAGTAGATTGAGTGCAGACAGAGGACATTCTCCATCACTGATGACATGAACGAGGTTGAATGGCTGAGATGATGTACGTTTAGAGAAGGACGGATGCTACCGCACGCTTCTCCGCCGATTATAACGACCAGATTGACTGCCGCATCACGTGGCAAAAGAGACGGTTCTCCACCCGCCTCATTGCATCGGCGCATTTGCGATAGATATACTTGAGTAAGTAGTCCTCAATGTTAAACGAGAAGTGTTCAACGAATACGCTTCATGCTACAGAACCGTCGTCATCTGCCTTCGATGGCGAAGAATACTCCTCGAATCAGCGCAATTCTCGTCGCTCCGTTCTGTTTGTTGCGTCAAAGTGAAGAGCGCTTGCTTCTTGCTCTCAGTTCACTCGTAACAAGGGAACCAAGACGGTCCTACTCCTCCTGCAATCATTTACTCTTATGAGAACCCAGTTCGTTCGGAGGTGGCTTTATTGGATGTGGTACCACCATGTACGACTTTTGTCACAATTGATGACTGCCTAGTCACAAAACACAAGGCGCTTGCTTAACTACATTTCTCTCACGTGGTGACCGCAGTAGCTCGGGTCCGATCTAGTGCGTGACCAGCTTTTCCTTTTGAGTGTTGGCCTAAAGTTAACATCCTGATCTATGTGTCCTATGTCTGTGAAAATGGCATTGAAAGACAAATAAAACTGTCCGGATTTTTTTGTGTGACGATAATCGTTCTATCAAGCTGCGTCAGTAAAATTAAAGTCTGCTCGTTGCCCGTTTTCACTCTACCCTTTCTTGGGGAGTGAAGATCGAGTCTGTCACACATTTTCATGGATTTGCTTGTTTGTTTACGCCTTCATGCACGTACCCGAAGATCTCTGACCACAACACCCTTTCCTCCATCTCTTCACGTAGCAGCTGTTGTTAACCCGAAACGAGTGAAGTTAGAGCAGACAGCTTTTCGTCCAACATTAAGGACTACTTCGTCAAGCACATGTAGTGCAAGTGTGCCGCTGTGTCGAAATACCTTCCGATTTGTCAACGTTAGCGAATGGTTCGGTGACAAAGTGCCAACCCAGAGCTAAAAGGAGTGGTGTATAACTTTGATAAATCCACCTTTCCTTCACCCCATTCCATTGCATTTTGGCACGATAGTTTGATTTGAATGCAGCTTTTTGCCACATCAAGTCCTAACTTTTGCCACACACTTAAGCAGAATCGGGTAAAAGGTAATGACGTAAACATTGGTGGCTCGCATAATCCTTGGTGAGTAAGGAGTGAGGCACGGCGACAGTACCTGTAGCCACAATCACGAACTACTGGTCCACTAGTCAACGAGGGAGATGTGGTATCAACTGATTGCAAGTACAAATGTCTGTGGTGATGTCCTCATGCCGAGGTTGACAATGATGACACAAAATGCGGCCCAACACGCCAAATGGGTCACCCTCACTGTTGGAGGTAAAACATAGGTTAGGTCACAGGTAGACCACTAATGCGTCAAGTGGGGGAGGTGATGGCTAGTGGAGTGCGCGATCGCCTCCAGCATTCGAGTCATTCATGAAATCAGATAGCGACAAAAATTTCAGCACTGCTAACCCCTGACCGCATTTTGTCCAACTGGGAGGACTATTCACTCAACCACCTGAAGAGAAACTGTCCTCTTTGCGGCACCGATTACCAGGACTCAAATGCGGCACCGCACAGAAACTAAAGTTTGAATCTATAAGCTGAGGGTTGAGTGTATTGACATGAGAGGACTGATAGTTGGGGACCCGACGATACAAATTGTGCCGGATAAAGGGTCTTTAGGAACAAGCAACCTCTCGACAACAAAGATAAATCGTACTAAATTTAAAGATGTTCGTAGTTTAAGCGATCTGCTTTAGCTGCCCTCACTCCAAGCGAGTGAAGGACAAGGAGCATGAGATCAGCTTTGGCTTTTATCTCCTTTTACTTGACTAACCTTTCCTTAAAGCGCGCATGGTGCGTGCATGTAAATGTCTTTATCTGTCTTTGGTGGCGGGATGAACGAGGGAGCGTGAAGGAGACTAGGCACGTTTATGCTGCTGCGAGGCAGAGGGAGACGCCCACGCCACTCAGTTGGCCTCACAGGCCAGATTCACGGGTGCATCATTTTCTAACGGCACGGCACTACCAGCTAATAGGCGAAAATAAGCAGGGACTACCAAAACTGCATTAGGTCCTTAAAGAGAAACCTCATCCTCATTCTCTATGTTGTCTGTGGCTAGAGATTTGCCACTGAAATGTAGTAAGTGTAAAGCAATCGGAAATAAGGCTAATCACTAATTATCATTGTCATTCAGACGTAGCACATGTGTTGCAGAGCACAAGGCCTATTCGTACTTCTCATTTCATCCAAAAGAATAGCATTTATAATGCTGTGGGCATTGCCCTGCTAGCCCAACATAACAGGACTTGCATTATCTTACCATAACCATTTGACTTTTTGGTCCTTCTCTGACCTGATTACACTATTCTTGGCCACGCTGGCTTACATGGACAGCAAGGCTTACGCTTTTCGTAAGTGGAGTAGCTAGATTGTTATTTTTGTTCACTCTCCTCTAACAGGTACATTAAAGTGTGTGACAGACTCAACTTTCTTTCCCAAAAATAGTAGAGTGAGAGCAGGCGAAGCCATTACCTTTCTGTCTCAAAAGGTAATGACAACAGTCCCATATGGAAAAGCGTGTTCGTCGAAGTGGTTGTGGTGGTGGCTGATCTGATGCGTTCTGATCAGCAGAGCTGCGTGTGTGCATGCATCTTAGCCTCCTAGCAGCACCTATTACCTGCCTAATCACATCGATTAATGAGAACAAAGACAAGGCAGCAGAACTGACAACTGAGTCTCTAGTGGTCAAGCAGGTTTAATTTTAAGTGAATTTACAGCTTGCCACGCCTCACAGGTCTCATTGACGCCCCAACCAAGACGCCTGGAGGTAAATTTCGCCTGATGGAGCCAATAAGCGAGAAGTACCAAAAGAAAGGAGACTTTAACTTCTAGATATAAGGCCTTCATAAGGCTGTATCACTTACAGCCTCGTGGCATGATTAGTAGTAAACAGCTAAAAAACCAGTGCAGTCGCTTACCTCATGGGTACTCTCTGAGCCAGCACAACCCTCATCACTCTGACTAGTTCATTGCACCACCAGTTGATTGCTCAATGCTCGTTCGCTTTCTGCTCGATGCAAAGAAAACAAAGCAGCCCTGTCTTTGCCAGAAACCTTCTCTCCCAAATAAGATCTATTTAATCATAAAGCGACCCCAGTGGGCTATCACGATGTGCCTCTTTTGTCGTACTGCGTGGCTGCTTTGCCACAAAACCTATGCAACCACGTATTACTCACCCAAATTGCTAGCTTTTAGACTACTGCAAGAGGTCAGCTGACTTGTTCGAGGCTTCACGTAAATCACCTGAACCCTCTGGGACGAGCTGACAAGAGACACACGTTGAGCTTGTTGCAGATTTGACTGACAGCAAGATCAAATCACCACATGCATTAACTCAGGGCAAGAATCTGCTTTCACGTTGGGATTCACTTGGGTTGTTCCCTTGTCGCGTGAGAGGTAATTGGATCCACTTCTATCTCACCTGCCGAGTTGCCGAATAGTAGTCAAGTCGTTTGCATAACCTTTTGGCTTCATGTTGGCACTTGACTTAACCAAGGGATAATGCTCGATCAAAGCTGTTGGCTAGTTGATGGGTCATTTAGTCGTTCTAGAGCTTGGACAATAAATATTCAAGTTCAAGTCTAGCTGACCCATTTGGTAGCAGATTGTGAAGAGTCGAAGGTACCTAGTAAGTAGCCAACTGAGGTGTGTAATGAGCTTTTCATTAACTAGACCGCTAAGTAGTCGATTAACTGGGAGTCACAGTCACATCAAATCGTCGTATCATCTTAAACACGACCAACTATTTAAACTGTTTGTCTTTTTACTCATCCCAGAAATCAAAGACACGGTAGCATAGTTGTTGACATTGCCATTCAACACGGAGCTACTAACTCACGGACTCACAAACAAACTGCACCAACCAGTTACCAATCTATATGAAAGGCAAATTCAGTGGGCCGACACACATACGCACACAACGCATAGCTACTCACTAACTAGTGAGTAGCATGTCGCAGTGCCAGTGTATCGTTTAATGGGCCAGTCAGCTGCCTAATTCGCATCCTAGTTTAGTCCAACATTAACCAAACCACCTTCTAGCATCTATCAATTAGAGAACGACGTCAGCCGTCCATCGGAGAGGACTATTGGAATGTCTGTGTTTGCCCAGGTGGTGTCCACTCCTCCTCAACTGCTTCCAGTCAGCAGATTAAGCACAGAATGCCAAGACGCATTGATGCTTTGCAGCAATAGCATTCTGCAACTGCAGTCATCACTTGCGTGCTTTCCACTTTTATCATCAACTCACTCTTTGCTCGAGACTAAACCCGTCTAAGCGCAAACTGTCCTAGAAGAACTCCAGCTGTTCCACAGTTTAAAAGAAGGTTGATGCACCTATCTTTCACACGACCATGAAATCCTCATCGTACAGCCAAAGGGAAGCCCAAAGTCTATTTATCAGTCAATTGATGTTTTAACTTGGCTTGTGGTGAGCAAGAAATCAAACACCTTCAAGACATTTGCGCCATGATAGGAGCAGTATCCCATCATTAGAGTTAAAGGATGCTAAGTAGGAGAGGCTAACGCTGAACCTAGTGCAGTCCTTTACGGACTAGTTGGCACACCGCTACTGACATTGCAGCCTGAAATCGTAAACAGAGGTAAAGGTCGCTCCGCCTGGAGGCTACTTATCCACCAATGTTGATCAAGACTACAAGCTTGTGACCTCCGCATGATGATTGCCCAGGCACCAGAGTAGCAATGCTTGCACAGTCTGCTTACTTGAGAATATGCCAAAGGTGTGGAATGGGCTGGAGTGTTATCAACAAAATCAGGGGTGCTAAGGGCGCATGCGCAAAAGAGCCCTTTGAGGGTGTTTGCAGTTAGCTTGGACTGTCGGTTGGATAGAGGAAGGTGGGAATGCCGACTGCTTCTCATCAATCATTGGGGTGGTAGCAGCCTTGAGGAAATAACCAACTTCGTTTCATTTCCTAAAGATCCAAATTTTCGGGAGCGATCCATCGCTGCAACAGCACTCGCTCGCCATCTTCTGGACACCTCAAAGGGCGGCTACCATTATTGCGCATCGACCTTCGTAGAACAGGGCGATTCCTATCAAACCGATAAATCTGGATCTCTCACTGCCAATAACACGAGCTTACAAGGATCCAGTAAAGCAATGAATGGGTGGTGAACACTACATAGCAGAGAGGAATAATGAGTTAAATCCAATTTGAAGCACTGAGGGACGAATTGCATCCAGCCGAAGCGGTGTGCTCTATCCTGCGCAATTGCCGGATACAATGGCAGCATTACGCCGACACGTTCGGAAAGGTGTGCAATGAGTTCAGCGCTTGTCTGCCCCTTCTTGGCTTTTGTCTCCCTCGGGTCGAAAAGAGGAAGAACAAGTAAGGGACAAATTTTATCGGCGATATGGCAAATAAGGTAGAATGATGAGGTTGGAGCTCGTTTGACTGAGAACACTCCTCGCTTGAAGGTGAATAATGATACTTGTGCATGAGTATTTGCATCCATCGAATGTTTTAACCAAAGAGAATGGTTTAGTCTACCACATCTACTTCAGTTATGCCGATATATCGAAACAGGCAGCGACCTATCAACATTAGCAAGTGCCGATGTGATGACAGGAGAATCAACGACACTACACTTTGTCTTTCAGACGACTTTACATAAAACGCTCGATTAAGCCTCTACAACTGTGCTCTCCTCCTTGTCTCTGTGGTCAGTGCTGCCCTGACCTCATGGAAGGAGGTTATGTACCATTATGGCAGTGAGAACCAGGGCCTGAACAACACATACCTTTGGGAGTGTGTTGATGCATTGTTTGGAAAAATCGAGGAGATCGCTCTTAACAGCATTTGGGTTACCTGCTGGTCACCCCGTATGGACCCTTCAACGTAGCCGAAATGTGATCTCTCCTACTGACGCCCTCGTTGGCATGCAGGCTATCAGTGCAAAGAAATTGCAAAGAAATTGTCCTCTTCCTTTCTGAGAGGATAGTCGCATGATTGAGATGAGCTGTCGGAATAATTCCGCCCACCATCAACATAGGTAGGTCTAGCTCTGCTTATTCCTAATAAACTCTTTAACAGCGCAGAAAGAGGGCACCACCGGAACTGATTTTATTCACGTTAGGCAAGACACATCCAAAATACATTTGACGAAACCGTTTTCGATGTTGATCTGAGTAAGACGCTTCGCGTTAAATGTGACACAGGCAATGATTTACAATTGCACAACTGCCATTCGCCTCTCCTTCCTTAGGTTAACATCCTTCTCTTCTTTACGAAGGACTCAAGCTCAAATGAAACGACCTGTTGCAGTAGTGTAAAGACAAACCATTTGGACAATCAAAGCTACACATTAACACGATGGATTTGAGGACAGCCTAGCATTATGAGGTTATAAAGTAGCTTCCACACCATTGCTTAATTGCATTAAATGTTCTTGAGGAGGCTGAAGGATTCCATGTCGACTAAGAGTGCGAATGATGCGGTACCCTTGCCAAAGTGAGGTGGCAGCAGCATTGCTTGCAATCCATTGTCCATTCAGATGTACAAGAGCAGTTCGTCTAAACCTAACATCCATGCAGAGGAGGTCGTCGCATGTCTACAATGAGAAGTCGGTTTCAGCATCTATGCAATCCCAATCATGTCATTAGGCCACTTTGCTAGGTTCTTTAATCGAGAATTCAGTAGACTCCAGTCAGCGTAACTGTCCAAAGACCACGACGGCGACAGAATAGTTAAGCCTTGTTGTAAGCACCAGTCTGGATCTGGCTTGAGCATCACTGCAACCACTGGAATGCCATATAGCCTTCACCATCCTGTGGTGGTCGACATGAGGAGAGGGGTAAAACAATGAGAAGTGTGGCCGTAGAGCGACGGATCATACTAAATCCACGATCTGAACCCATCCACCTACGCGACTGCAACGCACTTAGCACCTTTGAACCCCAAACAATTTTTAAGAACCACACATACACAAACAAATTCCAAAATCAGACATCTTAAAAAATGAGACCTAGCAGTCAAGCACTTTTAACCTTATTAACACGTAACTATACCTCTTACTCCTCCTTCTCCTCCCTCCTCCACCTCGCCCTCCTTCTCATCATCCCAATCATTCTTACAAGACAACTCTTCACAAATTTAATCTCTTTATTTGATTTGTTGGCCGCATCGTCGCGATTTTACTTTTCGGCGATCCGATTGTGATGCTGTCGGACAGAGAAATGGTCTACGCCGAATTTCTGCTTGTGTACGCGAGCTTCACATCACTCAATTGGAGCAGTGCAATGAGCTTCACTTCCTCCCTACTTGGCCAATAATTGCGCCGCCTCGTACGTCTGATAACGAAAGAACGTGATTCGAGGGAGCGCCACCAGTGCTCAGTTGGAGTAGAGGTGGGACTGTGCAGACGCCATCAACAGAAGCTGCCGTCGGCCTCAGTGGACCAGGATGCAACTAGCTTTGCAACGCCATCTCTTTCTCCTCAACTCACATTACCGGTGATACTTGCATGACAACTGCATCCAGTCAATCTAAACTTGTTAAGGTCAATCCATCTGCAGCAGCTATCCACACTAACAAATAGCATAATTGGGACGTGTAAAAATGAACTTACCAACAGAAATGCTTTGATTTTTAGCACTTTGGCAATTAATACAAACACGAACTTGGTAGCCCTTTTGCCCGTCCATAACAATGATTCAATGCGAGAAATTGCCATCACCGCACGAGGAGACGTTGAGCCAGCAGAAATGTCAATCAAACCACCGCTTCGCCACCTTACAGCGAAACGTCAATTGTGGTCAAGGCAACGACAATTACAAACAAGGGATGATTTGTGTGATAAGAGTAACGCATTAACAAGCACAATTAATACAATTATTTGCGCGTATTAAATTTTGCGAGGTGGAATTAGTGGGTTAGCGACGCTAAGCATGATGGCAATTGCAACAATACATATTTTAGCGCAAATATTTTGGAACCGAATTTATATATAACTGAGATTGTGATGTGCATACTTAGAGCTGCTTTTGCTACTGTGGTACTGCTGAAAGTGAATTATTTGATCTCACAATTATTATCTGGCATCTTACATTGGCCCACTGAAGCAAACTCATATCCTGGCTACTCACGACAGAGTGGAAAGGATGGCGTGGAAACAACTTTATGAACGAGTCTACTCATCCATTACCAGACCTGTTTGCATTCGTTCTCGGACCGTAGCAGTTATGTTGCGATGTGGGAGGGATTATGCTTGCGAATCGTTGCCTGCGAGAGATAGTGCGTCGTGGTCATTGCTATGCAACGGTACGCTATTGTTTAGCCACTCCTTCATGTTCATGCTCATTCGACAGCTGGCCAATCACTCTAGTTCAGTTTGTCGTTGCACAATTTTGGCGATCTTATGCAGAGTGTGAGGCATTAGAATAGCATGGTAGCCGATGTTGAAAGGAGATGTAGTGCATTGAATATGTATAGTCTACCCTAGCATTCTGCCTTCTTTTGCCTTCGAGGAAGCCTCACGACGCTACAGGGGAGGTAATGCGAGATGTGAGGTGGAAAGAGCACATCGGAAATCTGTATGCCCATTTAATTGCTATATTACGGGATGTCTGTCGCATAGCCGGTAAGCTGGATCCCTGACAACCCTGTTCACTCATTTCGCACTAGAATTGACACCGTTGATCAATATTTTAACGTGGTGGCGCCTCTCACACCCGCCCACTCACCCAGTCCACTAATGCTCGTCTCATTACCACCCACCCCATCCTGCCCACATAGAAGGCAAAAAGAAGGTATTGCTGTGGCATAACTCTGTTAGCACGATACAATCATGCTATGGGGAGTGGGGAAGAGGGATAAGGAAAAACGGAAAAGAAACGAGGCGGGTGATCCCTAACAATTAAAACAGCAGAAGATGCGCCATCTTCCTGCGCGACCTCTTCTTACTCCGGGTTGGTGTTTTGACCCTAAAATAACCAATGGAAGAAGAGAAGAGTGAGGATGCGAAATGAGGAGGAGGAGGAGGAGGAGGAGAATATTTGAGTGTGGAGAGCTTACGGGGGTGTTGAGCATTCCACTTTCGCCACCAGCGCTCAGCTATAAGAAGGAACAAAACCATGCCGATGTGGCTAAAGCCTGCAAGTTAAGTGGTTTAGAGTGAAAATCACGCTAATGCTACTGCTAGCTGCCCAAACATTGAAAGCAAGTCAGCTGAATGACGTATACTGAGTCTGCACGTAATTACGGACCAAGTGATTGAGCACAAAAGCATGAAGCAAGTCTTGAGCCAGAACCGCTATGTAACTCCTACAAAGTGACTTGACCAGTATGCGGAAGAGGAGGAGGAGGAGGGAGGAGAGAAGGGAATGAGACTCACTTAAATCGGTGCCTAGACACACGGCCTCAGTGGCCGGTACAACCTCCTCGTCACGAAGAGGAGAGATTGCGAAACTGGTTGTCTCCCGGTCCACTGAGGCCGGTGGCAGCCTTCGGTGGTGGCGCCCATAGGGTCTCACCTCAACTCCAACTGAGCGCTGGTGGCGCTCCCCAGCCTCACTTTCCCTCCTTGTCACATCTACAAGGCAGCACATTTATTGGCGAAATGGACACACTTACAGTCGACAAGGGTTCCAGCGATACCAATAATTGCCCACAGGTTCGACCATGTGAGTAGGTTCAGCGCACTGCTCAAATTGAGCAGTGCAAAGCTCACATACGCGAGCAGAAATACGGCATACAGCACTCTTTCTTCCGACAACATCGCAAGTGGGTCACGGAAATATGAAACTGGCGACGATGCGCCTGACAGCACATCGATCGATGGATCGAAGACGGCAATTTGAAATGCACGTGACAGCGTGCAATGAGTGTACCAGAGTGGTCGCGAGTGACTGAGAAAAGTGCGGCTTTGTAAACGATCTGGACAAAGAGAGAGTCGACGACCAAATAGCTGCAGTTAATGTTGACAGATTGAAGCACATTAAGTGACATGCGGTGCAGAGAACTAAATACCACGCCGAGTCATGCTTTTCTGCGTCTGTCGTGTTGTGTTGTTGGGCTTCGAGGGTGATCTGGATAATAAGAAAGCTAAGGGCAGAATTGAGGGGTCTTCGTGGATCATGTCCAGTGCTAATTCAATAAGAGGAGTGAAGGAACAAAAAGTCAGCGATAAAGTATGAGATGATGCAGTCATCGGGAAAGGTGTTCCAGCAACTCATCTCCCTCTGTCTGTTGAATATATGCATTCTACCCTGAACTTTGCCTTCGTTTGCCTTCAAGGGACACTTTGAACCCCACAATAAGGAGCTGGCTTGGAAGTGGGATTATGAGGAGAAGGAGAAGGAAGAGGACGAGAGAGAGGGGGGACCGCATTGACAAACTTGCAAAAGTGGGAGTTTAAGGATGCGATTCTTAGCCCTAACATTATCTGTGGCTCAGTAAACATGCCTCATACTCCCTTAGCCTTCTCATGTCTCCTCACAGAGGAAATCAAAAAGTTTACATCATTCCACACAAAAGGTAATCCATTTAAATTGTCAAGCGCTCCCACCCCTATCATGATCAACTATCCCAGCAGAATCGAACCCGTTTTTACAATTGCATTCGGGTTACTGGCAGATCAGGTTAGTTCAGACAATTAGCAACCACGTCATGACAGCTGCCACACGAAGCAGAAGCTCACGTAGCACTCCACTAAACAATAAATCTGTCAATGTGGTTGATGCTCAAGTCAGGAAGTAATTGCGAATTTGGCTATTGTGCCACTGCGTCTACCTGTAGTGGGATGTGCAGACATCGCAACCGAAAATTGCCATCTGAAAACGTAGCTTACAACCGACCAACCAACAAGATGTTAGGCGGAATTTTGTACAAATGCGCATCTTGTGTAAAGGTGAACGACACCTGCAAGACCATGTGAGTGAGGTCAATCCATTGCTCCAATTGAGCAACGCGTCTATTCGCTTTGCCTACGAACTTTGCTACAAAACACATGCTTAACGTAAATTAGAGTGTACAACTAGTTGATAAAATGGCATAGCTAGCTGTGATCTGAATTACTTTTACGATTTGCTGACAAACTTTACAATATTGCTATTACGTGTTCATTTTACTGACGTAAATTGCAAATAGCTATTAGTACGTTCGCTACCTTAATTATGCGCAAAAGTCGAATCTGTCAGCATTTGTCGTAATTATGTTCCCAACAAAAATAAATAAAAATTTAAAGTTTGTTTGTTTTACCAGACGGACTATGAACTGATTGGCCAGATTTGTGCGCGACTTGCGTAAGTGGTCCGCGTTTACGGTGATAATTTTCCTGGATTAATGCTCTTTTACCCGCCGCTTAATGTCGGCAACCTGGCAGGTATCGAGTATCTCTTTATTGTTTTTAGTTATTTAATTGTTGTGAGGTGCTTTAAATTCCGATTTGCTTCCTTTATACACATACATGTTAGAGTAGACGCAAAGGCCTCTCAGTGTGATTGTTGACGGTTATTTGTCAACTGCAAGGTCTCCTCACGTGCATGTTTTGCTATGTAGATACAAATTTTGACTGTTTTAGCGGCTTTAGGTTGTTTACTGACGTTTGGATTTGAGTAATGAGGCGTGATTTTGTGGAGAGGTGCTAAAACCCTACGAAGTGCTTGGCAACTACTTGTTCGGTGCTTTCTTGCGACTAAGCACCCAGTTTGTGAATGTGTGTCGATGTATGCTTTTGCCTTCTTGACCAGTTTGTTTGTTAGACCAACCGTCTCATAAATAGGTGCAGTTGCTGCCACAGCTTTTTGTTTTCTATTTGCACTGCCTAATCGCGTTCTCTTACGACGACGGCGAATGGAAGCGCTATGGGCCAGAGTTCACTGGTGGCAACTGCGGCATATTTTGCTTCCGGAGGTACGGAACTGTGTTTGCTGTGGGAGGGTGGAGGTTAATTTGTTACTGACTGTATAGGTGATGAGTAGTGGTGCATCATCTCAGAGGAGGTAAGTAGTGGAGTAGGTCTCCACTGTTGGGTGTGTTGGGCTCGAACTGCTGGGTGGGAGGCGGGGGGCGGGTGTCGTGCTACTCCCACCATTACTGCGACTTAGTCTTAGGTGTGAGAATGGATGGAAAAGGATTTGAAAAGGAGGGTGTGGGAGAGATGGCGTGGGGAACATTTAGGGCAGAAAGTTGAGGCGGTTTCCGGCCTCTCTCAGACTAATTACTATCGGGGTTGGAGTGATGGGTGGCTGGTGCGCTGTGGCATGACGCTTGGGTGGATTGGTGGTGGTCCCTCGAGCTGGCATGAGGGTTGGGTGTGCCCTTGCTGATCTGTGCTTTGCTTTTAGAAGGAGAGCGAGGAAGCATTGCCATCTTACAGCGCTTTCTCAATGCTTAAGGCGCAATGCTTGCGGAATACCTGGAGGATGGGGAGATGGTGGGTACTCCACGACACATCGAAGGTTGGTGGATGCGGTTGTACCGACTCGACCTCCTCCGCCGGTGTCATTGCTGTTACTGCGTATGCGTGAACATCACCGATGGAGACAATCGTTCCTTCATCCAACGATTCCTATCGCAACAACGGTTTCGTAAGTCCTTTACATTCATTAGGTGTTATTAATGGCGTCTCGCCTTTCTGTGACACGTGGCGACACAAGAGCTTCAAGTTATTACAGATTCACTGCGGATAATGTGTTTTGTGTAGGTGTACAAGTCAATCACCCATATCAAGTATCGTGCTCATTGAAATGCAAGCACTGTCTTGACTTATGCGGGTAAACAAAACCAAATCAACGGCGATGTGCTTGTAGCAGGTTAAAACAATGTTTGTTCAAAATACGAGTTTTTTGCAAGAAAACACGACTGGTAAGGTATTGTTTTTACAGTTGTCAGGTTCCTTGCATCCTGAAAAGGTAGATAATGTTGAAGGACACTTTTGAAAGACTGTTGTCTTCACTTCAAAAGTCGTTGGAAGAGGAAGTGTGGCGATTAGGTGCTGTTCAGAGCTATTGAATCTGGACGATGATTTGAAATTTGCATATTTCGTAGTCGTTGATGAAGACTGTTTCAGCGACTGGTCTGGTACATTCGAGAAAGTTGTGACTATGGCAACGAAGGAAACAAATTATCTAGCAGAAACGTGAAAATGTGTCTGATTTGGCTCCATCCGAGTGTGTGACCAAGGTGGCTCTGATTACAGCCAGTGCTTGAGTAGTGCTTTAGCCTCGATTTTCTAAATTGGATTTCTTGTAGAAAAAAATCATTAGAATAATGCGAAGGTAGGAGGATGGAAATGGCAGTCATGAAATAATATTTTGTGTTCGTTTATGCGGACTTACAAAGGGTAGTGGTGGAAACGTAGATTTGGATGGAATGAGCCTCCCTTTTGGGTGTTGTGCAGATGTGGAAGAGGATGGGAAAGTAGTGATGTGCTTGAGGTGATGGAAATGGCGTTTTTTGCACTTGTAGCGAGCCGGGCGGCATGAATGTGTCACGGTGTGGCCTCGTGGACACATTGAGGTGAATGCTGGAACCAATTGTGGGCCCGTACGGGCGGTGGTGGTGGTGGTAGTGCCGGAGATGGAACCTCCCTCAACGATCTATGGCTTCGATGGGCAGTCTTGAGGCGTTGTTTACTGACTCAAACCCACCCACCTATCAATTCACCCGCCAGCCCATGCTCTGCTCGATGTCGTCAAGGGCATAGGATGTTTGAAAGAGGTGGTTGGAAGTACCCTGCCGTGTGTGCAGAAAACCACACGTGAACTTGTTCCCCTTCCCTTCCCTGCCCTGCCCTGCCTTGCCTTGCCCTCCTGTCTTTCTCCTTTCTGCCGCCAACGCCGCTGCTGCTTCTGCTCCTTATGGTAATGTGAATACTTGAGCTATCATTATTGCTGCTACGATTGGTAATGCTTAACAATTGCTACTGTTGCAATCAGTAAAGGCGCCTTTCCTCCTCCGGAATATGCAGGATGTGTTGGATGTTTAGGAGTTGTCATTTATTTACCCATTCCTGATTTATTAATTCATTCCTGCCCGATTGTACACATTGAAGAAGTTGTGAAGAACTTGACTGGGCATTTAGCACCCTGCGTCATTGCTGGTAACATGGGCTGACGCAGTTGAGCTCTTGTCTGATGGCACCAATGAAAATATTATCCATTGCTTCTTTGAGGCGGTGGATCAGGCATTAAACAGTTGTTTGTGCGTCTACTCTCCTCCACTCATTCTCCACCATTTGGTGTGAGTTGGTATCTCTGCAGGTGGTCACGTGTAAGAACTCTCGGTCGACGAACGGGGGTCGCCAGTTCAATCATGGAAGAGCAACTGCTGACCAAAAGTGCCCACAGCAACCTCTGGAAGTGCATCGAAATCGAGATCTGTTAAGCAGGCGTATTTGACGCAGTTGAAATCAGCGCCCTGAGGTAGTATCAATCGCAAAGATTGAGCCAGCTTACCACCACTGGGACCGTCTCTGAAAGGACAGCTGAGAAATGTCACTACATAACTGGAATGAGCAGAACCTTGATTACAAGTTCATTATAACATGCATACATGAGAGTCCTTCCAGAATTCTAGACAATAGTCCTCCATAGCCTAGAATTTTATTGTTCTCATGTGACCATCTAACACTCGTTTCCTAATCAGTCGAGCTGCTGTGCAAAAAATAAAAATAACTGTTCTTATGACAGGTCTATCCTACAATTTTTCCATTGGCTACCACCCAGCCAACCAGATATTCCAGAAGTCTTCACGGTCAACAAGAAATCTGACCAATTAAAAGAAACGAAACATGTAATTAGACTTTCCCGACAAAAATCGATGTTTACTTGCAGCTGTGTAGGCTGGTTTGTGGATATAAAAACCTTCTGGAACTCCTCACTTTTCATTGGCTATTGACCAGCGAATCGGATGGCATTTAGCCGAGAAGAGATTTACGGTCGCCTTAGGGGATACCTGGATCGGCATTTTGGGGTCTGCGTCAAATCATCTTAGTTCTAAGCGCACAACAAATACACAATATCAATGTTGTAAGTCGACAGAGCAACCCGATTCATTGCAAATGAGATTTGGGAACGATTTTGTATCAAGTACTAAGTTACCTTACCTCGCAAGGGATTGTCCTGACCACTGCCTATTCAATATCGAAACAAAAGCTAAGTTTGACAAGCGCAAAGCCACTTAAATAAACATTTTGCTATTCTTCTGCGACTTTTAATAAGACTTTATTCGACATTACCCAAGCTAGCTTCTTTTGAGCAAATAAACGTAGTCCTCAAGAGTTCTCCTTGCCCCGTGGAGGTACATATGCAATTGTGTAAATGAGACGCTGGAGCCAATGACAAATCATTGCGTTTCCACTTGTGAGGGTCTTAGCACTCCTCCGAATGTGAAAATCTAAGCACCTTGCAACATCCCTAGACTCCCTTGAAGGCAAAAGAGGGCGCATTACTATGGCAGAATATGCATATTCAATAAACAGAGGGCACGGGGATGCTGGCGTGGCCCGGAGACCAGCTCACGCGACTAGGGCAGCATGGCCACCCAAGTCAGGGTAGCTTAAAGTGGCAGTCAAACAAACAAAGTATTACACACTCGTTCCTCAATGCGTGTGTGTGAACTGGAACACCCCATCAGGAACCGACGCCAGCATTGTTGCCTACTCCATTGCTAACACATTTGACACTGAGGTGTGGAAGCAGCATTTTCTCCCTTTGACGACGAGTTTCACCTCTTATAATCTAAAGCCAAATCAAACCACTTCTGTCGCCGTTTGTGCACGCATTGATGCGAGAGATTCCGACGACAGAGAGCACCTTGGTGCCCTACACCAGCTTTGGAGCGCGATGAGTTCTCTATGCTCGACTTTGCTGAAAGCTGAATTACCACTACTACTACTGCTTAGGACTAGCCATATCCACTAGAATCAATTATGCAACGCTGCCCATGTATCGTAACCGCTACTACTAATTAAGTTCGCAGACTCATTATTAGTAGTACTGCCTGGCACTAAAGAAACTACTGCTGAGAGTTGGACAGACGCTCCTCAATGTGAGCAGTTACTAGTTAGTCGACGTGTAGAATTCGACACTAATTATTGCTATTATAATGGGGCAAATTTATGGTCGTATCGGATAGAGGTGGAGAAAGTGTATGTCACAACTGGAAGAAGCCCCTCAACGACCAACAGACCTGCCCAGACTTCTGCTGCAGTAACCATGACTGGCGGTGACTCGACCTGCGCTGCTTTGGTCATTGTAGCTCTACTAGCCTTCGTGGCTTTTCCCGTGGGTCCGTACAACCAATCACCAAGCGCCTCAACTACTATGACTAGTGCAGCCCCTATTTGCGTCCATCAAAAGGGCTGTTTATTTTCTATTGCAGATTTCATTAAATACGAAAGATAGTTAGATCGGCAATCATCTATCCATGCAATGCCTTTACTTCCACTAAAGTGTGCAACTGCTGTAAACAAATGTTAAATGGCAACGGACTAAAGATGTTAGCATTTGCGTTCGTCTTCATCGACACTAAAAGGGGTTTAGCCCTGTGAGGTGGGTAATTGGAAATCACTGAACTGCAATGATACTTATCGTGGTAAGGAATAAAAGGCAGATCTGTAATGCTGGGTGTGCCTGCAAATCCTTAGTGAGGGACGCTGCTGTTTCGAGCCACACATTTAACAACAAAGTATACATTTGTCAGGTAGTTGCCTGATTGGTCAAAGCATTACCACGCTTCACTGAAATCTCATCAAAGAATATCACCAGTTGAGAAAGTTTCCAAGCTCTTAGTAAGTACTCCTACCCGTAAAAATCCAGGTGCGAATATCGAATGGCGCCGCTACCTGCAACAGGTGACTTACTCGATTATGCGGTCCAGCTCATGCCTGAATGATCCGCGATTTGGCACAAAGCAGTTGTCTTGTGCACCCCATATTTACTATCTTCTCTTTGCGGTAAAGCGATAGCTCGTCTTCGAATGTGCAAAAGAGCCCTTTGAAAGTGTTTGCTGGTAACTTGGACTGCTGGTTCCGTAGAGGTAGGTGGGACTGCCGACTGCTTTGGTTGGATTAAATTTTTATTTAATAGTTTTAATGAAATTGACTAACCTCGTTTATTTCTTTGAGGACTTAAATTTTCGCAAGTGACCCATCGCTGCAACAGCACTCGCTCGCCACCTCTACGGACGACCACCATCATTGCGCATCGACCTCAGTAGAACTGGACGAACCCCATCAGACCGGCAAATTTGGGTCTTTCACTACCACCAACACGTTTTTATGAGGACCTGGTCAAGTAATGAATGGGTTGTAAACATCGCATAGCAGAGAGGAACAACGAGTTGAACCCAACTCGAAGCACTGCGACAATTCAAGCATCTTCTGCTCTGTTACTGGGAAATCATCCAGTGCAATGGAAGCTGTGAATTATAATGTTACACTTAGCTGAAGTCACCTTTTAACAGTTTTATTCTAAATTGATGGGTGAACTGCTTTCAGACAGACCAGAGTGCTCCGTTTTGTGCAATTTCTAGGTACAATGGCAGCATTATGCCGACGCGTTCGGAAAGGTGTGCAATGAGTTCAGCGCTTGTCTCTCCCTTCTAGGCCTTCATCCCCTTGAAACAAAGAGAGAGATACCAGGTGGAGAAAATTTCCGTCGTTATTGTGACAAAGAGCGTAGCGTGATGAGGTTCGTGCTCGTTTGACAGAGAACACTCCTCTCTCGAAGGTAAATAATGATGCTTTTGCACGAGAAAACCGCATCTACTGGGTGCCTTTGGCCAAAGAGAAAGATTCAGGCTACCACATCTACTTCAGCTAGACCGACATACCAAAGCAGGCAGAGATCCATCAGCATTAGCAAGTGTCAATGCGACGACAGCGGAGTCAACAACGACGCTGCTCTTAGTGCCCCTGACTGTGATCAAGACACGCATGCGATCTCTTACCAGCACTCGACGTCCGAGAGTCCACAATACCCATCAGCATCTACCTTGTAACTATGACCGTCGCAGCCAGAGGTGCCAAAGACACCCGATAGACGTCTACAACTGTGCTCCCCTCCACGTCTCTGTGGTCAGTGCTACTCTGACCTCAAGGAAGGAGAATATGTCCTCATTGTGACAGTGCGAACTAAGGCGCGAACAACATGTGCCTCTAATTGTGTGTTAGTGCATTGTATGAATAAATTGAGGGGATTGCTCTTAACAACATTTGGGCTAACTGCTGGTCACCCCATGCGGACCCTTCAATGTGACCGGAATGTGGAATTTCGTTACTGTCGCACTGCTCGTGGCTCCCTAGTTGACAAGCTGACTAGCAGTTTGATTAGCTAATCATGAGAGATTATCCAAACTAACATCCCTTTTGAGACGGTAGTCGCATGACCAAGATGAGCTGTCAGGCGTTTTCACCCACTATCGCCATGGTCGTCGGTGATGGTTGGCTTAACTCTACCAAGTTCTCAAATAATATCTTCGAAGCAACCAAAATGAGCCGCAGACGTAAATGCCTCCACGTGCATTGGTTGAGACTCATTCAAACTACGATCGACGGAACCGTATCGGATGTCGATCTGAGTAGGATGCTTCGCGTTGAATCTGAGACGGGTGATGAGTCACGATCGCGAGATCTTCTTCCTCTTCCACCTCCTTTAACCTACAATCTTCTCCTCTTTACGAGATGCACATGCTTAAACAAAGCGTATAAGTAGCAGGTGTGCCAGGAGGTAAGCGTCGGCATTGGTTGGTTGGATGTTTACTACTAATTATTTCATGGGACTACAGATGATAGAGCTTTATGAAGACCTTGAATCGAGAAGTTAAGAGTCTTCCTCTTTTCAGCGCTTCTCGCTTAGTGACGTCTATCTAACCAAATTCACTTTTGGGCTTCTGGATTGGAGGGCCAATGAGATCTGTGGGGCGTGATAAGTTTTACATCCAATTAAACCTGAGTCTATCCGACCACTAGAGACTGTTTTCTGCCTTGTTCTTGTTCTGATTAGTCATTGTGGGTGAGCAGGTGGGTGGAAGGCCAGTCGTTCACTCACCCTTCCACACAATTGTATTTTCTTCTTTCCTTCCTCCTCCTCAACTCACACTGCAGGTGTTGCATAGCAGCTCTTGCTTCGGCTCATGCTGCAGTTGATCAAGAACCCCTTGCCTGCTGGTGGTGAGGGTAAAATGCTTGCACTCCAACACTCTTTTCCTCCCATTTTATGCACCACCTGTCCACCCTTCTCCTCCGTTAATCCACTGCCGTCATTTTCTGATGGTCCCTCTGCCCTGCACCTGATTCTTGTTGAGCCAAGGCGCTTATCTAGAATCAAAGAGAGCCACGAAGGACCTTAGCGGATCTTCTGCTGTTTTCGTGGTTAAGATCCGATTCCTCAAACAGCTCTTTCTCTCCACACTCCTCTTCTCCTCATCCTAGGGGTTGATTTAAATGAAGTTCGATGCTACACTAAAGGCCTTGTTAACCCTCATTAAAGCCAAATCAGGTAGAGGCTAATGTAAAATCGTCAGTTGAGTAAGGAGGGACGTATGTCAGCAGTACCTGGATGACGTGGAGCTACCGTCATACCCAATAGTGAATTTGGCGGAGACATGACCATCCTATCGGGTAGATGGTTTGCTAGTCGACAAGAAACGCCGTATCAGCTGACTGCAAGTACAAGAGGCAACGACAAAAGTGATGTTTATACACCATGATCGGCAATATTGACCACATTAGAACTTCATTTTACCCTCATAATGGGTAAAACGAGAGAGTTAAAATTGATGTAATGCCGTTGGAGTGATTTTAGGTAGTAAAACATCAGCCCGACACGTCAAATGTGTCACGCTTGCCACCGCAATCATGATGCGGGCTAGATCTCGGAATGGTCGTCGATCTACGGAGAAAGAGAGATATGGTGACAAGAGGATAATGTGATTAACTGTTGCGGTCAAAGCATTCATGGAAGCGGATTGTAGCAAAAATAAAAATGACGCTATTCAGATCCTCCTGCACTGCTGACCTCTGCCGCAGTGAATTTCCTTGACCAAAAACCTACTTAACTGCTCTATAACTGACTAGCAAAGGAACCAGATCAACCAGTTACCAAGCGTACAAAAGGCAAATTTTGTGGTTCAGGAGACATCGCCATTCAACACGGAGCTACTAACTCATTGATGAGTAGCTTACCGCACTTCCAGTGTATCGTTGAAGAGCCAGACAGCTGCCTATCTCGCAGCCTATTTCAGCCAATCATTGACCAAATCACTTTCTAGCATCCATCCACCACAGGAGGAAGCCAGCTGCTGCTCAGAGCAACCCTTCAACTTTGTTTAAGTTCATTTATTTAAGCGTCGTGCGTACGACGCCTGCTGCGATATCATTTCATCAAGCAGACACAGCACAGAACTCTTGACAGACGAGAGCTAACAAGCAAGACGCCTTCACCTCCATCACTAGCACTGCAGCAGTGGCAGGGTCTCCACATCATACAACGAGGACTCCGTCGTGTAGTTTAAATCCACTGCAGAATTCCAGTGCTCTTCACTCATACGCAAGAAAATGTAAGCAGTAAAGGGCTTTTGTTTCTCTATTACCTCTACATTCGTCAGTTTACTCACTACATGGATTTAAGAAATGCCAAGTTTTGAGTTCGCCATAAATGTGTCAGTCAATGGGGCTTGAATGCGTCGGGGAAACACTGCTGGTGATGCCAATCATTCAGTAATTGAATCCATCGACTAGAGAGGATAGATGGTTGGTCGGATAAGTGCAGAGAAGTTTGGCAAGGGTGGAACTGCCTTGAGGACAAACATCACTTGATAGACCGCTCGGTTCCGTCGATCGTAGTTTGAATGCGTCTCAACCAGTGCGCGTGGAGGCATTTACATCTGCGGCTCATTTTGAATGCTTCGAAGATATTATTTGAGAACTTGGTAGAGTTAAGCCCAACCATCACCGACGACCATGGCGATAGTGGGTGAAAACGCCCGACAGCTCATCTTGGTCATGCGACTACCGTCTCAAAAGGGATGTTAGTTTGGACAATCTCTCATGATTAAATAATCAAACTGCTAGTCAGCTTGTCAACAAGGGAGCCACGAGCTGTGTGACAGTAACTAAATTCCACATTTCGGCCACGTTGAAGGGTCCACATGGGGTGACCAGCAGTTAGCCCAAATGTTGTTAAGAGCAATACCTTCAATTTATTCATACAATGCACTAACACATAATTAGAGGCACATGTTGCTCGCGCCTTAGTTCGCACTGTCACAATTACGTATGTACCTCCATGGGGCAGGGGAGAACTCATATGGACTACGTTTTTTTTGCTCAAAAGAAGCTAGCTTGGGCAATGTCGAATAAAGTCTTATTAAAAGTCGCAGAAGAATATCAAAATGTTTATTCAAGTGGCTGTGCGCTTGTCAAACTTAGCTTTTGCTTCGATATTGAACAGGCAGTGGTCAGGACAATCCCTTGCAACGCAAGGTAACTTAGTACTTGATACGAAATCGTTCCCAAATCTCATTTACCATGAATTGGGTTGCTCTGTCGACTTACAACAATGACATCGTGTACTTGTTGTGAGATTAGAACTAAGATGTTTTGACGCAGACCCCAAAATGCCGATCCAGGTGTCCCCTAAGGCGACCGTAAATCTCTTCTCGGCTAAACGCCATCTGATTCGTTGGTCAATAGCTAATGAAAAGTTAAGAGTTCTAGGAGGTTTTCATGTCCACAAAACAGCCTACATAGCTGCAAGCAAACATCGTATTCATGTTGGGAAAAGTCTAATTACATGTTCCGTTTCTTTTAATTGGTCAGATTTCTTGTTGACCGTGAAAAGACTTCTGGAACATCTGATTGGCTGAGTGGTAGCCAATGGAAATATTGTAGGATAGACCTGTCATAAGAATAGTTATTTTTATCTTTTGCACAGCAGCTCGACTGATTAGAAAACGAGTGTTAGATGGTCACATAAGAACAATCAAATTCTAGGCTATGGAGGACCATTGTCTGGAATTCTAGAAGAACTCTCATGCATGCATGTTATAATGAACTTGTAATCAAGGTTCTACTCATTTCAGTTATGTAGTGACATTTCCCAGCTGTCCTTTCAGAGACGGTCCCGGTGGTGGTAAGCTGGCTCCATCTTTGCGGTTGATGCTACCTCAAGGCGCTGATTTCAACTGCGTCAAATACGCTTGCTTAACAAATCTCCATTTCGATGCACTTCCAGAGGTTGCTGTGGGCACATTCGGTCAGCAATTGCTCTTCCATGATTGAACTGGCGACACCCGTTCGTCGACCGAGAGTTCTTACACGTGACCACCTGCAGAGATACCAACTCACACCAAATGGTGGAGAATGAGTGGAGGAGAGTAGACGCACTAACAACTGTTTTATGCCCGATGCACCGCCTCAAGGGAGCAATGGATAATATTTTCATTGGTGCCATCAGACAAGAGCTCAACTGCGTCAGCCCATGTCACCAGCAATGACGCAGGGTGCTAAATGCCCAGTCAACTTCTTCACAACTTCTTCAATGTGTACAATCGGGCAGGAATGAATTAATAAATCAGGAATGGGTAAATAAATGATCACTAAAAGTCGGCGTAGTGTCCCTAACCTACTCCTAAATATCCAACACATCCTGCATATTCCGAAGGAAGAGAGGCGCCTTTACTGATTGCAACAGAAGCAATAGTTAAGTATTACCAATGGTAGCAGCAATAATGATAGCTAAAGTATTCACATTACCATAAGGAGCAGAAGCAGCAGCGGCGTTGGCGGCAGAAGAGAGAGGAAAGCAGGAGGGCAGAAGATGGCAGGGGAGGGGAAGGGAAGGGGCACAAGTTCACGTGTGGTTTTCTGCGCACACGGGAGGGTACTTCCAACCACCTCTTCCAAACATCCTATGCCCTTGACGACATCGGGCAGAGCATGGGCTGGCGGGTGAATTGATAGGTGGGTGGGTGAGTGAGTCAGTAAACAACGCCTCAAGACTGCCCATTGAAGCCATAGATCGTTGAGGGAGGATCCATCCCCGGCACCACCGCCACCACCACCGCCCGTACGGGCCCACAATCGGTTCCAGCATTCACCTCAATGTGTCCACGAGGCCACTCCGTGAGACATTCATGCCGCCTGGCTCGCTACAAATGCAAAAGACGCCATTTCCATCACTTCAAACACATCACTACTTTCCCATCCTCTTCCACTTTCGCATCTGTACAACACCCCAAAGGAAGGCTCATTCCAACCAATCCTACGTCCCCACCACTACACTTTGTAAGTCCGCATAAACGAGCACAAAATATTATTTCATGACAAACATTTCCGCCTTCCTACCTTTGCATTATTCCAACCACTTGTTCTACAAGAAATCCAATTTAGAAAATCGAGGCTACAGCATTACTTAAGCACTGGCTGTAATCAGAGCCACCCTCGTCACACACTCGGGTGGAGCCAAATCAGACACATTTTCACATTTCTGCTAGACAATTCGTTTCCTTTGTTGTCATAGTCACAACTTTCTCGAATGTACCAGACCAGTCGCTGAAACAGTCTTCATCAGCGACTACGAAATATGCAAATTTCAAATCATCGTCCAGATTCAATAGCTCTGAACAGCACCTAATCGCCACACTTCCTCTTCCAACGACTTTTGAAGTGAAAAAACAGTCTTTTAAAAGTGTCCTCCAACATTTTCTACCTTTTCAGGATACAAGGAACCTGACAACTGTAAAAACAATACCTTACCAGTCGTGTTTTCTCGCAAAACAACCCGTATTTTGAACAAACATTGATATAACCTGCTACGAACACATCGCCATTGATTTGGTTTTGTTTACCCGCATAAGTCACGACAGTGTTTGCGTTTCAATGAGCAAGTTAACTGCATAGAGACTGCATAAATCCAAGAAGGGCACGAAACCTGATATGGATGATTCACTTGTACACCTACACAAAACACATTATCCGCAGCGCATCTGTAGTAACTTGAAGCTCTTGTGTCGCCACGTGTCAAAGAAAGGCGAGACGCCATTAAATACAGCTAATAAATGTAAAGAACTTACTAAACTGTTGTTGCGACGGGAATCGCTGGATGAAGGAACGATTTTTTCCGTCGGTGATGTTCACGCATACGCAGTAACAGCAATGGCACCAGCGGAGGAGGTCGAGTCGGTACAACCGCATCCACCAACCAGCGATGTGTCGTGGAGTACCCACCATCTCCTCATCCTCCAGGTATTCCGCAAGCATTGCGCCTTAAGCATTGAGAAAGCGCTGTAAGATGGCAATGCTTCCTCGCTCTCCTTCTAAAAGCAAAGCACAGATCAGCAAGGGCACACTCAACCCGCATGCCAACACGAGGGACCACCACGAATCCACCCAAGCGCCATGCCACAGCGCACCAACCACCCATCACCCCAACCACGATAGTAATTAGTCCGAGTGAAACCGGAAACCGCCTCAGCTTTCGACCCTAAATGTTCCCCACGGCGTCTTTTCCACCCCTCCTTTTCAAATCCTTTTCCATCCATTCTCACGCCTAAGACAAAGTCGCAGTAATGGTGGGAGTAGCACGACACCGGCCCCCCGGCTCCCACCCAATAGTTCGCGCCCAACACACCCAACAGTGGACACCTACTCCACTACTTACCTCCTCTGAGATGATGCACCACTACTCATCACCTATACAGTCAGCAACAAATTGACCTCCACCCTCCCACAGCAAATACATTTCCGTACCTCCGGAAGCAAAATATGCCGCAGTTGCCACCAGTGAACTCTAGCCTATAGCTTCCTCCTTCTCCGCCACGCAGCCACCCATGCCCGCGAAAACAAAGAGACGGCGACATAATAACAGTAGTAGACCCTGTCGTCCATACCAACAGTCCCATCACACAACCCAGACAGGGACGGTCCCACCGCCAAGTGATAGCAAAGGCGAGATTCACACCCATTACTGCTGCAGCCTCATCCTCTTCTTCTTCTGTGTCTATCCTACCACGAAAACGAGCTAAAAAACGCACAATAACATTTGTAAATATAGTGAATACTTGCTAGCAAGAATATAATAATAATGATTAGTTGCCACGGCTTTAGCAACGTCAGAACTCCTCCCAACAAAATCTATCGCTATTAGAAAGCAAACAAATTACAAGTTGCCAAAAAACAATATTAACTTATCACTCGAGGCGTCATATAGCGAAAAGTGTACGTGAGTAGGCATCGTAGTTGGAAAACAAAACGACCTAACAGCCACATTATGATGCTTTTGCGTTTACTTCACCAAAGTTACAAGTCCCTTCTTCAAATTGGACCTCACTCATCAAAACTCATTCTTACTAAAATAACAAACTCCTTGAAAACAGCCAAAGCAATCGTACTCAAACCAAAGAAGTGTTCTGCAGCAAAAAATTCAACGCGATTAGGCAGTGCAAATAGAAAACAAAAAGTTGTGACAGCAACTGCACCTATTTCTGAGACGGTTGGTCTAACAAATAAACTGGTCAAGAAGACACGGCACACATCGACACACATTCACAAACTGGGTGCCTAATCGCAAGAAAGCACCAAACAAGTAGGTGCCAAGCTCTTCGTAGGGTTTTAGCACCTCTCCACAAAATCACGCCTCATTACTCAAATTCAAACGTCAGTAAAACACAAACAACCTAAAGCTACTAAAACAGTCAGAATTCTTATCTACATAGCGAAACATGCACGTGAGGGGACCTTGCAGTTGACCAATAACCGTCAACAATCACACTGAGAGGCCTTTGCGTCCACTCTAACAAGTATGTGTATAAAGGAAGCAAATCGGAATTCAAAGCACCTCACAACAATTAAGTAACTAAAAACAATAAAGAGATACTCGATACCTACCGCGTTGCCGACATTAGGCGGCGGATAAAGGCGCATTAATCCAGAATAATTATCCCCGAAAACGCGCACCACTTACGCAAGTCGCGCACAAATCCGATTAATCAGTTCAAAGTTTGTCAGGTAAAACAAACAAGCTTTTAATTTTTATGTATCTCTGATAAGACCACAATTACAACAAATACTATCAGTTTCGAATTTTGCGAACGCACTAATAGCTATTTGCAATTTACGTCAGTAAAATGAACACGTAATAGCGATATTGTAATGTTTGTCAGCAAATCGTAAAAGTAATTCGAATCACAGCTAGCCATGCCATTTTATCAACTAGTTGTACACTCTAATTTACTTTAAGCATGTGTTTTGCAGCAACGTTCATATTCAAAGCGAATAGACGCGTTGCTCAATTGGAGCAATTGATTGACCTTACTCACATGGTCTTGCAGGTGTCGTTCACCTTTACACAAGATGCGCATTTGTACAAAATTTCGCTTAACATCTTGTTGGTTGGTCGGTTGTAAGCTACGTTTCCAGATGGCGATTTTCGGTTGCGATGTCTGCACATCCAACTACAGGTAGACACTGTGGCACAGTAGCCAAATTTGCAATTACTTTCTGATTTGAGCATCAACCACATTGACAGTTTTATTGTTTAGTGGAGTGCTACCTGAGCTTCTGCTTCGTGTGGCAGCTGTCATGACATGACTGCTAATTGTCTGAACTTACCTCATCTGCCACTAACCCCAATGCAATTGTGAAAACGGGTTCGATTCTGCTGGGATAGTTGATCATGATAGGGGTGGGTGCGCTCGACAATTTAACTGGATTACCTTTTGTGTGGAATGATGTAAACTTTTTGATTTCCTCTGTGAGGAAACATGAGAAGGCTAAGAGAGTATGAGGCATGTTTACTGAGCCACTGATAATGTTAGGGCTAAGAATTGCACCCGTAATCTCCCACTCTTGTGACTTTGTCAATGCAGTCCCTCCTCCCTCTCCCCCTCTTTCTTCCCCTTCTCATAATCCAACTTCCAAGCCAGCTCTTTATTGTGGGGTTCGAAGTGTCCCTTGAATTCAAAAGAAGGCAAATATCAGGGTAGAATGCATATATTCAACAGACAGAGGGAAATGAGTTGCTGGAACACCCTTTACCGATGACTGCATTATCTCATACTTTATCGCTGACTTTTTGTTCTTTCACTCCTCTTATTGCATTACCACTGGACATGATCCACGAAGACCCCTCAATTCTGCTTTAAGCTTTCTTATTATCCAGATCACCCTCGAAGCCTAACACCACCACAGACACAGAAAAGCATGACTCGGAGTGGTATTTAGTTCTCTACACCGCATGTCACTTAGTGCGCTTTAATCTGTCTACATTAACTGCAGCTATTTGGTCGTCGACTCTCTCCTTGTCCAGATCGTCCACAAAGCCTCACGTTTCTCAGTCACTCGCGACCACTCTGATACACTTATTGCACGCTGTCACGTGCATTTCAAATTGTCGTCTTCGATCCATCGATCAATATGTCAGGCGCATCATCGCCAGTTTCATAATTCCGTGAATTACGCACGATGTTGTCGGAAGAAGTAGTGCTGTATGCCGTATTTCTGCTCGCGTATGTGAGCTTTGTACTGCTCAATTTGAGCAGTACGCTGAACCTACTCACCTGGTCGTACCTGTGGGCAATTGTTGGTATCGCTGGAACCCTTGTCGACTGTAAGTGTGTCCATTTCGCTGATAAATCTGCTGCCTTGTTGATGTGACAAGGAGGGAAAGTGAGGCGGGAGGGCGCCACCGGCGCTCAGTTGGAGTTGGGGTGAGACCCTATGGGCGCCACCACCGAAGGCTGCCACCGGCCTCAGTGGACCAGGAGGCAACCAGTTATGCAATCTCTTCTCTTCGTGACGAGGAGGTTGTACTGGCCACTGAGGCCGTGTATCTAGGCACCGATCCAAGTGAGTCTCACCCCCTTCTCTCCCTCCTCCTCCTCCACCTCGTATAGGTCAAGCCACTTTGTAGGAGTTGCATAGCGGCTCTAGCTCAAGACATACTTCATGCTTTTGTGCTCAATCACTTGGTCCATAATTACGTGCAGACTCAGTATACGTCATTCACCTGACTTGCTTTCAATGTTTGCTAGCACTTAACTTACAGGCTTTAGCCACATCTGCATGTTTTTGTTCCTTCTTATAGCTGACCGCTGGTGGCGGGAGTGGAATGCTCAACACCCCCGTAAGCTTTGCACACTCATACACTCTTCTTCTCCTCATTTTGCATCCTCATCCTTCTCTTCTTCCATTGGTTATTTTAGGGCCAAAACACCAACCCGGAGTAAAAAGAGGACGCGCAGGAAGATGGCGCATCTTCTGCTGTTTAAATTGTTAGGGATCACTCACCTCGTTTTTTTCCCTTTCTCCCTATCCCTTTTTCCACTCCCCATAGCATGATTGTATCGTGCTAACAGAGTTATGCCACAGCAATACCTTCTTTTTGCCTTCTTTGTGAGCAGGATGGGGTGGGTGGTAATGAGACGAGCATTAGTGGACCGGGTGAGTGGGTGGGTGTGAGAGGCGCCACCACTTTAAAATATTGATCAACGCTGTCAGTTCTAGTAAGAATTGAGTAAACAGGGTTTTTAGCGATCCAGCTTATCGACTATGCGACAGACATCCCGTAACATAGCAATTTAATGGGCATACACATTCCCGATGTGCTCTTTCCACCTCACATCTGGCATTACCTCTCCTGTAGCGCCCCCAGGCTTCCTCGAAGGCAAAAGTAGACAGAATGCTATAGCAGAATATACATATTTACATATATTCAACGGACTGAGGAAAATAGTTTGCTGGCATGGCCTGGAGGCCAGCCCACGCAGCTAGGGCAGTACGGCCACCTCTGTGGCCTTGACCGAAACCGGTAGTTCCAACAAACAATGCACTACATCTCCTTTCAACATCGGCTACCATCTTATTCGAATGCCTCACACTCTGCATAAGATCGCCAAAATTGTGCAACGACAAACTGAACTAAGTGATTGGCCAACCGTCGAATGAGCATAAACACAATGGAGTTTCTAAACAATAGCGTACCGTTGCGTAGCAATGACCACGACGCACTATCTCTCGCAAGTAACGATTCGCGAGGGTAATCCCTCCCACACCGCAACATAACTGCTACGGTCCGGTAACGAATGCGAACAGGTCTGGTAATGGATGAGTAGACTCATTCACAAAATTGTTTCCACGCCATCCTTTCCACCCTGCCGTAAGTAGCCAGGATATGAGCTTGCTTCAGTGGGCCAATGCAAGATGTCAGATAATAATTGTGAGATCAAATAATTCACTTTCAGCAGTGCCACATTTTAGTAGCAAAAGCAGCTCTAAGTATGCACATTACAATGTCAGTCAAATATAAATTCGGTGCTTAAAATATTTGCGCTAAGATATGTATTGTTGCATTTGCCATTATGCGTGGCATCGCTAACCCACTAATCCCACTTCGCAAAATTTAATGCACGCAAAAAATTGCATTAATTGTGCTTGCTAATGCGCTTCTCTTATCACACAAATTATCTCTTGTTTTTAATTGTCGTTGCCATGACCACAATTGACGCTTCGCTTAAAGGTGACGACGCGGTGGTTTGACTGACATTTCTGCTGGCTCAACGTCACCTCGTGCGGTGATGGCGGTTTCTCGCATTGAATCATTGTTATAGACGAACAAAAGGACTACCAAGTTCGAGTTTGTATTAATTGCTGTAGTGCTACCATTTGAAGCATTTTGTTTGGTAAGTTTATTTTTACACGTCCCAATTATGCTATTTGTTAGTGTGGATAGCTGCTGCAGATGGATTGACCTTAACAAGTTTAGATTGACTGGATGCAGTTGTCATGCAAGCATCACCGGTAATGTGAGTTGAGGAGAAAGAGATGGCGTTGCGAAGCTAGTTGCATCCTGGTCCACTGAGGCCGACGGCAGCTTCTGTTGATGGCGTCTGCACGGTCTCACCTCTACTCCAACTGAGCACTGGTGATGCTCCCTCGGCGCAATTATTGGCGAAGTAGGGAGGGAGTGGTGCTCGTTGCACTGCTCCAATTGAGCAATGCGAAGCTCACGTACGCAAGCAGAAATGCTGCGTTGACCATTTCTCCGTCCGACAGCGTCGCAATCAGATCGCCCAAAAATTAAATTGCAACGATGCGGCCAACAAATCAATAAAGGGATTGAACTTGTGAAGAGTTGTCTTGTAAGATTGATTAGGATGATGAGAATGAGGTCGAGGTGGAGGAGGGAGGAGAAGGAAGAGTAAGAGGTATAGTTAGGTATTTATAAGTTTAAAGGTGCAAGACTTCTAAGTCCTACTTGTTAAGTTGTTTGATTTTGTGATTTGTTTGTGCATGTGTGGTGTTTAGAGATTGCTTGGGATTTAAAGGTGCTAAGTGCATTGCAGTCGCGTAGGTGGAGAAATTCAGATCGTAGATTTCGTATGATCCGTGGCTCAACGGCCACGCTTCCCATTGTTTTAGCCTTCTCCTCATGCCAACTGCCACAGGATGGTGAAGGCTATATGGCATTCCAGTGGCTGCAGTGATGCTCAAGCCAGCCAGCTCTAGACTGGTGCCTACAGCAAGGCCTAACTAGTCTGTCGCCGTCGTGGTCTTCGGACAGTAACGCTGACAGGAGTCCACTGAATTCTCGATCAAAGAACCTTGCAAAAAGGCCTAATGACGTGAATGGGTTTGCATAGATGCTGAAACCGACTTCTCACTGTAGACATGCGACGATCTTCTCTGCATGGAAGTTAGGTTTAGACGAACTGCTCTTGTACATCTGATTGGTCAATGGATTGCAAGCAATGCTGCTGCCACCTCACTTTGACAAGGGTACTGCAACATTCGCACTCTTAGACGACGTGGATTCCTTCACTACCCTCAAAAACATTCAAAATGATTGGACAATCATGTGGAAGCTACTTCACAACCTCATGATGCTAGTCTGTTTCCAAATCCATGGTGTCAATGTGTAGCCTGGATCGTCCAAATGGTTTGTCTTCATACATTGTAACGGGTCGTTTTATTTGAGCGTGAGTCCTCCGTAAAGAAGAGAAGGATGTTTACCTAAGGAAAAGGAGCAGAATAGAGAATGTGCTATTGTAAATTGTTGTCTGTATCACATTCAACGCAAGGAATCCTACTCAGATCAACATCGAAAACGGCTTCATCAATTGTTGTTTGAATGTATTTCGCCCGACGTGGATAAAATCAGTTCCGGTGCTGCCCTCTTTTTGCGCTGTTAGAGAGTTTTTTAGGAATTGGTAGAGCCTGACCCAACCATGTCGATGGTGGGCGGAATTATTCCGACACCTCATCCCAATCATGCCACTATCCTCTCAAACAGGGAGAGGACAATTTCTTCGCACTAATAATCGCACTGATAGTTCGCTCGCCAACGAGGGAATAGCAAGCAGTGTGGCAGTCAGTAAAGATCACATTTTGGCCACGTTGAAGGGTCCACATCAAGTGGCCAGCAGGTAACCCAAATGCTGTTAAGAGCAATCCTCTCAATTTATTCAAACAACGCATTAACACATTTCCCAAGGCACTGTCATAATGAGGACATAACCTCCTTCCTTGAGGTCAGTCAGCACTGACCACAGAGGCGAGGAGGAAAGAACAGTTGTAGACGCTTAATCGGACGTCTTTGGCAACTCTGGCTGCATTGGTCATGGTTACGAGCCAGATGCTAGTGTTGATGTTGACTGCCTTGGTGATTGAGGATTCTCGGACGTAGAGTATCGGTAGGAAATCAAATGCGTCTCTATATCGTCGCCCGAAAGACAAGGAGTAGTGTCGTTGCTGGTTTTGCTGTCATCACATCGGCACTTGCTAATGTTGATAGATTCCTGCCTGTTTGGGTATATCGGTATAACTGAAGTAGATGTGGTAGACCGAACCGTTCTCTTGGGCCTAAAGCATTCGATGGATGCACATTCTAATGCACAAGCACCATTATTCACCTTCGAGCGAGGAGTGTTTTCGGTCAAACGAGTTCAAACTTTATCACTACAACTTATTTGCCATGTTGCCGATAAAATTTGTCCCCCACGTGTTCATCCGCTTTTCATTCTGAGGAATACAAAAGCCAAGGAGGGAGAGACAAGCGCTGAACTCATTGCACACCCTTTCGAACGCGTCGGCATAATTCTGCTATTATATCCAGCAATTGCACAGGATGGAAGCCATTCGTCTATCAGTTCTTTAAAATGGGTTCGTCTCTTTGTTCCTCTCTGCTGTGTAATGTTCATCGCCCATTCATTACTTTACTGGATCCATGTAAGATTGTGTTATTGACAGTGAGAGATCCAGATTTATCGGTCTGATGGGGTTCGCCCTGTTCAACTAAGGTCGGTGCGCAATGATGGTAGCCGTCCGTTGAGGTGTCCAGAAGATGGCGAGAGAGTGCTGTTGCAGAGATGAATCGCTTCCGAAAATGTAGGTCTTTAGAGAATGGAACGAGGTCGGTTAATTTCCTTAAAGCTGCTTGTTAAACACTCATGTCACCAAAAGGTGAGCTACCACCCCAACAATTGATGAGAAGCAGTCGGCAGTCCCACCTTCCTCTTCAACTGGCAGTCTAAGCTAACTGCAAACACCCTCAAAGGGCTCTTTTGCGTATATGTCCTTAGCGCCACTGATATGTGTTGATGACACTCTAGCCCCTTCCTCACCTTTGGCATATTTCCAAGTAAGCAGGCTGTGCAAGCATTCCTCCTCTGGTGACTGGGCAATCATCATGCGGAGGTCACATGCTTGTGGTCTTGATCAACATTGATGGATAAGTAACCTCCAGGTAGAGCGACCTGTATATCTGTGTACAATTTGTGGCTGCAATGCCAGTAGCGGTGTGCCAACAAGTTCGTAAACGACTGCACTAGGTTCAGCATTCACCTCTCACTACTTAGCTTTTTCTAACGCTAATGATGGGATACTGCTCCTATCATGGCGCAAATGTCTTGGGAGTGTTTGATTTCCCACTCACCACAAGCCAAGTTAAGGCACCAATTTGCTGTACGATGAGGGTTTCATTGTCGTGTGAAGGATAGGTGCGTCAACCTTTTTCTCAACTGTCAAACAGCTGAGGTTCCTTTTAGGTTAGCTTACGCTTAGACGTGGTGACGTAACGACCACGCAAGTTGTGACTGCAGTTGCAGAATGCTATTGCTGCAAAGCATCAATGCGTCTTGGCATTCTGTACTTAATCTGCTGATTGGAAGCAGTTGAGGAGGAGTGAACGCTAACTGGGCAAACACAGACATTCCAATAGTCCTCTCCGAAGGACAGCTGACATCGCTCTCTGATTGGTAGATGCTAAAAGTTGGTTTGGTTAATGCTGGACTGAACTAGGATGCGAGGTAGGCAGCTGACTGGCCCATTAAACAATACACTGGCACTGCGACATGCTACTCATTAATTAGTTAGTAGCTATGCGTTGTTTGTGGATGTGTCTCAGCCCACTGAATTTGCCTTTTATATAGATCGGTAACTGGTTAATGCTTTTTATTTGTGAGTCCGTGATGCAGCCGTTAAGTAGGTTGATGGTAGGAGGAATTTACTGTGGTAAAGGTCAGCAGTGCAGGGAAATCTGAAGAGCGTCATGTTTATTGCTGCCACCATCCACTTTCCTGAATGCCTTGAATGCCACAGCCAATTATATTATCCTCTTGTCACTACTTTTCTATCTCGGTAGGTCGACAACCATTTGGAGACCAAACCTGCACCATGCTTCTGGCAGCAAGGGAAACTCACTTGACGTGTCAATTAACGTTTGTGCCATCCAAAGCAATCCAAAAGCATTATAACCATCTTAACCAAACCCCTGTCAGCCCATCCCAGCCTGAAATGCAGTGCGTAGACACCACCACTGTTAATTGTCATCTCGAGATGTAATTTCTCCACCGGCCTTGTCGTTTGCAACGTCATTGCTTGCATTGTTTTGCACTACAATGGATTCGGTGGGTAATCATAAGCCTGTCACTCAGTCGCGCAAGTTATTGAATGCTTGTCCAATGGAATCGGCAAACCAACTGATCATCCACCTCACGAACTGCTAGCAACTGTGCTACTGTGTCAGTTTTCTCTGGAGTGTATCGACACCACCACTGTTAATTGAGATCCCGAGGTGTGGTTAATCCACCGCTCATTGGCGATGAAGTTGCAGATCATGAAGTTCCTCATTTCGACTTCTATGTCTAACACAGCTGTGGCGTATTTAAGGTCGTGGAATGCTTGGCAGGGAGGTGAACCCATTGTGAGTCACCGTCTCCACTTCTTGTCTCGAGGCACCCGTTCGACTCACTTAATCTCCACTGTTAGGCAAGTCTTTCCCCGTAATGAACCAACAATTTTTGGGGTGGAGATATCGGCGCTGCACTCTCTGCTCAGCTTCCATTAATGGATAATTATCGGCTTCCTTGTCAACATCCGATACGTCTAGAGCTAGAATGAGTGTGGGTAGTCGGGGTGCTGAGAGGTCGACAGCTTTAACTAACACGATTGGAGATGTTCTGCGCAGACACGATAAAATCATGCAGAGTTCTTTCGAGTGGGTCAAGAAACTGCTGGGAAATAATTTTAACCTGAAGTAATCACCTCCCAGTGGCTATGCTTGTGCCACCTATGGTCATATGTCCACTTTTCGCATGTGTCATCCCGACAACTCTATGCAAGGTGTAAAGTCATCGAAAGCACGAGCATTTGGCTAGATGGAGAGGAAGACGACAGTTTAATGATGCGAAGTAAAGTGAACTGGAGGAGATAACCGTTGTGCATATTGGCAATTCTAGTGGATTATGCACATCACTTACTGTTTCCTTCTATTTATTCTATTAATCTCGACCACAACCTACAGGTGGCCTTCGCGTCCCTCACACCCACTCACCTACCCACCTCCGAAGCACCATTGCTTATCCCATCCCCTTTTAGTCGATACTTCCCCTACCTCCTTTATCACAGTCGAACCGCATACGTGGGTCCCCTTCACAGTTTCCTACCACCACCAGCAACCAAGCAGCAAAAAATGAAAAGAGAAAATTTAAATTGACAGGAACACCTCTACCGTCACATGTCACCAGGTTGACTGCATTGCGACAGCAGTTTACCAGTGCAAAGACTAGGTTCGTGCAGAAGAAGACTGCGCGGACTACTTCATCCTCCGATAGCGTCATCACCAAACTACCATAAGATGAAACTTGCGACGGTGTAGCTGCCTTGTCTGCCGTCGACGAGAAGACGAGGATTTGGAAATGAATTGCGTACAGAACAACATCCGATCACTTGAGCGTGACGGACGCGAGTAGATGGATTATATGGACGGCCTCCAGACAGAGCGAAACTGTTCCTTTTTGTGCTTTTATTAAGTGCAATGGCTACATTTTACTAACGTATTCGCGAAAGTGTACAATAGATTAAGCGATTGCCTCACCCACCTTGGCATTCGTTTGGATGCAATGAAAAGATTAGGCTAAGAAGCCTTATTCACTCATTGTCCGTCCCTCATATCTTTAGTGATTTTAGTCCCTTCGCCTACTCATTACTACACAGGTGCAGAAGAAGCGATTGAAGCGCAAGATGTAGCAAAATCACTTTTTTGAATCATGCGATCATAAAAACTGGTTAGGAGCTGGGAGGTTGTAAAGAAGGGGCAAATAAGGACACCTGATCCTCGCTCATCATTGCACCAAAGAAACTTTAGTATTGAGTCTGTGACACATTTCAATGGATTTGTTAATTTCTGTGATTGCATTCGCGCATCCTCTTGCTCTCATCTTCTGCGTAGGTTTTATTCCTTTAAATAGACTGAAGTGAGAGCAGACAAATAACATTCTTCATCGGTGATATGATGCTCGTTCAGTGAGTACTTTACTTTCTTTCCCTTCTTCTAATGTTTGGTTGCTCGTGCTTCTTACCTTTTATCCGCTTTAACTTTGGCATAGTAGTATGATTCAAATCAAGTCTTTTCCAATTCAAATGCTCATTTTCATTACTCAATTTGGGAGGCATCGAATAAAGGGGAATGGGATAAGCGACGGTGCTTTGGAGGTGGGTAGGTGAGTACGTGTGAGGGACGCCATAGTAACCTGTAGGAGGTGGTTAGGATTAATCAAATAAGTAGGAAAAGGAAGCAGCAATCTATGCGGATAATTCACTAGAAACACCAATATGCACAACAGTTTTCTCCTCCTAATTTTACTCAACTCCTTAGCATCGAACCGCCCTTTATCTCTCCCACCAGCCAAATGTCCTCGCAATCGATGGCTTCAGACCTCGCATGGAGTCGTCGGAATGACGTCAGTGACAAATCGGACAAAGGTGTATGGCCAGCCAGTATAGGCATAGACACAGACACAGAGGAGTGATTACCTCAGGTTGAATGAATTCTCCAGCGGTTTCATAATCCATTTCAACAATTTCTGAAGGATTTTACCTCTACATTTTAGTAGTCGTTGAGGTAGTGCCTGGTCGTATTATTTAGAGCAGTCAACCTCTCAGCAACCCAGCTACCCACAATCGATTCAGCACTAAACTCTCGGGTGTCGACAAAGTGAATGACATTGCCATATCACTGGGAGCTGATCAGAAAATGTAACATTGATAACTCTATCCCAAAAGCATTTAGGTTTTACTGGGATTGACTTGCCTAACAGAGGGATCAAGTGATCAAGGCGGATACCTCGAGAAGAGAAGAGGGAACAATGGCTTACATTGTGTTCGCCTCTATGTCAAGCCATTCCATGGGCTACATTGAGCCACAGTTGCGTTGGAAGTGTGGTGGTTGATCTGGACGTTCGGATCAGCAGAGTGGCGCGTGTGCATGAATCTCTGCCTCCTCGCAGCAACATCTGCCACAAAAGCAACGACGAAGTGGTGACATCAATCCATCCACATGCTACTCCTGCATCATCCGCTCATTCATTTTCTTTTTTTACCCATCGATTTGTGCGTTTAGCCACAGTAGCCATTCAGCTATAACATCCCCTCTCCTTAACTGCTCCAACGTAATATTCCATCTATTGGTCCTTTTAACCATCCTGCCCCACTGTATTCCTCGTTGTACTTTGGATACAACAACCTATGCTCAACATATCTAGTGAAAAGAACAAATAGAGACAATTCTCTGCCTGCCGATTCTACTGCAGTCAGCGACAAACACGAACGGGATGACTGGTCATAAGAAAGGCAAGAAGGAAGCAGAGAAGACAGAGGCGCCTTTGAATGAGGATGCGGTGTACCTAAGAATTGGCAATGATGTGAGTATTTAGCTCCATTGCAACAAAAGATTTAAGGTCAGGTCCCTACATAAGTTGAATGTGGCTAATTATCTAGACCCAACTTCTCCTGTGGATGGACGCGTACAATGTGGATGATGGTTAGACCTTTCTGCTCTGCGTGCTGCCCGTGGACTTCGATTCGACGAGAAGGTTGTGCTTAGCGTTTGTTGGCAGCAACTTTATGTGGTCGGCTTTCTGATGGGCTATTAAATTTCATAAACATTATTTAAACTTGTGTCTGGGAGACTGCTGTTCGAATTGTGGATAGCACATGCTGCTAGTGAGTCGTTTAAGTGGCTACTGATACTTGCTGATTTCCGAAGATGTTTCTGCTTCTACTGATCTTCGCATGGCTTCGAGAGCACTTAAAAGCCAGCGTCACACCCTCTTTTATCCTAATTTCCTACTTTTTACAAAGGAATTTTGAGTTGTTTCTAAAAACGCTAAAAGTAGTTGTATTATGCTGCCAGAAGTTGTGAGAAGAGGGCCGTCGGTTGATGCGGAATTAGCTATATCTCATGCTCTCACCACGAAGACCAACTTCTAAGTGAAGAAAAAGACTCTCGTACTCAAGTGCGTAGTTAAATAAAGAAAATCTAATTGTTTATGTTTTAAGCATCGTTTATGGCTTTGGTCATCATACTGGTTTTTAAATTAGAGTCAGTTAATCTTGAATCAGAAAATAAATAGCTTACGATATATTTTGCTACTTATTGGTTGTCAGGTATCTCAATGATCTCGTTTGTTTCATTCTTGCTGGACTAATTGTGCTAGCGACATTTATTTGTGATATGCCTTTTCATTCCTCGTTTATCGAAGTGATGGCGCTTCTCTCTTCTACTCTACTATACACCTTTCGTTACCCTTGTAATTAAATGTGAGATGACACCCTTCTATTTATCTCAAGAGTCACAGCAATGAGTCATAAGCCGCAGTTGGTTGTAGTCGTTAGAACTTGAGTTGCTTTAATCGTATCTGCTAGGTGAAAACAGTGACCAACAGTGGTAGCAGTCAAGGAGTGGGCTTTCCACGCAACGCCTGTCAGCGTGTCCGTCTGACAACCATCTCGAGCACAGAGGCAGCGTCGAACTGGCTGATGCGTTTTCAACGATTCCGTCTGAGGCATCACACTTTGTTACCTTGCTGCTCTCAGAGTTACCATTTATACGGGTGCCTTTGTCACTGCTTGAAATGAGTATTAAGTAGGATCTTATGAGTTGCATTCCTCCCTCTCCCCTTTACTTAGAAAACTCCATCACAGGTCTAATGATCCTAAAATAGTAGCGTTTTACTGCCGCGCCTCTTTGGCCATCATAAAGAACCTACGTGAGGAAACGACTGTCAACCACAAAAGGCATCTATATGGTCTGGTTCTACTTACGTTATTTCAGTAGTGCATTTGCGTGCCTATAACGTCTGCCGAATGGGGTGCACGCGAAAGCCGTGCCCAAACCGCCACGTGAGAAGGCGCCTGCTTACCACTAAAGTGCATTTATGCTTATTCGTCTGTAGGCGAAACGAGTGCTGGAAGCATGTGATGACAATGCGAAGGCTGTAATCAACATGGCCTTTTCGAATCCTGCCGCATCAGACAGCGCAACATGCTTGACGAGAAGTACAAAGAAGACATAAGCAAATAATGAGTCTAGTTATTATGGATTGGTTGCCTGTGTTAGCCACCTAGGAGAGTCTTCCGCTCCCACGATTAATGAGCTGGCTGTTTGGCACTTCTGGCATTTCGGTGGCATAACAGCGTTGCACAGCAAACGTTTCGGCGCGATGTCATTCTTTGTCCATCTTTCATTCACTCAGTTTATCAAAAATAAATTCGTTTGTTGGCCTGCATGGACAGACAGATGTGCGCTACTTGTGACTAAAGTAGCTGGATTGTGGTCCATCATTCAATTTCGTTCTCCAACCAATTTGCTTTAATATACCGCAGATTCCTCGGTACTCTCTTCTTTCTTGACTTTCGTTTCCTTGGGACGAGTAGAGCGAGGTCAAGTGGCAAGCACTCTTCATTGCTGGTGATGCAATGAGCGGGGCCGAGTGATGAGTGATGAGGGTTATGCTGCTTTGGAGAGTCCAGTTCTCCCTTGCAGGAGGATGACCACGCTTCTGTGGTGAAAGCGTATTCGCCGAACGCTTCTCGTCTAACGCTGATGAATACTCAGCCAAGTATATACATAGCGAAGATGCCGACATAACAGGGCGCCTGGACATCCGTCCCCATTAGTGAATGATGGAATAGTTGATCCTCACCACCCTGTTTCTTTTACTGGGTCACCAACAAAGGAGATGAAGATCGACCTGCATTTTGTCGACTCGTTTTGAGGAAATGATGGTCAAGTGGGAAAAGATGAACGCAAAACCTGCCACACACCATAACAGATATGTTGGTACACTGCCGCTGACTTTGCAGCTAGAATGTGCACAGGAAGGACTGGCCTCGCTCTATCGTTCACACTTGGCCCAGTCACTAAACAGGCCATGTCTGCACAACTAATCTATTTAAGCAGACAGTTGCGCAGTGCCTGTTCAAAGTGTGTGGTAGATTTGCAATCATCTATTCCTTCTCGACTTCACTTCCTTGAGATGAGTAAAGATAGTGCAGGCAGGTGGTCGCTATCCATGAATGGAGTCGCTCAATTTGATTCCCATTCGATCCTCACACCCAGCGTTTGCTGTTTTTCTCCTGGTCATAAATTCCTTGGCGGTACTTCTCATCATTAGTGACGGAGTTGAGCGTACTGGCTAAGGTGTGAAGGCACAGTAAACTGGGTCTGCTAGAATGACAAGGCTGCTACACGAGAATGCAGCCTTTCGGAGGTGCTTGGGTCGTTCTTCCATTTGCAGTTAACATGGAATGCTATATAGAAGGAGGTCGGTTGGATTGTCATTATAACTCTTCACTCCTCCTTTACAATCCAATGGAGTTTTATCTCAACACGGAGAAGGAAATGAGTTCTGTTCTGCACATTGTACAAATTATCATACCACAATGGTAAACAAATGCTACTAAGACTTTAACTTATTCCTGATAGGGTTATGACCTACTCTGGGTACTTAGCAACAATAGGTATGTCCTGGTAAATTCTCTCAACACCATTGTATTGGCGAGAAGGTAGCCAAGTGAGCGAATAAAAAGTGGAAGGGGATGGAAAGGATGAATGATGTAAAGATATTGGCATGTGTTGCCTGATTCGAGGAAACTTAATGGCTTTACAGGGTGTCCGTCTTGTTGATGTTTTGGCATTAAGCAAGGAACTTTATTACTGCTAGGCTTTTGGGTCGGATGGAAGAAATGGGAAATGTGCCTACCGTAGTTAGCCAGCTTACATCGACAAAGCTTTATCATCCCAAATAGAAATGGGATAATAATCGCCTTCAAATTGTTTGACGCATTGTCCCATTGAAGAGTACTTGCCAAGTTACCAGTTCCTCGTCCTTTTGCCCTCGCATGGTAGCCACGCACCACACCCAGTCTTTCATGTATGTCCTCCAGGCACAAAACCGCGCTGCCCGCTTGCATCCTGGGTGAATGTATAGTCCACATTTAAGAGCAGTTTTGCAACGTACCTCTTCTCCTCACTTCAATCTCTTCAGCCCTGGCTCAATCATCGCCGCAAATCTCCACTCTTTCTCAAAAGTCCAATAAGTAGCAGAAGTGCGTTCGCTTATTGACGCCTATCTGGCTAAATTCGCATTCAGGCTTCTGGATTGAAGGGCCGATGAGATCTGTGAGGCGTGATAAGCTTTACAGCCAATTAAACTTGAGTCTACCCGACCACTAGAGACTCTGTTCTCCTGCCTTGTCTTTGTTCTGATCAGTCATTGTGGATGGGCAGGTGAGTAGGAGGCCAATCATTCACTCACATTCTCACACGATTGTATTTTGCATTGACAGGCGTTGCGTGTAAAGCTTAATACTTGAATGTTACCACTGTTGGACATTGGTTTCACCTAGCGGATACGATTAAGGTAAATCTAGTTTTTAAAGACTACAACCAAATACGGCTCATGACTCATTGCTGTGACTCTTGAGATAAATAGAAGGAGGATGTCATCTCACATTTGATTACAAGGGTAACGGAAGGTGTTTAGTAAGGGAGAAGAGAGAAGCGCCATCACTTTGATGAACGAGGAATGAAAAGGCAAATCACAAACAATTATTGCTAGCACAAATAGTCCAGCAAGAATGAACCAAACATGACCTTTGAGATACCTGACAACCAATAAGTAGCAAAAATATCGTAAGCTATATGTGTTCTGACTTAAAATGATTGCTCAGAATTCAAAAACTAGTACGAGGACCGACGCAAAAATCACCCATCACAGATGCCATTAACAAAGCCTAAAACATATAAACCATTACAGTTTACCTTTTTCAACTAAGTACTTATGTAGAAGAGTCTTTTTAATTACCTAGAAGTTGGTCTTTATTGGAATGGCATGAGATATCGCTAATTCCGCCTCAACTGGCTCCTCATCTCACAACCTCTTGTAGCATAATGCAACCACTTCTAGTGTTTTCAAAAGTAACTCAGAATTCTTTTAGGCAGAGGTAGGAAATTAGGATAGAAGAAGGTGTGACGCTTGCCCTTAAGTGATCTCAAATTCATGCGAAGACCAGTAGAAACAGATACATCTTTGGAAATCAGCAAGTAGCAGTATCTACTTAAATGACTCGTTAGTAGCATGTGCTATCCACAACCCAAAAGCACGCTTCTAGATACAGGTTTAAATAGTGTTTACAAGATTTAACAGCCCATCAGAAAACCGACCACACAAAGCTGCTGTCAACAAATGCTAGACACAACCTCCTCGCCGAATTGAAGTCCACGAGTAGCACGTAGATCAGAAAAGTCTAACCACCATCCACATTGCGGGCGTCCACTCACAAGAAAAGTTGGGTCTAGCTGATTAGCCACATTCAACTTCTGTGGAAGCCGGATCGGATCTAGAAAGAATTTGAGCATCTGCATGCGAAGGTTGTCAGGAAAGGTGACCAAGTGGCAGGAACAAAGCGCCGTCATCCATTCACCGAGTGGATCAGAAACATGGGAAATGAAATCTCTTGCTGCACCTGCGCCGAATAAGTTGAACTCTTCCAGCACTGAGCTTGGATCTTTCGTTGCAGTGGAGCTAAATACTCACATCAGTGCCGATTCGTAGGTACACCGCATCCTCATTCAGAGGCGCCTTCGTCCTCTCTCTTCCATCTTGCCTTTCTTATGAGCACTCACCCCGTTCGTGTTTGTAGCCGACTCCAGTGGAATCGGTAGGCAGAGAATTGTCTCCATTTGTTCTTTGTATTAGACATGTTGAGCATAGGTTGTTGTATCCCAAGTACAACAAGGAATACAATCGAGCAGGTTGCTTGAAAGGACCGACGGACGAGATGGTGCGTTAGAGTAGTTGGAAAGAGAGTGTGGTAGCCGAATGGCTAGTATAGCTGGACGCACAAATCGATGGGTTGAAGAGGAAGAAAAGAGATGAAGGGATGACGCACGAGTAGCATGTGAATGGATGGATTGATGCCTGGTTGAAGGGAGATGCACGTGAATGTAAAGACGAGCCGACCCTAGAGCGCGCGCTTCTTAAATGCTTGGAATGTTCAGCGAGTACATGAATGCAGTCGAGATGGATGAGTGCAGATGCTTAACCTCGCTCTAGATCAGAATGTGGCTAATTAGCTAGACCTCAATTTTCCTGCGGATGGATGCGCACATTATGGATGTCAGTTAGACCGTTCCGCTCCTGCACAGTGTCGGTGGCCTTCAACATGTCGAGGAGTTCGTTTGGATGGTAGCAGCTATTCGTGGTCGATTTTCTGGCATACTGCAATTGGTTTGGCGTTCATCCCACCTGACTTGACCATCGCTTTCTGAGACCGAGTGGCTCAAATATAGGTGGGCGGCATTCTCCATTACTAGCTGATGAAGATGAAGGACGTAAGAGAAGGCTTGGTGTCGTCACTTCTTCGTCTTTGCCTTTATGACAGGTGCTGCTGCGAGGAGGCAGGGATACATACACACGCACCGCTCTCCTGGTCCAAACGTCCGGATCAACCACCACACTACATAGTCCACTAACAAATGCGGATCACCAGCCGCTTTGTCACGTTGGCACATTCGTTATTTTTATACGCTGGACTAAGTAGTTCTCAATGTTAGGTGAGAAGCGTTAGACGAACACGCTTCTTCATATAGAACTGTCCTCGTTTTGCCTTTAAGGGAGAAAAGGACTCACTCCGCCTGCTCTCACTCTATCGTTATGAGAGAGGAAAGTCGGGTTTGTCACATTACTCAAGAATTTTTTAAAGAACGAATGTAAACATAGGACCACAATCTGGCTACTCCATTTGAGAGTAGTGCAAGCCTTACTGCCCATCTAGGTTGGCAAGGGAGGACGTTCGTGCAATAAGCTGAGCAGATCACCGACTTCTCACCCACCCACCCAACCACCTACCTACCTATCTGCGTTGGGTGCAACATCCACCCGCATGTGGAGACCATCGCACTGCGCGGATCTCAACGTTGAATCAACTGAGGCTTCTGGTGACGAAAGTGTCCTGATGGGTGTCTCAGATAGAAAAATTGCGGGGAGTTTTACTTTTCGGCTTTTGGCATATAGACACCGATAAAGCTGACCCACACAAGACCTCTTGAAATGTCCGGCAATGTAGGGCTACCAAAACGGATTCCAAGGAGAAGAGGAGAGGGGTATAGGGTGCCAGGAGGAGATAGGCTCCTGACCACTGAAACAGCCTTGTGACTTTACATGCACCAATTTTGTAATGCTGCGGAATTTTGCGATCAGATTTGCTTAATGTCGGTCTAGAGAGTTGAACATCTACTGTGGCCGCCGTAATGTGAGGCTTTGTGGACAATCTAGGCAAAGTGAGAATCATAAGCATAGTTTAAGGATTCTTGTGGGTCATTTTAATGGTTAATACAATAAAGAGAGTGTGAGAACAAAAGGATCAATTAGCTACAGCAATTTAGTGGAAAGTGTTGGTTTAGAGGCAGAATAAGGAAGAGGAGGAAAGAGATTAGAGCCTACAGTAGGATTCTCGTCCAGCTTGAAGAGTGGGGTTGAGTTTCGTGGTTTTAATTTGACCTGTAGCTCAGCAATCACCATCTCTTAGCCTTGTAGCCTCCTCGTGCCTCCTGTTAAGAGGAATAAAAGACCAGGTAAATAGATCTATTTTAAATCATTTGATTCAGGGATGCTGACAGATCATGTTAGGTTAGCTTAGCAGGACAATGTCGACAACTTCAAGAAGGAAAGTTTTCATGTTCCTCAGAGGATTTGAGGAGCTCGAGTGGATCGTCGAGCTCTGCAACACATCTGCCACGTCTAAGTGGCAATGATGAATGATGGTTGGCCTTGTCCGCAAGTGCTCTCTAGCCACAGGTACCCCGCAGTCACAGGATAATGTTTCTCCTCAGGGACCCAATACAATTTTGATAGTCCTTGTTTATTTGAAAGAAGTAGCTAATGGTATAACACTTATCATGAAAGTTGGCTTAAAAATAAAAAGATGTGACTGCAAATACTTGGTTTTCTTAAAAGTGGAACATGGGTTGCATCGCCAACCTGCCAAAGTGTTCTTGTAAATTTAATAAAATAACTTCTGGGCTCCAAAAATATACAGTTGCTAAATGTGATACCGTAGTCATTAAAATCATCTCGCAGTGATTTCTTTCTGAATGAACGCCGATCCATCCAGTGAGAGAAGTAATGACAAGTCGCCCGCGCGGATTCAAGGCTAATGGGCGAATTAGCCGGTCCAGTTACTTAGTCAGAGAAATGGCTGACCAACCATGGAATGCGCAAATACCAGTTTGACTGTTTGTCAGCTAGCCAGTGTTTAGCATGCTGGCATCCTAGTCAACTCAAGCACCACCTATTTCGCCCTTTAGCCATTCAGAACAATGCATTTAATATGTTTGGACAATGCATTTGTGTAATGTGCGGACCACCCGATGGGACATTGATAAATCAGACTCACGGACGAAATACAGGATTATTGGCAGACGTGAACTAAGAAAAGTGACGCAGTCTCTTCGCATCCTGTCAGGTTCATCAATAATACCGTCGTGCTAATTAAGTCACAGTAAACTTTAGACGCTCTTCAATGACGTAAGAGGAGGTAGAAACGGCTTATTAGCGTCTTTATTGTTGTGAGGTAGGGCATGGATGCCATCTGCGTTTGTATTAGAGAGACACCAACCAGAAGGAGGATGGCGATAGCATTGATAGAATCTAGAGAGTCGAGACGTTGGGAATGTCTGCAATTCCAACGAATCCCAAGTCTACTGACAACCATTCAAAGGTCAAGAGCAATTAGTTACTGGTCGGATTGACCACCAAATCAATCATCAATGGCCACAGATCTGCACCTTTAATTTAGCGATTTTTCAAGTAAGCAGGTTGTGCAAGCATCGCTTCTTTATGGCTGGAACATCATCTTGCGGACGCCACAGTGGCAAGGGAATAGCTTTGAGGCAGAGCGAGCTGTTACTGTGCGCGAAATTCCTGGCTGCAAAGTCAGCAGCACTGCGCCAACAGATGGGCATGAGGGCGATGAAGTGCGTGCATGTAGGCGACTTTCTCTATCACTGGTGAAGTGGTGAAGGTTAAGTGCGATTAGAGAGGGACTAGTGTCATCGCTGTATCGCTTTGTCCCTGTAATAGGTGCCGCTCTAATTAGCCGAAGATGCAGGCACACACGCCGGCCTGCCAACTTGTACGGCCAGATTGACCACCGCATAATCCACCAACGTTGATGGTCCAGTAGCCGCGTCTTTGCATTGATTCTTTTACAGCATGCATTTTTTGGAATAAATATTCATCTTGGTTGAGCGAAGCACGTTTGGTGGGCATTAGATTACATGAAGAGGTGATTGAGATTGGCATAGGTGAGGACCACCTCTCCGTAGGGTCGTTGGAGTTGTCGGCAATAGATGGTTTCTCTGCAATGAAGTCATATCACCTTCAGCTCCCGCGATTAATGGGTTAGACATTTGGCACTTTTGGTATTTCGGTGGCATAACAACGTTGCACAACAAACTTTTCGGCGCGATGCCACTCTCTGTCTACTTTTCATTCACCCAGTATATCAAATATGAACTTGCTTGCTGGTCTGCATGGACAGGCAGTTGTGCGCTACTCGTGACTAAAGTAGCTGGATTGTGGTCCTTCATTTACTTTCGTTCTCTAATCAATTCACTTTAATATGCCGCCAATTCATTGCTACTCTCTTCCTACTTGACTTTCGTTATCTTGAAACGAGTAGAGTGAGAGCAAGTGGCGAGCACTCCTCATTGCTGGTGATGCAATGAGTGGGGCCGAGTGATGAGTGATGAGGGTCATGCTGCTTTAGAGAGTCCAGTTCCCACCTGCAGGAGGCTGACGACGCTTCCGTAGTGAAAAGCGTGTTCGCCGATCGCTTCTCGGCTAGCACTAATGAATACTCAGCCAAGCATATATATAGCGAATATGCCGACATAACAGGGCGTTTGGACATCCGTCCCCATTGCTGAATGATGGAATAGTTGATCCTCACCACCCTGTTTCTTTTACTGGGTCACCAACGAAGGAGATGGACATCGATCTGCATTTGGTCGACCCGTTTTGAGGAAATGATGGTCAAGTGGGAAAAGATGGACGCAAAACCTGCCACACACCACAGCAGATATGTTGGTACACTGCCGCTGACTTTGCAGCTAGAATGTGCACAGGAAGGAGTGGCCTCGCTCTATCGTTCACACTTGGCCCAGTCACTAAACAGGCCATGTCTGCACAACTAATCTATTTAAGCAGACAGGTGTGCAGTGCCTGTTCAAAGTGTGTGGTGGATTTGCATTCATCTATTCCTTCTCGACTTCACTTCCTTGAGATGAGTAAAGGGAGTGCAGGCGGGTGTTTGCTATCCACCAATGGAGTTGCTCAATTTGATTCCCATTCGATTCTCACATCCAGGGTTTGCTGTTTCTCTCCTGGCAATACATTCCTTGGTGGTGCTTTTCATAATTGGTGACGGAGTTGAGCGTACTGGCTAAGGTGTGAAGGCCCAGTAAACTAAGTCTGCTAGAATGACAAGGCTGCTACACGAGAATGCAGCCTTTCGGAGGTGCTTGGATAGTTCTTCCATTTGCAGTTAACATGGAATGCTATATAGAAGGAGGTCGGTTGGATTGTCATTATAACTCTTCACTCCTCCTTTACAATCCAATAGAGTTTCATCTCAGCACGGAGAAGAAAATCAGTTCTGTTCTGCCTATTGTACAAATTATGATACAAAACGTCAAATAAATACCATTAAGGCCTTGACTTATTCCTGATAGTGTTATGACCTACTCTGGGTACTTAGCAACAATGGGTATGTCCCGGCGAATTCTCTCAACACCATTGTATAGACGAGAAGGTAGCCAAGTGAGCGAATAAGGAGTGGAAGGAGATGGAGAAGGTGAATGATGCAAGGATATTGACATGTGATGCTTCATTCAAGGAGCCTTCATGGTTTCACAGTGCATCAGTCTTGTTGATGTTTTGGCACTAAGCAAGGAACTTTATTACTGCTAAGCATTTGAGTCGGATGGAATAAATAGGAAACGTGCCTGCCGTAGTTAGCCAGCTTACACCGGCAAAGCTTTATCATCCCAAATGGAAATGGGATAATAATCGCCTTCAAATTGCTTGACGCATTGTCCCATGGAAGAGTACTTGCCGAGTTACCAGTTCCTCGTCCTTTTGCCCTCGCATGGTACCCACGCACCGCACCCAGTCTTCCATGTGTGTCCTCCAGGCATAAAACCACACTGCCTGCTTGCATCCTGGGTAAATGCATGGTCTGCATTTAAGAGCAGTTTTGCAATGCACCTCTCCTCCTTACTTCAAGCCCTTCAGCCCTGGCGCAATCATCGCCGCAAATCACCACCCTTTCTCGAAAGTCCAATAAGTGGCAGGTGGAAAGAATAGAAGAAGCGTGTTCCTAACTGGTATCCCAGAGAGAAGTGTTGAGATGCGTATGTTTGCTCCTTTATGCCACACTGCTCGATGACAAGCTGACTAGCAGTTTGATTAGTTAATCATGGGAGATTGTCTAAACTAATGTCTCTTTTTGAGATGATAGTCGCATGACCAAGGTGAGCTGTCAGGCGTTTTCACCCACCATCGTCATGGTCGTCGGTGATAGTTGGCCTAACTCTACCAAGTTCTCAAATAATATCTTCAAAGCAACCAAAATGAGTCGCTGGTGTAAATGCCTCCACGCGCATTGGTTGAGACGCATTCAAACTACGATTGACGAAACCGTTTCTCACGTTGATCTGAGTAGGATGCTTTGCGTTGAATATGACATAGATGATGAGTTACGATCGCGCAGTCTCCTTCTTCTTCCACCCTTTTAAACCTACAATCTTCTCCTCTTTACGAGATGCACATGCTTAAACAAAACATATACGTAGGAGGTGCGACTCATTGGCTGGTTGGTTGTTTACCACTAATTATTTTATGGGACCACAAGTGATAGAGCTTTATAAAGACTTTGAATTGAGAAGTTAGAGTCTCCCTCTTTTCAGCACTTCCCGCCTATTGACGCCTATCTGGCCAAATTCACATTCAGGCTTCTGGATTGGAGGGCCAATGAGATCTGTGAGGCGTGATAAGCTGTACAGCCAATTAAACTTGAGTCTACCCGACCACTAGAGACTCTGTTTTCTGCCTTGTCCTTGTTCTGATTAGTCATTGAGGATAAGCAGGTGGGTGGAAGGCCAGTCATTTACTCACCCTTCCACACAATTGTATTTTCTTCTTTCCTTCCTCCTCCTCAACTCACACTGCAGGTGCTGCAGTTGATTAAGAATCCCTTGCCTGCTGGTGGTGAAAGTAAAATGCTCGCGCCCCAACACTCTTTGCCTCCCATTTTATTCCTCACCTGCACACCCCTCTCCTCCTTCTCCTCCGGAAATTCATTGCCGTCATTTTCTGATGGTCCCTCTGCCCTGCACCTGATTCTTGTGGAGCCAATGCGCTGATCCAGAATCAAACAGAGCTGTGAAGGACCTCAGCGGATCTTTTGCTGTTTTCGTGGTTAAGAGCCGATTCCTCAAACAGCTCTTTCTCTCCACAATCCCCTTCTCTTCATCCTAGAGGTTGATTTAAATGAAGATCGATGCTACACTAAAGGCTTTGTCGACCCCCCATTTAAGACAAATCGGGCAAAGGGTAATGTAAAATCGGCAGTGAGTAAGGAGGGACGTATGTCGGCTGTACCTGGTTAACGTGTAGCTACCGTCATACCCAATATCGGGTTGCTGGTCGGCTAGTCGAAAAGAAACGCCGTATCAACTGACTGCGAGTACAAGAGACAACAACAAAAGTGATGTTTGTGCACCAAAATGGGCAATATTGACCATATTAGGACTTCATTTTACGCTCATAAAGGGTGGAACGAGAGAGTTAAAATCGATGTGATGCTCTTAGGGTGATTTCGGATAATAAAACATTAGCTTGACACGTCAAATGTGTCACGATTGCTGCTAGAGTCATGACGCAGGCTAGTGCCAGTGTATCGTTTAATGGGCCAGCCGGCTGCCTACCTCGTATTCTGCTTTAGTCCAGCATTAACCAAACCACCTTCTAACATCTATCAATCAGAGAGCGACGTCAGCTGTCCTTCGGAGAGGACTATTGGAATGTCTGTGCTTGCTCAGTTAGCGTTCACTCCTCCTTAACTGCTTCCAGTCAGCAGATTAAGCACAGAAAGCCAAGACGCATTGATGCTTTGCAGCAATAGCATTCTGCAACTGCAGTCACCACTTACGTGGTCCCCACGTCACCACGTCTAAGCGTAAGCTATCCTAAAATGAACCTCAGCTGTTCGACAGATAGGAAAAGCGTTGATGCAATTATCCCTCACACGACAAAGAAACCCTCATCGTACAGCCAATTGGTGCTTTAACTTGGCTTGTGGTGAGTGGGAAATCAAACACTCCCAAGACATTTGCGCCATGGTAGGAGCAACATCCCATCATTAGCGTTAGAAAAAGCTAAGTAGGGAGAGGTGAATGCTGAACCTAGTGCAGTCCTTTACGAACTTGTTGGCACACCGCTACTGGCATTGCAGCCACAAATTGTACACAGAGGTACAGGTCGCTCTACTTGGAGGTTACTTATCCATCAATGTTGATCAAAACCACAAGCATGTGACCTCCGCATGATGATCGCCTAGTCACCAGAGGAGCAATGCTTGCACAGCCTGCTTACTTGGAAATATGCCAAAGGTGAGGAAGGGACTGGAGTGCCATCAACACAAATCAGTGGAGCTAAGGACATGTGTGCCAAAGAGCCCTTTGAGGGTGTTTGCGGTTAGCTTGGACTGTCAGTCGGTTAGAGGAAGGTGGGACTGCCGACCGCTTCTCATCAATCATTGGAATGGTAGCTCGCCTTCGGATGACTTGAGTGTTTAACAAGCAGCTTTGAGACAATTAACCGACCTCGTTCCACTTCCTAAAGATCTAAATTTTTAGAGGCGACCCATCGCTGCAACAGCACTCTCTCGCCATCTTCTGGACACCTCAACGGACGGCTACCATCATTGCGCACCGACCTTAGTAGGACAGAGCGAATCCCATCAGACCGATAAATCTGGATCTCTCACTGTCAATAACACGATCTCACAAGGATCCGGTAAAGTAATGAATGGGCGATGAACATTACACAGCAGAGAGGAACAAAGAGACGAACCCAACTTGAAACACTGATGAACGAATGGCTTCCATCCTGTGCAATTGCCAGTTATAATAGCAGAATTATGCCGACGAGTTCAAAAGGGTGTGCAATGATTTCAGCGCTTGTCTCTCCCTCCTTGGCTTTCCTCTTCCTCGGGATGAAATGCGGAAGAACAAGTGGGCGACAAATTTCATCTGCGACATGGCAAATAAGGAATAGTGATAAAGTCTGAACTCGTTTGACTGAAAACACTCCTCGCTCGAAGGTGAATAATGGTGCTTGTGCATGAGAATGTGCATCCATCGAATGCTTTTGGCCCAAGAGAACGGTTCAGTCTACCACGTCTACTTCAGTTATGCCGATATACCGAAACAGGCAGCGATCTACCAACATTAGCAAGTGCCGATATGATGACAGCGAAACCAGCAACGACGCTGCTCCTTGTCTTTCGGACAACAGTATGGAGACGCATTTGATTTCCCACCGATACTCAACTTCCGAGAATCCCCTATCACAAACGCAGTCAACATCAACACTAGCATCTGGCTCGTAACCATGACCGATGCAGCCAGAGGTGCCAAAGACGCCCGATTAAGCCTCAATAACTTTTCTTTCCTCCTCGTCTCTGTAGTCAGTGCTACTCTGATCGGAAGGAAGGAAGTTATGTCCCATTATGACAGTGAGAACCAGGGCCTGAACAACACATGCCTTTAAGAGTGTGTTGATGCATTGTTTGAATAAATTGAGGGGACCCTTCAACGTAGCCGAAGTGTGATCTTTACTAACTGCCACACTGCTTGCTGTTCCCTCGTTGGCAAGCGAACTATCAGTGCGATTATTAGTGCGAAGAAATTGTCCTCTCCCTGTTTGAGAGAATAGTCGCATGATTGGGATGAGCTGTCGGAATAATTCCGCCCACCATCGACATGGTTGTGTCTGGCTCTACCAATTCCTAATAAACTCTCTAACAGCGCAGAAAGAGGGCACCACCGGAACTGATTTTAGTCACATTAGGCAAAACACACTCAAACTACAATTGACGAAGCCGTTTTCGATGTTGATCTGAGTAGGATGCTTCGCTTTGAGTGTGGCACAGACGATAATATACACTTGCGCAACCTCCATTCTTTTCTCCTTCCTTAGATTAACACCCTTTACATCTCTACGGAGGACTCACGCTCAAATGAAACGACCCGTTGCAGTAGTATGAAGATAAACCATTTGGATAATCGAAGCTACACGTTGACACGATGGATTTGGGAACAGGCTAGCACTATGAGGTTGTGAAGTAATTTCCATACGATTGTCCAATTACTTTGAATGTTCTTCAGGGGGGTTGAAGGATTGCACGTCGACTAAGAGTGCGAATGTTGCAGTACCCTTGCCAAAGTGAGGTGGCAGCAGCATTACTTACAATCCATTGACCAATCAGATGTACAAGATCAGTTCGTCTAAACCTAACTTCCATGCAGACGAGATCGTCGCATGTCTACAGTGAGAAGTCGGATTCAGTATACATGCAATTCAAATCACGTCATTAGGCCACTCTTCGAGGTTCTCCGACCGAGAATTCTGTAGACTCCTGTCAGCGTTGCTGTCCGAAGACCACGATGGCAGCAGAATAGTTAAGCCTTGCTGTAGGCACCAGTCTGGATCTGGCTGGAGCATCACTGCAATCACTGGAATGCCATAGAGCTCTTACCATTCTGTGGTAGTCGACATGAGGAGAAGTCTAAAACACTGAGAGGTGCGGCCGTTGAGCCACGGATCATGCTAAATCCACGATCTGAATCCCTCCACCTACGCGACTGCAATGCACTTAGCACCTTTCACTCCCAAGCAATCTCTAAACACCACACATGCGCAAACAAATCACAAAATCAGACAACTTAACAAATGGGACTTAGCAACCTTACACCTTTAACCTTATAAATACATAACTATACCTCTTACTCCTCCTTCTCCTCCCTTCCCCACCTCGCCCTCCTTCTCACCATCCCAACCATTCTTACAAGACAACTCTTCACAAATCCAATCTCTTTATTTGATTTGTCGGCTGCATCGACGCGATTTTACTTTTCGGCAGTCAGATTGTGATGCTGTTGGACAGAGAAATGGTCTACGCAACATTTCTTCTTGCCTACGCGAGCTTCGCGATGCTCATTTGGAGCAGCGCAATGAGCTTCACTTCCTCCCTACTTGGCCAATCATTACGCCGTCTTGTACATCTGATAACGGGGAAAGGTGATCCGAGGGAGCGCCACCGGTGCTCAGTTGGAGCAGAGGTGACACCGTGCAGACGCCATCAACAGAAGCTGCCGTCGGCCTCAGTGGACCAGGATGCAACTAGCTTCGCAACTCCATCTCTTTCTCACCAACTCACATTACCGGTGCTGCTTGCATGATAACTGCATCCGGTCAACCTAAACTTGTTAAGGTCGACCCATCTGCAGCAGCTATCCACACTAGCAAATAGCATAATTGGGACGTGTGAAAATAAACTTACCAAACAAAATGCTTTAACTTGTAGCACTACAGCAATTAATACAAACACGAACTTGGTAGTCCTTTTGTCCGTCCACAACAATGATTCAATGCGAGAAATCGCCATCATCGCACGAGGAGACGTTGAGCCAGCAGAAATGTCAGTCAAACCACCGCGTCGTCACCTTAGAGCGAAGCGTCAATTGTGGTCATGGCAACGACAATTAAAAACAAGGGATGATTTGTGTGATAAGAGTAACGCAATAACAAGCACAATTAATACAATTATTTGCGCGTATTATATTTTGCGAGGTGGAATTAGTGGGTTAGCGATGCCAAGCATAATGACAAATGCAACAATACATATTTTAGCGCAAATATTCTAGGCACCGAATTTATATATAACTGAGATTGTGATGTGCATACTTAGAGCTGCTTTGGCTATTGAAATGTGGTACCGCTAAAAGTGAGTTATTTGATCTCACAATTATTATCTGACATCTTGCATTGGCCCGCTGATGTGAACTCATATCCTGGCTACTTACGGCAGGGTGGAAAGGATGGCGTAGAAACAATTTTGTGAATGAGTCTACTCATCCATTACCAGACCTGTTCACATTTGTTATCGGACCGTAGCAGTTATGTTGCGGTGTGGGAGGGATTACGCTTGCGAATCGTTGCTTGCGAGAGATGGTGCGTCGTGGTCATTGCTACGCAATGGTACGCTATTGCTCAGCCACTCCATTGTGTTTATGCTCATTCGATGGCTGGCCAATCACTCAAGTTCAGGTTGTCGTTGCACAATTTTGGCGATCTTATGCAGAGTGTGAGGCATTAGAATAACATGGTAGCCGATGTTGAAAGGAGATGTAGTACATTGTTTGTTGGAACTACCGGTTTCGGTCAAGGTCACAGAGGTGGCCGTACTGCCCTAGCTGCGTGGACTGGCCTCCGGGCCATGCCAGCAGCCTATTTCCCTCTGTCCGTTGAATATATATATTCTAGCCTAGCATTCTGCCTTCTTTTGCTACATTGGTGGCAGCAGAAAGTGGACCCAAATCTACAGGGTTTTTATCCCGATCTCTATTGCCTGCAGCATGTTGTAGCGGTTCGAAAGAAGTGCATGTGCTACGGATAGGCCACAAACGACGCCCATCTCCGGCATCTACCCCACCTCCGTGTTCTACAAGAAAGCTATCAACAACTGAAGTGACACTAGCCATGGGCCACCTGGAAAGTTTCGTTTCGAAGATTACCCCTAGTATCTACTTGCTTAAGGAGATCGGCATGCTAACGTCTCCCTACGGACATTCTAATGGTCGGCAGAACCACTCATTCTGAACTTCTGTTTCCAAGTTAAACGAAACTTGAAGTGCAATGCACTGTCAAGAAGGATTACTGACGTTGGTGCCAAGCATCGCCTCTATCGCGTCGAATGATGACGACTGGCGTGGTTAGCTCGTGGGTGCTTCTTGCAGCACCAAGTATGTTGTTATGGCTAACGCGGGAGATGTACCGAGGGGCGCGTCGGGGACGACGCTCAAAAGAGGAGAGGGGCAATGTAGTACTTTGTTTGTTAAAACTGCCGGTTTCTGTCAAGGTCACAGAGGTGACCGTACTGCCCTAGCTGCGTGGGCTGGCTTCCGGGCCATGCCAGCAGCCTATTTCCCTCTGTCCGTTGAATATATATATTCTACCCTAGCATTCTGCCTTCTTTTGCCTTCGAGAAAGCCTCGGGACGCTACAGGATAGGCAATGCGAGATGTGAGGTGGAAAGAGCACTTCGGAAATGTGTATGCCCATTAAGTTGCTATATTACGGAATGTCTGTCGCATAGTTGGTAAGCTGGATCGCTGACAATCCTGCTCACTCATTTCTTACTAGAACTGACACCGTTGATCAATATTTTAAGGTGGTGGCGCCTCTCACACCCACCCAGTCCACTAATACTCGTCTCATTACCACCCACCGCATCCTGCTCACATAGAAGGAAAAAGAAGGTATTGCTGCAACATAACTCTGTTAGCACGATACAATCATGCTATGGGGAGTGGGGAAGAGGGATAGGGAGAGCAGGAAAAGAAACGAGGCAAGTGATCCCTAACAACGTAAACAGCAGAAGATGCGCCATCTTCCTGCGCGTTCTCTTCTTACTCCGGGTTGGTGTTTTGGCCCTGAAATAACCAATGGAAGAAGAGAAGGGTGAGGATGCGAAATGAGGAGGAGGAGGAGGAGGAGGAGGAGGAGGAGAGTGGATGAGTACGGAGAGCTTACGGGGATGTTGAGCATTCCACTCTCGCCACCAGCGCTCAGCTAAAAGAAGGAACAAGACCATATCGACGTGGATAATGCCTGTAAATTAAGTGGTTTAAAGTAAAAATAACGCTAATGCTACTGCTAGCTACCCAAACAATAAAAGCAAGTCAGCTGAAAGACGTATGCTGAGTCTGCAAGTAATTATGGACCAAGTGATTGAGCACAAAAGCATGAAGTAAGTCTTGAGCTAGTGCCGCTATGCAACTCCTTCAAATTTGCTTGACCAGTACGAGGAGGAGGAGGAGGAAGAGGAGGAGGAGGAGGAGGGGGAGGAGGAGGAGGAGGAGAGAAAGAAGAGAGTGAGACTCACTTGGATCGGTGCCTAGACACACGACCTCAGTGGCCGGTACAACCTCCTCGTCACGAAGAGAAGAGATTGCATAAGTGGTTGTGTCCCGGTCCACTGAGGCCGGTGGCAGCCTTCGGTGGTGGCGCACACAGGGTCTCACCTCAACTCCAACTGAGCGCTGGTGGCGCTCCCCCGCCTCGCCTTTCCTTCTTGTCACATCTACAAGGCAGCAGATTTATTAGCGAAATGGACACACTTACAGTCGACAAGGGTTCCAGCGATACCAACAATTGCCCACATGTAGGACCATGTGAGTAGGTTCAGCGCACTGCTCAAATTGAGCAGTGCAAAGCCCAGGTATGCAATCAGAAATACGGCGTAGAGCACTCCTTCTTCTGACAGCATCGCGAGTGAATCACGGAAATATGAAACTGGCGACAATGCGCCTGACAGCACATCGATCGTTGGATCGAAGACGGCAATTTGAAATGTACGTGACAGCGTGCAATGAGTGAAGCAGACTGGTGGCGAATGACTGAGAAATGTAAGGCTTTGTAAACGATCTGGACAAGGAGCGAGTCGACGACCACATAGCTGCAGTTAATGTAGACAGACTGAAGCAAACTAAGTGACATGCGGTCTAGAAAACTAAATACCACTCCGAGTCATGCTTTTGTGTGGCTGTCGTGTTGCTAGGCTTCGAGGGTGATCTGGATAATGCGTAAGCTAAAAGCAGAATCGAGGTGTCTTCGTGGATCATGTCCAGTGGTAATGCAATAAGAGGAGTGAAGGAACAAAAAGTCGGCGATAAAGTATGAGATGATGCAGTCATCGGTGAAAGGTGTTCCAGCAACTCATTTTCCACTGTCTGTTGAATATATGTATTCTACCCTGATATTTTCCTTCTTTTGAATTCAAGGGACACTTCAAACCCCACAATAAGGAGCTGGCTTGGAAGTGGGATTATGAGGAGAAGGAGAAGAAAGGAGAGGAGAGGGATGAGGGACCGCAGTGACAAACTTACAAGAGTGGGAGTTTAAGGATGCGATTCTTAGTCCTAACATTATCTGTGGCTCAGTAAACATGCCTCATACTCTCTTTGCCTTCTTATGTCTCCTCACAGAGGGAATCAAAAGCTTACATAACTCCACACAAAAGGTAATCCTGTTAAGTTGTCGAGCCCTCCCACCCCTATCATGATCAACTATCCCAGCAGAATCGAACCCGTTTTCACAATTGCATTGGGGTTACTGGCAGATCAGGTAAGTTCGGACAATTACAAGTCATGCCATGACAGCTACCACACGAGGTAGAAGGTCAGGTAGCACTCCACTAAATATTAAAACTGTTAATGTTGTTGATGCTCAAACTAGGAAGCAATTACCGTGGTAGCTACTGTGTCACTGCGTCTACGTGTGGTGGGATGTGCAGACATCGCGACCGAAAATTGTCATCTGAAAACGTAGCTTACAATCAACCAATCACAAGATGTTAAGCGGAATTTGTACAAATGCACATCTTGTGTAAAGGTGAACGACACCTGCAAGACCATGTGTGTAAGGTCAGTCCATTGCTCCAATAGAGCAACGCGTCTATTCGCTTTGGATATGAACTTTGCTACAAAGCACATGCTTAAAATAAATTTAAGTGTGCAGCTGGTTGACAAAATGACATGGCTTGCTGTGATTTAAATCGCTTTTACGATTTGCTGACAGACTTCACAATGTCACTATTACGCGTTTATTTTACTGACACAAATTGTGGATTGTTATTGGTACGTTTGCTACCTAAATTATACGCAAAAGTCGAAACTGTCGGTGTTTGTCATAATCATGGTCTTATCAAAGAACATTAAAAATTTAAAGCTTGTGTGTTTTACCGGACGAGCTTTGTACTGATTGGTCAGGTTTGTGCGCGGCTTGCGTGAGTGGTGCGTGTTCTCGGGGATAATTTTTCTGGATTAATGCGCCTTTATCCGCCGTCAAAAGTCGGCAACCCGGTAGGCATTGCTTATATCTTTATTGTTTTTAGTTATTCATTGCTTTCTTCATACACATACTTGTTAGAGCAGACGCAAAGGCCTCTTAATGTGACTGTTGACGGTTACTTGTCAACTGCAAGGTCTCCTCACGTGCATGTTTCGCTGTGTGGGTATAAATTTTGACAGCTTTTGCGGATGGTGAGGTTGTTTGTACTTTTACTGACGTTTGAATTTGAGTGATGAGGCATAATTTTGTGGAGAGGTGCTAAAACCCTACCAAGTGCTTGGAAATTACTTGCTTGATGCTTTCTTGCGATTGAGCACCCATTTAATGAATGTGCGCAGATATGTGCTTTTGCTTTCTTGATCAGTTTATTTGTTAGACCAACCGTTTCAGGAATAGCTACAGTTGCTGTCACAACTTTTTGTTTTCCATTTGCACTGCATAATCGCGTTGGATTTTGTTGCTGCAAAACAATTCTTTGGTTTGAGTACGATTGCTTTGGCTGTTTTTAAGGAGTTTGTTATTTTGGTCCGAATTAGTTTTGATGAATGAGGTCCAATTTGATGAGGGGACTTGTAAATTTGGTAAAGTAAACGTAAAGTCTCATAATATGGCTGTTAGGACGTTTTGTTTCGCAACTACGATGCCTACTCATGCGCACTTTTCGCTGTATGGCACTTGAGGCAATAAGATAAGATTGTTTCGGCGATTTGTAATTTGTTTGCTTTCTAATGACGATAGATTTTGCTGTGGAGTAGTTCTAACGTTTCTAAGGTCGTGACAAGTAATCATTATCATTTTCTTGCTAATAAGTGTTCACTATATTTATAAATGTTATTGTGCATTTTTTTTGTCCGTTTTCGTGCTGGAATAGACACTGAAGAGGAAGAAGCTGCAGCAGTAATGGGTGTGAATCTCGCCTTCGCTATCACTTCGCATATTTCTCAGGTAAGATTGGATTGTGGTAAATGAGTTGTTGCTGTCCCTTTTTGTGTGCAGCAATGGCATCAATGTGCGTTCATATGTTGGGTGGGAAAGTGGTGTTCTCTTTACCTGCTTTACCTGCGCTATTTTCATCACTATGATGTGCGTGTTGATGGCGCACATATGGATGGCGGAGGAGTGGGGGGGGGGGGGGGGGGGGGGGGGGGGGGGGGGGGGGGGGCAGGACGAGGGTTGTTTGTTTTGTTGATGTGATTCTTGCTGTGAAGCATGTTGTGTAGAGGGCCTCAGTGATGGCTTAATGGCAGGTTGCTCAGCTTTGATGGCATGGGTGGGAAGCTTTGGCATCACCACGCAGATTGTACTTTGTAGCAGTCTTATGTGTTTGCTTGTTAAGGCGTTTTTTCTTTTTTTCCTATCAGTAGTTATGTTTGTGAATGTCAGCCTTGCAGCGCATTGAAGCCTCACACATTGGCCTTTCCATTGTTTGGTTTTTTTTTACTTTTCAGATGCTACAAACGTACCTTGGTGGTTGTGATGGTGAAGTAACATGTGATGAGTGTGTGGAATGATAGGCAATGCAAGATGTTGGAGTGATTCGCGGTGGCGGTGGGGGCGGGGGCGTCTCTGTCTGGGTTGTGTGGTGCGACTGTTGGCATGGACGACAGGGTCCACTACTGCTATTATGTCTCCGTCTCTTTGTTTTCGCGGGCATGGGTGGCTGCGTGGCGGAGAAGGAGGAAAAAGGCTGGAGGAGCTATGCCGTGGGTGTGTGAAAGAGTGAAGGAGACGGTCTCTTACGACGAAGACAACGACAACGAATGGAGGCGCTATGGCCCAGAGCTTAGTGGTGGCAACTGCGGCATATTTTGCTTCCGAGGGTACGGAAATGCATTTGCTGTGGGAGGGTGGAGGTTAATTTGTTGCTGACTGTATAGGTGATGAGTAGTGGTTTATCATCTCAGAGGCAGTAAGTAGTCGAGTAGGTCTCCACTGTTAGGTGTTGGGCGCGAACTATTGGAGGAGGGGAGGGGGGCGGGTGTCGTGCTACTCCCACCACTACTGCGACTTAGTCTTAGGCGTGAGAATGGTTGGAAAAGGATTTGAAAAGGAGGGAGTGGGAGAGACGTCGTGGGGAACATTTAGGGCAGAAAGCTAAGGCGGTTTCTGACCTCACCTGGACTAAGTGCTATTGGGGTTGGGGTTAAGGGGGGGGGGGGGCGGATTGTACGCTGTGGCATGGCGCTTGGGTGGATTTGTGATAGACCCTCGTGTCGGCATAGGGATCGGGTGTCCCCGTTGATCTACGTTTTGCTCTTAGAAGGAGAGCGAGGAAGCATTGCCATCTTAGAGCTCTTTTTTCAATGTTTCAGATGCAATGCTTGCGGAATACCATGAGGATGGGGAGATAGTGGGCACTCCACGACACATCGACGGTTGGTGGATGCGGTTGTACCGACTCGACCTCCTTCGCTGGTGCCATTGCTGTTGTTGCATATGCGTGAGCATTACTGGTGAGGACATTCGTTCCTCCATCCAACGATCTCTATCGCAGCAACAGTTTCTTAAGTCTTTTACATTGATTAGCTGTTATTAATGACGTCTCGCCTCTCTGCAACACGTGGCGACACAAGAGATTCAAGTTATTACAGACTCACTGCGGATAATGTGTTTTGTCTAGGTGTACAAGTCAAATCATCCATATCAAGTTTCGTGCCTTTCTTGGATTCAGGTAAAGTCTCTATGCAGTTAACTTGCTCATTGAAATGCAAACACTGTGTTGACTTATGCGGGTAACCTAAACCAAACCAAGGGTGATGTGCTTGTGGCAGGTTATATCAATGTTTATTCAAAATACGGGTTCGTTTGGCGAGAAAACACGGCTGTTAAGGTTTTGTTTTTTAAAGTCATTGGGTTCCTTGTATCCTGAAAAGGTAGAAAATTTTAGGGGAAAAGACAAAAATGTATGTTGCAGCCTTAAAGTACTAGCAGTAGTCAGTATTTGCGGTTGAACTAATAGTTGGAAAGGCTTAAACGCATCTAAGGGTGTAAATGTTAATCTTACCAATTGTAATCACGGAGAGAACGCTGGTTCCTCACTAATGGGAAAGCCTAAGTTGGCACTAGAAAGGGCGGATCGATAAGTACTTTAAAATGAATGCCGCCTTCACTTTAGAAGTCGTTGGATGAGGAAGTGTGGCGATTAGGTGCTGTTCACAGCGATTGAATCGGTCCTTCGCAGTAGTGAGGGAGGATGCTTTAAAATGTGCATATTTCATAGTCGCTGATGGAGACTGTTTCAGGGACTGGTCTGGAAGCTGTGACTATGGTAGTGAAGGAAGCAAATTTTCCCGCAGAAATGTGAAATAGTGTCTGATTTGGCTCCACCCGAGTGCGTGACGAGGGTGGCTCTGATTACAGCCAGTGCTTAAGTAATGCTTTAGCCTCGATTTTCTAAATTGGATTTCTTGTAGAAAAAGTGGTTAGAATTGTGCGAAGGTAGTAGGATGGAAATGTCAGTCACGAAATAATATTTTGTATTCGTTTATGTGGACTTACAAAGAGTAGTGGTGGGGACGTAGATTTGGTTGGAATGAGCCTCCCTTTTGGGTGTTGGGCGGATGAGAGAGTGGAAGAGGATGGGAAAGTAGTGGTGTGTGTGAAGTGATGGAAATGGCGTCTTTTGCACTTGTAGCGAGCCAAGTGGCATGAATGTGTCACGGAATGGCCTCGTGGGCACATTGAGGTGAAAGCTTTTGACCAATTTTGCGTCCGTATCGGCCAGCGGTGTCATTGGTTTTGGTGGTGGTGCCGACGATCGATCCTCCTTCAACGATCTATGGCTTCAATGGACAGTCCTGAGGCGCTGTTTACCGACTCACCCTGCCATCCACCCACTGACCAACTCACCCGCCAGCCCATGCCCTGCCCGATGTCGTGGAGGACATAGGATGTTTGGAAGAGGTGGTTGGAAGTGCCCTCCCGTCTGTGCAGAAGACTACACGTGAATTTGTTCCCCTCCCCTTCCCTTTTTCCCCTCTCCTGCCCTTTTGTCTTCCTCTCCCTTCTGCCGCCAACGCCACTGCTGCTGCTTCTCATGGTAATGTGAATACTTTAGTTATTATTATTGCTACTACTATTGATAAAGCCAAACTATTTCTACTGTTGGAACCAGTAAAGGCGCCTTTCTTCCTTTCGAATATGCTGGATGTGTTGGGTATTTGGGAGTATGTTAGGGACACTACGCCGCCTTTTTAAGGCAAACAAGAAATACGACCATTTAAACGAAATGGAACATAAAATTAGACTTCTCCCCACAAAAATCCGGCATTTACTTACAGCTATGTAGGCTGGTTTGTGGACATAAAAACCTCCTGGAGCTCGTCACTTTCCATTAACTATTGACCAGCGAATCAGATGGCGTTTAGCCGAGGGGAGATTTACGGTCGCCTTAGGGGATACCTGGATCGGCATTTTGGGGTCTGCGTCAAATCATCTTAGTTCTAATCTCACATCAAACCAAACAAGATCTTTGAGATGCCTACTAACCAATAAGTAGCATAATATTTCGCAAGCTTTTTGTTTTCCGACTCAAGTCTGATTGATTTTAACTCAAAAACTAGTATGAGGACCGACGCGAAAATCCTCCATCACAGGTGCAATTAACAAAGTTCGGAACATATAAACAATTAAATTTTGCCTTATTTAACTAAGTACTTGTGTATGAGAGTCTTTTTTATTACCTAGAAGTTGGTCTTTATTGTAAAAGCATGAGATGTTGCTAATTCCGCCTCAACAGGCGGTTTTCAACTCACAACTTCTGGCAGCATAATGCAACCGCTTTTAGCGCTTTCGAAAACAACTCAAAATTCTTTTTTACGAAAGTAGGAAATTAGGACAAAGGAATTGCAACGCTGGCCTTTTGGTGTTCTCAAATTCATGCAAAGACCAGTAGAAGGAGAAACAGAATTGGAAATCAGCAAGTAGCATTAGCTACTTAAGTGACTCGTTAGTAGCATGTGCTATCCACAATTCGAACAGCACGCTTCCAGATACAGGTTTAAATAATGTTTATAACATTTGACATCCTATCAGAAAACCGACCTTATAAAGCTGCTGCCAACAAACGCTAAGCACAACCTCCTCGTCGAATTGAAGTCCACGGGCAGCACGAAGAGCAGAAAGGTCTAACCACAATCCACATTGTGTGCGTCCATCCACAGGAGAAGTTGGATCTAACTACTTAGCCACATTCAACTTTTGTAGGAGCTAGATCTATACCGAAACGAATTTGGGCATCTGCATGCGGAGAATGTCAGGGAAAGTGACCAAGCGGCAGGAACGAAGCGCAGTCGTTCATTCACCGAGCGGATTGAAAAACCTGAGAAATGAGGTCTCGCACTGCAGCTGCACCGAATAATTAGCAATGCGGACCCATTCAAATCAGAAATTAGTGCGCAACATTTTTAGCAGTCGATTTCTCTGGCACTGACCTTGGATCTTTCGTTGCAGTGGAGCTAAATACTCACATCAGTGATAATTCTCAGGTACACCGCATCCTCGCTCAAAGACGCCTTCGTCTTCTCTGCTTCCATCTTGCTTTCTCATGAGCAGCAATCCTGTTTTGAGTTTGTTGTTGCCTCTAGCGAATTCGGTAAGCAGAAAATTGTCTTTTTCGTTCCTTGTATTGGGTATGTTGTGCATATGTTTTTGAATCAAAGGAAACGAGCAATACAATCGGGCAGGATGGTTGAAAGGATCAATAGACGGGATGCTTCGTTGGGGTAGTTAGGGAGAGAGAATGTGGTGGCTAAATGGCTATTATGGATAGATGCACAAATCAGTGGGCAAAAAAAGAAGAAGAAAAGCGATGAAAGGATGATGAACGAGTAGCATGTGGATGGATAACATTGATGGCCGGCTCAGCAAGTACATAAATGCAGCCTAGGCGGATGTGCGCAGATGCTCGAATTCGCTCTGGATCAGATCTGGCCCCCACAAAAGTTGAATGTGGCCAATTAGCTAGACCTAGATTCTCCTATGGATAGACGTACACAATATGGATGTCAATTAGACCGTTCTGCTCCTGCGTAGTGTAGACGGCCTTCAACATGGCAAGGAGTTTGTTTGGTTGGTAGCAGCTTCAAGTGGTCAATTCCCTGACATGCTGCAAGAGGTTCAGCGTTCATCACTTTCTACCTAGCCATCGCTTTCTCAGACCGAGTGGCTTGAATACAGGCAGGCGCCATTCCTTATTGCTAGTTGTACGAGTAACGAGGTAGCTTGATGGTGATGAAGGATGAAGCTCAAAATGCTGCAGGAGGACGCCGAGGTAGTGGACGTTAAAGGTGACGCAGAAGTGGATGGCAGCAGCAGCAGCAGCAGCAGCAACAACAGGTAATAAATCTTCTTTCACTCATCACTTGCACCTCATCTAAATGTTGACAAAAGGTCTCCCCTTTACTACCAACCATATTGCCACTGCCTAATCCGGGTTTTTGTGTGATCTCTGTCCTTCCCCTTGTGGTTCTTTGCCTAACTCTTTGCCCTCGTCCGCCCGCCTGCCTGCCTCGTGTGCACACACACACACGCTGCATGGCCGAAACAATTTAAGATTTTGATGCACCTGCCTTAAACAGACAACAATATTGCACACGGAGACGACTGTCCACGAAAGGCAAGTTTTCATTTGCTGGCCTATTTCGCCATGCATTGGTGGTAACATGACCTCTCCTTGCGCAAATTTACCACACTCAAAAGATAGTAAATATGGGGTGCACAAGACAAATGCTTTGTGCCAAATCGTGGATCATTTAGGCATGAGCGGGATCGCATATTCGAGTAAGTCACCTGTTGTAGGTAGTAGCTCCATTCGATATTCCCACCTGGTTTTTTACGGGTAGGAGTAGTTACTGAGAGCTTGCCAACTTTCTAAACTAGTGAGATTCTTTAATGAGGTTTCAGTAAGGCGTGGTAATGTTTTGACCAATCAGGCAACTACGTGGCAAATGTATGGTTTGTTGCTAGATACGTAGCTCGAAACAGCAGCCTCTCACTGGGGATTTGAAGGCACATTCAGCATCACAGTGCTGTCTTTTATTCCTTACCACGATAAGTATCATTGCAGTTCAGTGATTTCCGATTACCCACCTCACAGGGGTAAACGACCTTCAGTGTCGATGAAGACGAATGCAAATGCTAACATCTTTAGTCCTGGATGGATGATTGTCATTCTGATCATTCCTCGTATTTAATAAAGTTTGCGATTGAAAATAAACCGCCTTTTTGATGAACGCAAACAGGGAGCTGCAATAGTCATAGTAGCTGAGGCGCTTGGTGATTGGTTGTACGGACCTACGAGAAAAGTCACGAAAGCGTAGCAGCCACGAAAGCTAGTAGAGTTACAATGGCCAGAGCAGTGCAGGTCGAGTCACCGCCAGTCTTGGTTACTGCAGCGGATGGCTGGGCAGGTCTGCTGGTCGTTGAGGGGCTTCCTCCAGTCGTGACATACGCTTTCTCCTCCCCCATCCAACACAACCATAAATTCGCCCTATTGTAATAATAATAATTATTATCAAATTCTACGCATCAACTAACTGATAACTGCTCACATTGAGGAGCGTCTATCTAACTCTCGGCAGTAAAATATTTAGTGCCAGGCAATACTACTAATGAGTCTACGAACTTTAATTAGTAGTAGCGGTAACAATACATGGACAGCATTGCAGAATTGATTCTAGTGGATCTGATTAGTTCCTCAAATGCAGCATCACCCTCCCCTTAAAAGTCATGGTGAAGGAAACAACTTCAACAGTTCCGAGATCTCCGCTTCGCTCACATTTTTCAATCCACCACCGCCTTGGCTCCAAGTCGATCTTCTTACCTTAACTAACGGATTAAATTAACTTGTGGGTTGTCGCCAAGTACAATGAGTCTTCCCAAATTGTTGGATCCGGCAACAGCCCAATCGAATGCGTGGATGTGAATGTTGAAGTGTCAAGAGAAACAGCACACATACGTAACAAGTTGACGCAGTAGGCCCTTCCTACACTAATGCGGTTGATGACGGTCGGGAAAACGCAGTAGACCAAAGACATTGGACAAGGGAGAAAAGACTCTCCACTTCACTCATACAATCAGAGGCAAGACAGTGTGGGACGGCAGTACCTCGCAGAGGAATGGTCACAAGAGCTGATGATTTCCTTCAAAATAATAATCTAGAAACCTGTTTGACCAAACAACCACATTCCTACTCAGGATGAGTCCAAAACGTCAGCTACTTATAAGCACATAAATAGGAAGGTGCAGCTGATAACTTACACCAGACGCAGTCCACGGCGATAGTTATGACGGCGAAATCGAAACCATTAAGAGGTTTTTTGACATCACAAAGATATGCGCCAAAGGGCGGCTAAACTGCGAACCAAGTTTGTCTCCAGTGATAAATAGACGCAATATCCAACACATCCTGCATATGCGAAAGAAGGGAAGGAAGGAGGGCGCCTTTACTCATTTCAACAGTAGCAACAGTTTAGCTTTATCAATGGTAGCAGCAATAATAATAACCAAAGTATTCGCATTACTATTAGGAGCAGCAACAACAGCAGTGTTAGCGGCAGAAGAGAGAGGAAGGCAGGAGGGCAGGGAAGGGAAGTGAAGGGGAGGGAAAGGGAACAAGTTCACGTGTGGTTTTCTGCACACACACGAAGGGTACTTTCAAACACCTCTTCCAAACATCCTATGTCCTTCACGACATCAAGCAGAGCATGGGCTGGCGAGTGAGTTGGTCAGTGGGTGAGTCGATAAACAGCGCCTCAAGACTGCCCATTGAAGCCAAAGATCATTGAAGGAGGATCGATCGCCGGCACTACCGCCACCACCACCACCACCAATGACACCGCCGGCCAATGCGGGCACAAAATTGGTTCCAGCATTCACCTCAATGTGCCCACGAGGCCACTCCATGACACATTCATGCCGCTTGGCTCGCTACAAGTGCAAAAGACGCCATTTCCATCACTTCAAACACATCACTACTTTCCCATCCTCTTCCACTCTCTCATCCGCCCAACACCCAAAAGGGAGGCTCATTCCAACCAAATCTACGTCCCCACCACTACTCTTTGTAAGTCCACATAAACGAATACAAAATATTATTTCGTGACTGACATTTCCATCCTACTACCTTCGCACAATTCTAACCACTTTTTCTACAAGAAATCCAATTTAGAAAATCGAGGCTAAAGCATTACTTAAGCACTGGCTGTAATCAGAGCCACCCTCGTCACGCACTCGGGTGGAGCCAAATCAGACACTATTTCACATTTCTGCGGGAAAATTTGCTTCCTTCACTACCATAGTCACAGCTTCCAGACCAGTCCCTGAAACAGTCTCCATCAACGACTATGAAATATGCACATTTTAAAGCATCCTCCCTCACTACTGCGAAGGACCGATTCAATCGCTGTGAACAGCACCTAATCGCCACACTTCCTCATCCAACGACTTCTAAAGTGAAGGCGGCATTCATTTTAAAGTACTTATCGATCCGCCCTTTCTAGTGCCAGCTTAGGCTTTTGCATTAGTGAGGAACCAGCGTTCTATCCCTGATTACAATCGGTAAGATTAACATTTACACCCTTAAGTGCCTTTAAGCCTTTCCAACCATTAGTTCAACCGCAAATACTGACTACTGCTAGTAATTTAAGGCTGCAACATACATTTCCATCTTTTCCTCCAACAAGTTTTACCTTTCAAGATACAAGAAACTGACAACTTCAAAAACAACACCTTACCAGCCGTGATTTCTCGCAGAAAAACCCGTATTTTGCATAAACATTGATATAACCTGCTACAAGCACATCGCCGTTGATTTGGTTTTGTTTACAGGCATAAGTCACGATAGTGTTTGCATTTCAATGAGCAAGTTAACTGCATAGAGACTTTACATGAATCCAAGAAAGGCACGAAACTTAATATGGATAATTAGACTTTTAAACCTGCAAAAAAACCACTATCCGCAGTGAGTCTGTAATAACTTGAAGCTCTTGTGTCGCCACATGTCGCAGAAAGGCGAGACGTCATTAATAACAGCTAATGATTGCAAAAGACTTACGAAACTGTTGTTGCGATGGGAATGGTTGGATGAAGGAACGAATGCCCTCACAGGTGAAGTTCACGCGCACTCAACAACAGCAATGGCACCAGCGGCATTGGCGGAAGCAGGACACAGTGGAGGTGGCAAAGCATGGGAAAGCTGAGTCGCCCCTTAAGTCCATACAACCGCGTCCAGGTAGGCCGGGAGAATTGCACCTGAAGCACTGAAATATAGCTCACAAATAAATCTCCTCCTACCAACACGAGGGACCACCACCAATCCACCCAAGAGCCACGCCACAGCATACAAGCCACCATCCCACTCAACCCCGATAGTAATTAGTCCAGGTGAGGCCAGAAACCGCCTCAGCTTTCTGCCTTAGATGTTCTCCACGCCGTCTCTCCCACTCCCTCCTTTTCAACTCTTTTTCCATTCGTTCTCACTCTTAAGGCTAAGTCGCAATAGCAGTGGGAGTAGCACAACACCAGACCCCCGCCTCCCTCAATGGTTCGCGCCCAACACACCCAACAGTGGAGACCTACTCGACTACTTACCTCCTCTGAGATGATGCACCACTACCCATCACCTATGCAGTCAGCAACAAATTAACCTCCACCCTCCCACAGCAACAACATTTCCGTACCTACGGAAACAAAAATGCCGCAGTTGCCACCAGTGGGCTCTAAACCATTGCGCTTCCATTCGTCGTCGTCGCCGTCGACGTCGTCGTCTCCTTCACTCACACACCCTCGGCAGAGCTGCCCCAGCCTTTCCCCTCCTTCGCCGCCACCCACCCACTTACTCATCCAGCAACCCATGCCCGCGAAGACAAACATACGGAAGCATAATAGCAGTAGTATACCCTGTCGCCCATGCCGACAACCGCATCGCACAACCCACACGGAGACGCCACCGCCACCACCGCCACCACCGCCACCGCGAATCACTCCAACATCTTGCAGTGCCTACCATTCCACACACTCATCACATGTTACTTCACCATCACAACCATCAAGGTACGTTTGTAGCATCTAAAAAGGAAAAAAAACCAAACAATGGAAAGACCCATGCGTGGGGGTCCAATGCGCTGCAAAGCTAACATCCACAAACATAACTACTAATGGGAAATAAAGAAACAGACAACTCAACAAGCAAACACTTAAGACTGCTACAAAGTACAGCCTGCGTGGTGATGCCAAAGCTTCCCACCCATGCCGTCAAAGTTGAGCAACCTGCCATTAAGCCATCACTGAGGCCCTCTACACAGCATGTTTCACAGCATGGATCACATCGACACAACAAACAACTCTCGTCCTGCCCACACTCCTCTGCCATCCATATGTGCTCCAACAACAGGCATATCATAGTGATGAAAATAGCGCAGGTAAAGCAGACAAGGAACAGCACATTGATTCCATTGCTGCACACAACAAGGGACAGCAACAACTCATTTACCACAATCCAATCTTACCTGAGAAATATGTGAAGTGATAACAAAGGCAAGATTCGTGCCCATTTCTGCTGCAGCTTCTTCTTTTTCAGTGTCTATTCCAGCACGAAAACGAGCTAAATAATGCACAATAACATTTATGAATATAGTGAATACTTATTAGCAAAAAAAACAACAATGATTGGTTACCATGCCCTTAGCAACGTTAAAACTCCTCCCAACAAAATCTATCGTCAGTAGAAAGCAAACAAATTACAAATCGCCGAAACAATCTTAACTTATCGCTTCAAGTGTCGTACAGCAAAAAGTGTACGTGAGTAGGCATCGCAGTTGGAAAACAAAACATCCTAACAGCCACATTATGAGACTTTTGCGTTTACTTTACCAAAGTTACAGGTCCCTTCATCAAATTGCACCTCATTCATCAAAACTCATTCTTGCTAAAACAACAAACCGCTTAAAAACAGCCAAAGCAATCGTACTTAATCCAACGAAGTGTTTTGCAGTAAAAAATTCAACGCAATCAGGCAGTGCAAATGGAAAACAAAAAGTTGTGACAGCAACTGCACCTATTTCTGAAACGGTTAGTCTAACAAATAAACTGAGAAATAAAGCAGAAACATGTATCTACACACACTCATAAAATGGGTGCTTAATCTCAAGAAACCACCAAGCAAGTAATTGCCAAGCACTTGGTAGGGTTTTAGCACCTCTCCACGAAATTACGCCTCATTACTCAAATTCAAATGTCATTAAAAAACAAACAACCCCACAATCTGCTGCAACAGTCGCAATTTATCTCTACACGCCGAAAAATGCACATGAGGAGACCTTGCAGTTGAAAAGTAGCCGTCAACATTCACATTAATAGGCATTTGCTTCTACCCCAACAAGTATGTGTATAAAAGGAGAAAGTTGACATTTAAAGTACCTCACAACAACTGACTAACTAAAAATACTCGAAAGTTACTCAATACTTACCGGGCTCTCAACTTTTAGCAGCGGATAAAGGCGCATTACTCCACAAAAATTATCCCCAAAAACGCGCACCACTTACGCAAGTCGCGCACAAATCCGATTAATCAGTTCATAGTTCGTCCGGTAAAACAAACGAATTTTGAATATTTATGTATTTACGGTGGGATTATAATTACGACAAATACTTAAATTTTCGACTATCGCGTACAAGTTAAGTAGCAAACACTGTAGTACTTTGTTTGTTAGAACTGCCGGTTTCTGTCAAGGACACAGAGGTGGCCGTATTGCCCTAGCTGCGTGGGCTGGCGGCCGGGCCATGCCAGCAGCCTATTTCCCTCTGTCCGGTGAATAAATGTATTCTACCCTGCCACTTTGCCTTCTTTTGCCTTAAGAAAGCCTCGGGACGCTAGAAACACACTAATTCCAATTTACAAAGTGAGCAATAAGAGAAAGTTGTTAATATTTGTATATCAGTAATGCAAATGCATAATAGTGATACTGTTAGGTTTGCCAACAAATCGTGAAAGTGGTTCGAACTACAGCGAGCAATGTCGTTTTGTCAAGTAGCTGTACACTTCAATTTGCTTCAAGCATGTGTTTTGTAGCAAAGTTCACATTCAAAACAAATAGACGGGTTGCTCAAATGGGGCAATGGACTGACCCTACCCACATGGTCTTGCATGTGTCAATCACCTTTACAAAAGATACACATTTCTATGAAATTCCGTTGAACGTATTCTTGGCTGGTGAAGTGTAAGCTACGTTTTGAGTTGGCAATGTCCGGTTACGATGCCTGCACATCTCACTACACGTAGACGCGGTGGCACAGTAGCCAACTTCTTAATTACTTCCTGATTCAAGCATCAACTTCGTAATTGTTTCCTCATTTGAGCATCAGTCGCATTGGCAGCTGTTCCATTCGGTGGAGTGCTACCTGACCTTCTACCTCGTGTGGTAGCTGTCATGACATGACTTGTAATTGTCTGAACTTACCTGATCTGCCAATAACTTAAATGCTATTGTGAAAACTAATTCGATTTTGCTAAGTTAGTTGATCATGGCAATTTAACAGGATTACTTTTGTGTGAATTGATTTAAACTTTTTGAATCCCTCTGTCAGGGGACATGGGAAGGCTAAGGGAGTATGAGACATGTTTACTGATCCACAGATAATGTTAGGGCCAAGAATCGCACCCATAATCTTTCACTCTTGTGAGTTTGTCACTGCGGTCCCTTCCCCTTTTCCTCCTCCTCCTTTTCCTTTTTCCCCTCTGCCTCATAATCCCACTTCCGAGTCAGCTCCCCATTGTGGGGTTCAAAGGCTCCCTTGAAGGCAAACGAAGGCAAATATCAGGGTAGAATGCATATATTCAACAAGCAGAGGGAAGTGAGTTGCTGAAACACTTTTTACCGATGACTGCATCATCTTATACTTTATCGCTGACTTTTTGTCCAATCCACCCTCGAAGCTTAACAACATGTCAATCAGTCTACATTAACTACAGCTATTTGGTCGTCAAGCCTCTCTTTGTCCAGATCGTCTGCAAAGCCTCACATTTCTCTGTCATTCACGACCAGTCTGCTTCACTCATTGCACGCTGTCACGTGCATTTCAAATTGCCGTCTTCGATCCAACGGTCGATGTGCTGTCAGGTGCATCGTCAGTAGGTTCATATTTCCGTGATTCACTCGCGATGTTGTCGGAAGAAGGAGTGCTCTACGCTGTATTTCTTCCCGCGTATGTGAGCTTTGCACTGCTCAATTGGAGCAGTAGTGCACTGAACCTACTCACATGATCCTACATGTGGGCAATTGTTGGAATCGCTGGAACCCTTGTCGGCTGTAAGTGTGTCCATTTCGCTAATAAATCTGCTGCCTTGTAGATGTGACAAGAAGGAAAGGCGAGGCGGGGGAGCGCCACCGGCGCTCAGTTGGAGTTGAGGCGCGACCCTGTGGGCGCCACCACCGAAGGCTGCCACCGGCCTCAGTGGACTGGGATGCATCCAGTTTTGCAATCTCTCCCCTTCGTGACGAGGAGGTTGCACCGGCCACTGGGACCGTGTGTCCAGGCACCGACCCAAGTAAGTCTTACTCCCTTCTTTCCCTCCTCCTCCTCCTCCACCTCGTACAGGTCAAGCCACTTTGTAGGAGTTACATAGCGGCTCTGGATCAAGGCATACTTCATGCTTTTGTGCTCAATCACTTGGTCCATAATTACTTGCAGGCTCAGCATACGTCATTCAGCTGACTTGCTTTCAATGTTTGGGCAGCTAGCAGTAGCATTAGCGCTATTTCCACTTTAAAGCACTTAATTTACAGGCATTATCCACGTCGATATGGTCTTGTTGCATCTTTTAGCTGAGCGCTGGTGGCGAGAGTGGAATGCTCAGCGCCCCCGTAAGCTCTCCGTACTCATACGCTCTCCTCCTCCTCCTCCTCCTCCTCCTCCTCCTCCTCCTCCTCCTCATTTCTCATCCTCACCATTCTCTTTTTCACCTATTCTTTTAGGGCCAAAACACCAACCCGGAGTAAGAAGAGAACGCGCAGGAAGATGGCGCATCTTCTGCTGTTTACGTTGTTAGGGATCACTTGCCTCCTTTCTTTTCCCCTCCTCCTTATCCCTCTTCCCCACACCCCATAGCATTATTGTATCGTGCTAACAGAGTTTCGTCACAGCAATGCCTTCTTTTTGCCTTCTATGTGGGCAGGGTTTGATAAAAGCTAATGCGAAAATCATTGGTGGCTCGAGTGAGTGAGTGGGTGTGCAAGATGCTGCCATTTCAACTACAAGGATTCATTTAAGTGTTGGTCAACTATGTCACTTTTAGTGAGTCATGGGTAAAGAAGGTAGCCAGTAATCCAGCTACCGACTATTCAACACACTTTCCGCAATGGAAATATATGATGGACATACACACGTGCGAAGTGCTCTTCTCTGCTCATGTCTCTCCTCGCCTCTCTGCTTTAACATCGGCTGCCCTGTTATTCCAATGCTGCACACTTCGCATGGAGGCGTCGAAACAACACCAGCGACAAGATGAACTAGTGTGGTTGGCCAATCACCAAATGCTCACATACGCAGAGGTGTGGCTGACTCCCCAGTCTTACATGCACATTTCTTTCATCGCATCATTTTTCTTTTAAGTTAATGCTCCATCATTAGGTGCGAAAGTCAAGTCTTTAGTGATGTATGGTCGGTTTGGGTGGGATAGTGTGCCGCATCACAGCGATGACCTTAACGCACTACCTCTCGTACGCAACGATCGGCAAGAGTCCCTCCTCCACTGCAACACATCTGCTACGGCCTAATAACGAATGCAAGCAAGTCTGACGAAGTCATTTGCACGAAATGCATTTCAGCGCGCTGTGAGTAGTCGGGATTCGAGTTTGCTTCATTGAGTCCATGCAAGATGGCAATGCAAATTTTGTAACAGAGCAACACATGTATGCTGGTACCTCTTTACATTAGCCACGACTGTAGTACTTTGTTTGTTGGAACTACCGGTCTCGGTCAAGGTAACAGAGATGGCCGTACTTCCCTACCTGCGTGGGCTAGCCTCCGGGCCATGGCAGTGGCCTATTTCTCTCTGTCCGTTGAATATATATATATGTATATATATACATATATATATGAGGATTGGGTGTGCCTTTGCCGATCTGCGCCTAGCCCTTAGAAGGATAAGTAAGGCAGCATTGCCGTCTTGGCTTTTTCTAAATGTTTCAGGTACAGTGCTTTCGGAATACCTGGAGGATGTGGAGATGGTGGGTACTCCACGGCACGTCGACAGTTGGTGGACGTGGTTCTATCGAACCAAGAGGTGACTCAGCCTTTCTATGCTTTGCCTCCTCCACTGTGTCCTGTTTCCGCCAATGTCTCTGGTGCCACTTCTGTCGTTGCGTATGCGTGAACATCATTGGTGAGGACATTCGTTCCTTCATCCAACGATTCCTATCGCAACAACAATATCGTAAGTCCTTTACATTCATTAGGCGTTATCAATGGCGTCTCGCCTTTCTGCAACACGTTGCGACGCAAGAGCTTCAAGTAACTACAGATTTACTGCGGATAATGTGTTTTGTCTGGGTGTACAAGTGAATCATTCATATCAAGTTTCGTGCTTTTCTTGGATTTATGCAAAGTTTCTATGCAGTTAACTTGCTCATTAAAATGCAAGCACTGTCTTGACTTATGCAAGTAAACGAAGCCAAACCAAGTGTGATGTGCTTGTAACAGGTTATATCAATGTTTGTTTAAAAAACGGGTTTTTTCGCAAGAAAAACACGGCTGGAAAGGTTTTATTTTTTTTAAGTTGTCAGGTTTCTTGTATTTTGAAAAGGTAGAAAGTGTTGGAGGGAAAGATGGAAATGCATTTTGCAGCCTTAAAGTACTAGCAGTAGTCAGTATTTGCGGTTGAACTAATTGGTGGAAAGGCTTAAACGCATTAAAGGGTGTGAATTTTAATATTACTAACTCCATTCGCTGATGCGAAAGCCTAAGTTGGCATTAGAGTGGGCGGATCGGTGGACACTTTCGAAAGACTGTCGCCTTCACTTCAAAAGTCGTTGGATGAGGAAGTGTGGCGATGCTTTAAAATTTGCATATTTCGTAGTCTTTGATGAAGACTGTTTCAGCGACTGGTCTGGCAGTAAAGGAAACAAATTTTCTGGCAGAAATGTGAAACCTCGATTTTCTAAATTGGATTTCTTGTAGAAAAAGTGGTAAGAATTGTGCAAAGGTAGTAGGGTGGAAATGTCAGTCATGAAATAATATTTTGTGCTTGTTTATGCGGACCTACAAAGGGTAGTGGTGGGGACGTAGATTTGGTTGGAATAGCCTCCTTTTTGGGTCCGGCAGATGTGAAAGTGGAAGAGGATGGAAAAGTAGTGATGTGTGTGAAGTGATGAAAATGACGTCATTTGCACTTGTAGCGAGCTAGGAGGCATGAATGTGTCACGGAGTGGCCTCGTGGACACATTGAGGCGAATGCTCAGACCAATTGTGGGCTCGTATCGGCCGGCGGTGTCATTGGTGGTGGTGGTGGTGGCTGTAGTGCCAGCGATCGATCCTCCTTCAATGATCTATGGCTTCAATGGGCAGTCTCGAGGCGTTATTTACCGACTCACTCACCCATTCACCGACCAACTCACTCGCCAGCCCATGCTCTGCCCGATGCCGTCAAGGACATAGGATGTTTGAAAGAGGTGGTTGGAAGTACCCTCCCGTCTGTGCAGAATACCACACGTGAACCTGTTCCCCTCCCCTACCCTGCTCTGTCCTCCCCTCCTGCGTTCCTCTCTCTTCTGCCGCCAACACTGCTGCTGCTGCTGCTTCTATCCTTGCCTGGAGCTTTCTCTCCCAAATAAGCTCTATTTAATTATAAATTGGTCCTAGCAAGCCATCACGATGTGCCTCTTTTGTCGTACTGAATGGCTACCTAGCCTCAAAACCTATGCAACAACTTATTGCTCACCCGAATTGCTAGCTTTTGAACTACTGCAAGAGGTCAACTGACTTGTTTGAGTCTTCTTGCGAATCACTTGAACCCTCCAGGACGAGCTGGCAAGAGAACCACGTTGAGCTTGTTTCAGGTTTGACTGACAGCAAGATCAAATCACTACATGCATTAGCTAAGGGCAAGAATCTGCTTTCACGTTGTTGTTTTAGAGATAAATGGATCAACTTCCATCTCATCTGCGGAGTTGCCAAAATTTATTTAGGGCCAGTTGGCATCAAATATCATTTCCCTCCAGCGGTGGTCAAGTCGTTTCTATAATCTTTTGGCGTCATGTCGGCGCTTTGCTAAGGGATAATGCCCGATCAAAGCTGTCAGTTAGTTGATGGGCCATTCAGTCGTTCTGGAGTATGGACAATAGCTATTCAAGTTCAAATCTAGCTGACTTATTAGGTAGCAGATTGTGGAGGTCTGCAGGTACCTATTAAGGAGCCGACTGAGGTAGGTGATGAGCTTTTCATTAACTAGACTGCTAAGCAGTTGGAATTCTGGGAGCCACGGCCGCAACAAACATGAACGGCCTTTCTGACTGCTGGCCTCCTTACCCATCTCAGAAATCAAAGACACGGTAGCATAGTTGTTGACAACTAACCGTGCCAAGGGATTTGTCTCATTAGGATTTTTGGGTGATTGGATAGCAACTTGGTCAGGTGAATGAGTCAGATGGCAAATCATTCAACTTACGTGTGTGACAGCGTCAAATTACTAAATTTGGTTGAAGACATAGGTTTTAGTTACAAAGCACCTATGCAAAACATAAACAAGAGTTTCAAGATCTCCGGTTGAGTTCTAACCCACGCTCGATTACCTTCACATCCATCAAGTCTGAGGCAATCAGCTACAAGGATTCGCCTCATTATTAGGATCTTCGTCACCCCCACGACAGAGAAGGACTTTTACAAACCTATCCATCTACTTTGACGTCATCTTCTTAAAAGAAGTAGATCAATACAGGTAGGTGTCATCCACTTTGATTGGCAACATTATGAGTGGAGGATGATGAGGATTAACCACTGCATCATTCACCAATTGAGACGGTTCTCCAACTACTTCGCCATATCGATACACTTACGATATACCAAAACTAGGCGAGAGGCGTTCGGCGAAGACGCATCTCGCTACGGAGTCGTTGTCATCCGCCCTCGAGGGAGGTGGGTACTCACTAATCCAGCATAACCCTCATCACTCTGCTCCATTCATTGCAGTACCTATGAAGAGCACTCGCTGCCTGCACTCACTGGATGAATCGGGTTGCTTGATAGCTAGAGATCTGGCCATTAAGTAGGTTGTGGACCGTAGCAATTTGCAGCGCAAAGGATAGCATTGTTGGAATTCCTGTGGGGCGCAACCTCTCCTTCAGCCTCAATCCGATTCCATGAATGCTTTGAATGCTGGAGGAAATTGCTTACTCTACTTGGCATTACTTCCTCTACTTAATGGATTGCTTATTAACTTGAGACGTAGCTTCTCTTACCCTCACCAACTATTGTGACCCATTTAACATGTCAGAGCTACTGCAGCAGAGATGACAGTTCTGCCCAAATTGGTCGACTTAACCTAAGTTTTACGGATTGTAGTGGCATAGTAACACAGGCGCCCAACGGTTAATCTGGGCAAATGAGTGTCAAGCAACAGATGACACACCTCTCAGACTGCTTGATACTGGCATGGTAGCTAGAGAGAGAATTAAGTGTTTTTTATGGGTAAGTTCCAAGCCAGTCGGTACAGGTGCAGTTTCGTTATGAGCAAAAGAAAACACATACACGTACACACTCGTCTTTGAACACTTGGTCGTCTTCTTTATCAAAGCCCACCAATGTACGAAATGGCGCTGGGGCAGCAGAAATGTCAATCACACAAACAAGCGGCCGCCTTGGAAAGGAGCGTCAGTTTCGGTCATGCAGACACTGAATAGAAATGAGAAACCACTGATAGAGTGTTCCAATGACTTTACTAGCACAATCGGAAATCGCAATTATTCTAGGCTTAAAAGTTATTCTGTTAAGTTTTACATGGACACTTTAGCAGGTTAGTCATACAACTCCTGTCCCACTTTGAATAAAACTAAGCATTATGGGCATATATTTCCATTTTTAAATTAACTTTCGTGATGAGTGTTGCACAATTTGCTGTTTAGGTGCAAATAAACAGGAAATAGTAAAGCCGTATTGGTTCTCTGAAGGGAAACGCTATCGTCATTCTCCGTGTTATCAGTGGCTAGAGAGCTGTCACTGAAATGAACCAAGCGTGGAGCGTTTGGGATCCAGGTCGACCACCAATTATCGTTGTTATTGAGACGCGGAAGATGTGTTACAGTGTACAAGCACGAGTGCCTTGAATGCAAATACTGTTGAATGCTCAAAATGGAACTAAGCACATGGGTTTTTATTTCCAAGAATTGATTGGTAAGGACTTATTAGGACATCACAAAATTGCATGAGTGAGTAGAAGAAGGCAGGGCAGAGGGAGCTGGACTTCTCAAAGACGGGAGCGGCTGGATGCCAGAAACGCTCCTCTTAATGAGCTGCAGTATTTGAAGCAACTTCTAAGCATCTGCCTATTTACCCTCTTTTGCTAAAGAAGGAAAACTACGTGTGCCACATAAAGCGCACCACGATCAGTCTGACTGGCCCAATCATGAGCCGCACACGCACCTGTCTTTCCATGCAAGTAAACACGGAAAGACGTCTCGTAGATGCATTCGTTGTTTGACCTCATCATCAAGTCACCAAAATGTCGGAAGGGCTTTATGTCTGGCTCATCGATCGTCGAGGCGAAGATGACATGACTCTGTCGCTGAGACATTATTGATTTCCGATAACTCCAACTTACCAACGGAGAGGTGTTACACATCGATGCCGACTTCAAACATTACTTTATGATCTAGTACGTCCGATCCTGCCCCAAGATAAACCACAAGTCTAAATATTCGTCTTCCTCCTTCACTTAACTTAAGAGGCGTACCTGGCTGTCCAAAGGGCAGTGCAATTGCAGTCAACTCGCAAAGCCGTTGTCTCTTCCGACTTCTTGCCCATTACTGTGCTCCGACCTGCTTACTGATCACTTCCTGAACTAATCCAATAACTCTTGACTATCTTCTGAGTATCTTCTTTAGAACTGCTGCTGCTGCTTATTTTCTGACTTACTGTCACCACACACACTCGATTGACAAACGATTAATCAGACTTGTAAATAACCATTCCCTTTCCTGCAAATAACTGATGCCTAATTGCCTTCCATACATTTCAACAGCTCTTCCGCACAACATCGGCTTCGCAGCATGATAGGCGCTGACAATCCACATGCAAAACAAAAGTGCAGTCACAAGTCACAAGATTTCAGTTTGTGTTACTAATGTGCATGCTTTTAGTGTTCTTGGTAAACCGGCCCACTGATTCACGAGGTTTAGATCAAACTCAAACGACACACATTTAGTATCAGCCAGTACCGTGACCACTGCAACCTCTTCCACTACAAAATGTCATTCAGACATCGCGGATGCCAGAGCCTCAAGGAATGGCAGCTGAATGTTCACTTCATCGTTATGAGGTTTGATTAGTGGGTCATCTTCAGGCCCTGGCGTGAGTTGACCGTAATCGCATTGGTAGAGTAGGATTTGCCACTCCTCTATGGACAGCCATGCGCGCTCCTTAAGGCAGGTGAGGATGGGTGGCGCATATTCGGCCTTCTAGTTTATTTTGGGTCAAGTCTGAGCGCACTAGATCATCTAATCACTCACTCCTTCGATCTTTGATGCACTAACAAGTCTCTATCACTTTATTTCTCCAAGCAGTTGCCCAATTATTTTAAATTGAAATATATGCTCCCAGCTACCCTCTAAGTACTCAATAGCACTTGCATTTAAAGCATTTATACTACTCATCCTTACCTCTCTTGAGTACTCGCTAGCATTAATGCTCCGACCCGTTCAGCTGCTCAACTACCTCGTTAGCCGACTGTTTTAAATAAGAAGGAGCTAGAAGCAGCAATGCACAGCAGTAGACTTTCCAATGAGACCAACGCAGGCCACCAATTCATAGCAACTGGAATCATTATTTGAATATGTCTTCTTTGTACTTCTCGTCAAGCATGTTGCGCTGACTGATGCGTGAGGATTCACATTGTCATCATATGCTTCTAGCGCTCGTTTCGCCCACATGCAAAGATTAATAAATACACACTAGTGGTGAGGAGGCGCCTTCTCACGCGGCAGCTTGTGCGCGGCTTTCTCGTGTCCTCCAGCAGGCAGACGTTAGAAGCACGCACATGTACTACTGAGATAACGCAAGTAGCACCGGACCACATAGATTTTAGATGCCTTTTATGGTTGACAATCGTTTCCTTCACGTAGGTTCTTTATGATGGCTAAAGAGGCGTGGCAGTAAAACGACACTAGTTTAGAATCATTAGACCTGTAATGGAGTGTTCTGGATAAGGGGCAGGGGGAGGAATGCAACTCACAATATCCTCCCCAATACTCATTTTGAGCAGTGGCAAAGGCACCCGTATCAACGGTAATGCTGGAAGCAGTAAGGTAACATAATGTGAGATCGCATGAGACATTGCTGTGACTCTTAAGATAAATAGAAGGATGTCGTCTCACCTTTAAGTACAGAGGTAACGGAAGGTGTTTAGTAGAGTAGAAGAGAGAAGCACCACCAATTCGATAAACGAGGAATGAAAAGGCATATCGCAAACGAAAGCAGCTAACACAAGTATTTTAGCAAATATGAACCAAACAACCAATAAGTAGCAAGAACATCGTAAGCTACTTATTTTCTGATTCAAGATTAATTGCTTTTAACTCAAAAACTAGGATGAGGACAGGCGCGAAAAATCACTCATCACAGATACCATAAACGAAGCTCAAAACACATAAACAAATAAATTTAACCTTATTTAACTAAGTAATTGTGTACGGGAGTCTTTTTAATCACCTAGGAGTTGGTCCTCATTGTAGGGCATGAGATATCGCTAATTTCGTCTCAGTTTTCGCTTGCAAATCAGCTACTTAAATTACTCGTTAATAGCATGTGCAGACTCCCAGATACAAGTTTAAATAATATTTTTGAAGTTAAATAGCCGATCATAAAGCCGACCACATAAAGCTGCTGCCAACAAACGCTAAGCACAACCTTCTCGTCGAATTGAAGTCCACGGGCAGCACGCAGAGTAGAAAGGTCTAACTACCATCCACATTGTGCGCGTCCGTCCACAGGAGAGGTTAGGTCTAACTAATTAGCCACATTCAACTTTTGTAGGAGCCAGAACCGACCCAGAGAGAATTTGACCATCTGCATGCTTTGGATTTGGTAAAGGTGACCAAGGGGCAGGAACGAAGCATCGTCGTCCATTTGCTGAGCGGATTAAAAACCTGAGAAATGAAATCTCGCACTGCGCCAGCGCCGAATAAGTCGCAGTGTAGACCTGTTTAAATCAAACTTAGTGTGTAACATTTGTCTGCAGTCGGTTCCTTCCAGCACTGACCTTAAATCACTTGTTGCAGTGGGGCTATATACTCACACCAGTGCAGATATATAAGTACAATGCTTCCTCATTCAAAGACGCCTTCAACTTCTCTGCTTTCATCTTGCCATTCCTATGAACAGTAGCCTCGTTCCTGTTTGTTATTGTCTCTAGCGAATTCGGCAGGCAACGAATTGTCTCCTTTTGTTCCTTGTATTAAAAATGTTGGGCATAGGTTGTTAAATCTAAAGTACAACGAGGGGTACAAACGGGCAGGATGGTTGAAAGAACCACCGACTTCTCATCCACCTACCTACCCATCTATGTTGGGTGCACTATCCACCCGCGCATGGAGATCATTGCACTGCGCAGATCCCAATGACGAATCGACTGAGGCTTGACTTGACAGATACTCCGTTCGAATCATGCAAACATGCAACAGGGTGTGGCGAAGGGAGAGGAGAGAGGGGTGGGTGGACCAGGAGGAGATCGACTCCTAACCACGGAAACAGTCTTGTGATTTTACATGCACCAACTTTGCAATATTGCTCACTTTTTTATTTAATATGCTTAATATCGGTCCAGAGAGTTAAACATCTTCTGTGGCCGCCATGCTGTGAGGCTTCATAAGAGATCTAGGCGAAGTGAGAATTATAAGTGTAATTTAATGATCCTTGTGGATCATATCCAAGGTTAATGCAATAAAGAGAGTGAGGGAACAAAGCGGCTAAATAGCTACGAGAATATTATGAAAGATGTTGGTTTAGGAGCAGAATTAGGAAGAGGCGGAGAGAGATTAGAGCCTAGAGTAGGGTGCTCGTCCAGTTGGAGGAGTAGGATTGCGTTTCGTGGTTCTAATTTAATCTGTGGCTCGGTAATCCCATCTCTTGTTCTTGTAGCCTCCTCCTACCTCCTGATAAAGACCAAGTAAATAGATCGAATTTTAGCATTTGAATCAGGGATTCTGACAGGTCGTGTTAGGCTAGTCTAGGAGGGCAATGTCCACAACTTCAAGAAGGAACGTTTTCATGCTCCTCAGAGGATTCGAGGAGCTCGAGTGGATCGTCGAGCTCTGCAACACATCTGCCACGTCTAAGTGGCAATGATGAATGATGGTTGGCCTTGTCCGCAAGTGCTCTCTAGCCACAGGTACCACGCAGTCGCAGGATAATGTTTCTCCTCAAGTACCCAATACAATTTCGATAGCCCCCGTTTATTTGAACGAAGTAGCTAATGGTCTAACACTTAACATGAAAGTTGGCTTAAAAATAAAAAGATGTGACTACAAATGCTTAGTCTTCTTAAAAGTGGAACATGAGTTGCATCGCCAACCGGCCAAAGTGTCCTTGTAAATTTAATAAAATAACTGTTGGACTCCAAAAATATACAGCTGCTGTGATACCGTAGTCGTTGAAATCATCTCGCAGTGATTTCCTTCTGAATGAACGCCGACCCATCTAGTGAGAGAAGTAATGACAAGTCGCCAGCGCGGTATCAAGGCTAATGGGTGAATTAGCCGGTCCAGTTACTCAGTCAGAAAAATGGCTAACCAACCATGGAATGGCATCGTAGTCAACTCAAGCATCACCTATTTCGCCCCTTAGCCATTCAGAACAATGCATTTAATATGTTTGGACAATGCATTTGTGTAATGTGCGGACCACCCGATGGGACATTGATAAATCAGACTCACGGACGAAATACAGGATTATTGGCAGACGTGAACTAAGAAAAGTGACGCAGTCTCTTCGCATCCTGTCAGGTTCATCAATAATACCGTCGTGCTAATTAAGTCACAGTAAACTTTAGACGCTCTTCAATGACGTAAGAGGAGGTAGAAACGGCTTATTAGCGTCTTTATTGTTATGAGGTGGGCACGGTTGCCATCTGCGTTTGTATTAGAGAGACACCAACCAGAAGGAGGATGGTGATGGCATTGATAGAATCTAGAGAGTCGAGACGTTGGGAATGTCTGCAATTCCAACGGATTCCAAGTCTGCTGACAACCATTCAAAGGTCAAGAGCAATCAGTTACTGGTCGGAATGACCACCAAATCAATAATCAGTGGCCACAGATCTGCATCTTTATTTAGGCGAATTTCCAAGCATGCAGGTTGTTCAGGCACTGCTTCTTTTTGACTGGAACATCATCTTGCGGACGCCACAGTGGCAAAGGAATAGCTTTTAGGCAGAGCGAGCTGTTACTGTGTGTGGAATTCTTGGCTGCAAAGTTAGCAGCACCGCGCCAACAGATGGACATGAGGGCGATGGAGTGCGTGCATGTAGGCGACAATCTCCATCACTGATGAAGTGATGAACGAGGTAGCGTGATGAAGGCTAAGTGCGATTAGAGAGGGACAAGTGTCATCGCTGTATCGCTTTGTCACTGTAATAGGTGCTGCTCCAATTAGCCGAAGATGCAGACACACACGCCGACCTGTCAACTTGTACGGCCAGATTGACCACCGCATAATCCACCAACGTTGATGGTCTAGTAGCCGCGTCTTTGCATTGATTCTTTTGCAGCATGCATTTTTTGGAATAAATAGTCATCTTAGTTGAGCAAAGCACGTTTGGTGGGCATTAGATTACATGAAGAGATGCTTGAAGTTGGCATGGGTGAGCACCACCTCTCCGTAGGTTCGTTAGAGTTGTCAGCAATAGATGGTTTCTCTGCAATGAAGTCATATCATCTTCAGCTCCCACAATTAATGGGTTAGACATTTGGCACTTTTGGAATTTTAGCGGCATAACAACGTTGCACAGCAAACTTTTCGGCGCAATGCCATTCTCTGTCTACCTTTCATTTACCCAGTTTATCAAAAATGAACTCGCTTGTTGGCCTGCATTGACAGGCAGTTGTGCGCTGCTCGTGACTAAAGTAGCTGGATTGTAGTCCTTCATTTAATTTCGTTCTCCAATCAATTCACCTTAATATGCCGCCGATTCCTCGCTACTCTCTTCCTTCCTGACTTTCGTTACATTGAAACGAGTAGAATGAGAGCAAGTGGCGAGCACTCCTCATTGCTGGTGAGGCAATGAGCGGGGCCGAGTGATGAGTGAGAGAGAGTCCAGTTCTCCCTTGCAGGAGGATGACGACGCTTCCGTAGTGAAAAGCGTATTCGCCGAACGCTTTTCGTGTAGCACTGATGAATACTCAGCCAAGCCTATATATAGCGAATATGCCGACATAACAGAGCGCTTGGAGCTCCATCCCCATTGCTGAATGATGCCATAGTTGATCTTTACCACCCTGTTCCTTTTACTGGATCGCCATTAAAGGAGATGGACACCGACCTGTATTTGGGCAACTCGTTTTGGGGAAACAATAATCAAGTGGTACACTGATGCTGACTTTGCAGCTAGAATGTGAACGGCAGAGCGAGGCTACTCCTTCCTGTTCACATCCTAGCTGCAAAGTCAGCAGCAGTGTATCAACATATCTGTCATGGTGTGTGGTAGGTTCGACGTTCATCTTTTCCAAGTAGGTGTCCATTTCCTTCGTTGGTGACCCTGCAAGGGAACAAGGTGGTGAGGATCAACTGTTGCATCATTCATTAGTGGGGACGGATTGCCAGTCGTCCTGTTATGTCGGCATATTCGTTATGCATATGCTTGGCTGAGTATTCATCAGTGCTAGACGAAAAGCGTTAGGCGAACACGCCGAACAAGTCGATACACGAGAAGGTAGCCTTTTGGAGGTGTTTGGATCGTTCTTCCAAGTGCAGTTGACATGGAATGCCATTTAGTAAGACGTCAGTTGAATTGTCATAATGGCTTCTCACTCCAATCCAATCCGATCAGTTCTGTTATGCCTATTGTACAAATTATCATACCACAACGTCAAATAAATGCTATTAAGACTTTAACTTATTCCTGATAGGCTTATGACCTATTTACATGCAAGAGAAGAAGCCTTGATTCACCGCTTGCTCTACTCTGGGTAGTTAGCAATAATGGGCACAAGCCAGTGAATTTTCTCAACGCCATTGTATGGGCAAGGTGGCAAAGTGGGCGAATAAGGAGTGGAAGGAGACGGATAAGGTAGATGATGGAAAGGCATTGGCATGCGATGCTTCATTCGAGGATCCTTAATGGCTTGACAGGGTGTCAGTCTTGTTGGTGCTTTGACATTAGGCAAGGAACTTTATTACTGCAAGGCTTTTGAGTTAGATGGAAGAAATAAGAAACGTGCCTACCGTATTTAGCCAGCTTACACCGATAAAACCTTATCATCCCAAAAAAAATTGGGCTAATAATCGCATTCAAATCGTTTGACGCATTGTCCCATGGAAGAGTGTTTGCCAAGTTACCAGTTGCTCGTCCTTTTGCCCTCCCATGGTACCCACGCACAGCATCCAGTCTTCCGTGGATGTCCTCCAAGCACAAAGCTGCGCTGCCTGCTCGCATCCTTGGTGAATGCATAGTCCACATCAGAGAGCAATTTTGTGGCACAGCTCTCCTCCCTACTTCCATCCTTTCAACCTTGACGCAATCATTAGCGCAAATTCACTAACCTTTCGCGGCAGAACAATAAGTAGCAGGTCAGTAAGTAGGAAAAGGGGAGAATGGGCTAAACGTGTCACCAATTAGTTCCCCAATGAGGACGATTGGGATTTCTCTGTTTGCCTAGTTAGTGTCTATTCCGCTCGATTGCCAATGCGCATCCTGCAACTACAATCACCACTAGCTTGCGTACCACTTTCGCCTACAATTCACCCTTTGTTCGTGCCCAAACACGTCTAGGCGTAAGCTGGCCCAAGATGAACCTCAGCTGTTCGACAGGTAGCAAGGAAGTTGGTGCAACTATCCTTCATACGACAATGAAGTCCCCATTGTACAGCCAAATGTAAGACCAGATACTTTCCATCAGTCGCTTGGTGCTTTAACTTGGCTTGCGGTGAGGAAGACATCGACCACTCTCAAGCCATTTGTTTTTATATGTTCGTCTCGGAGAACTTCTTGTCATCAAGAGAAGCCTAGTGCAGTGCACTTGACGTCTTGCGATGCCTCAAAGCTGTCAACTTGGGAAAGACGATGCGTCATTGTGGGAGCTGCACCCCATCATTAGGGTCAATTGGCGCTGAGTAAGGGGAGTTGAATGCTGAATCTGGTGCAGTCATTTGCGGACTTGTTGGTACACCGCTACTGGCATTGCAGCCAGAAATCGTATGCAGAGGAACAGATCGCTCCGCCTGAAGGCTGCTTATCCACTAATGTTGATCAAGTCCATAAGCATGTGGCATGTGTATGATGATGATATATTTACCGAAAAAGCAATGATTACTTGGAACTATGCCAAGTTAAAAAAGGGTCTAGAGTGTCATCAACACAAATCAGTGACACTAAGGGCGTAGGTGCAAAAGAGCCCTTTGAAGGTGTTTGTAGTTAACTTGGACTGCCGTTTGGGTAGAGGAAGGTGGGACTACCAACTACTTCTTATCAATCATTGAAATGGTATCTCGCCCTCGGTTCGCTTAAGTGTTTAACCAATAGCTTTGATGAAATTGATCAATCTCGTTCATTTCTTTGAGGACGTAAATTTTTGCAAGTGATCCATTGCTGCAACAGCACTCTCTCACCACCTCAATGGACGACTACCATCATTGTGCATCGGCCTTAGTAGAACAGGGCGGATCCCATCAGGTCGATAAATTTGGATCTTTCAATACCATTAGCACGTTCTTATAAGGATCTGGTTAAGCAATGAATGGGCTGTGAACATGGCTTAACAGAGAGGAACTACGAGTTAAGCCCAACTCGAAACACTGCGACAATTCAAGCATCTTCCGCTCCATTACTGGGAAATCATCCAGCACAATGAAAGCTATGAATTATGATATCACACTTAGCTGAAGTCTTTTTTGAACACACCTTTTCTCAATTGATGAACGGACAGCCTTTGGACAGAGCGAAAAGCTCCATCCCGTGCGATTTCTAAACACAATGGCTGCATTACGCTGATGCTTTCGGAAAGGTGTGCAATGAGTTCAGCACTTGTCTCTCCCTTCTAGGCCTTCAGCCCATGGAAAGAATAGAGAAATACCAGGTAGAGGACAATTTCCGTTGTTAATATAGCAAATAGGGTAGAGTGATGTGGTTTGTGCTCGTCTGACAGAGAACACTTCTCTCTTTAAGGTAAATATTGATGCCTTTGCATGTGAAAATCGCATCTACTGAATGCCTTTGGCCAAAGAGGACGATTCTGCCTACCATATCAACTTCAATTATGCCAGCAAACTGAAGCAGGCAGAGATCTATCACCATTGGCAAGTGTCAATGCGACGAAAGCGGAGTCAACAACGACGCTACTCTTAGTCTCTCTGACTGCGATTCAGACAGACATATGATCCCCTACCAATACTTGACGTCCGAGAGTCCACAATCCTCCTCCTTCCCACCATCATCATCATCAGCAGCAGCATCTGGATTTTAACAATGACCATCGCAGACAGAGATGTCAAAGACGCCCGATACGCGTCTACAACTGTGCTCCCCTCCACGTCTCTGTGATCAGTGCTACTCTGACCTCAAGGAAGGAGAACATGTCCTCATTGTGACAGTGCGAACTAAAGCGCGAACATCATGTGCCTCTAATTATGTGCTAGTTCATTGCATGAATAAATTGAGGGGATTGCTCTTAACAACATTTGGGCTAACTGCTGGTCACCCCATGCGGACCCTTCAATGCGGCCGAAGTGTGGGATTCAGTTACTGCCACACTGCTCGTAGCTCGCTCGCTGACAAGCTGACTAGCAATTTGATTAGTTAATCATGGGAGATTGGCCAAACTAATCCCTCTTTTTGAGATGATAGTCGCATGACCAAGGTAAGCTCTCGAGAGTTTTCACCCACCATCGCCATGGTTGTTGGTGATGGTGGGCTTAACTCTATCATTTTTTAAAATAATATCTTTGAAGCAACTAAAATGAGTCGTTGATGTAAATGCCTCCACTCGCATTGGTTGGGACACATTCTAACTACGATTGACGGAACCGTTTCTCCTATTGATCTGAGTAGGATGCTTCGCGTTAAAAATATGACACGGATGATGAGTCACAATCACACAATCTTCTTCATCCTTCAACCCTTTAGACCTGTAATCTTCTTCTCTTTACGGGATGCACATGCTTAAACAAAACGTATACGTAGCAAGTGTGCCAGGAGGTAAGCGACGACATTGGTTGGTTGGATGTTTGCTACTAGTTAATTCATGGGACTACAAGTGATACAACTTTGTGAAGACTTTGAATTGAGAAGTTAGAGTCTCCCTCATCTCGGTACTTCTCGCTTCTTGATGCCTATCTCACCAGATTCACATTCAGGCTTCTGGATTGGAGGGCCAATGAGACCTGTGAGGCATGATAAGCTTTACAGCCAATTAAACTTGAGTCTACCCGACCACTAGAGACTCTGTTTTCTGCCTTGTCTTTGTTCTGATTAGTGATTGTGGATGGGCAGGTGGATGGAAGGCCAGTCATTCACTCACCCTTCCACACAATTGTATTTTCTTCCTTCCTTCCTCCTCAACTCACACTGCAGGTGTTACATAGCAGCTCTTGCTTCAGCTCATGCTGCAGTTGGTCAACAATCCCTTGCCTGCTGGTGGTGAAAGTGAAATGCTCGCGCTCCAACAATCTTTGCCGCACATTTTATTCCCACCTGCACACCCTTGTCCTCCTCCTCCTCCTCTTCCTTCTCGGCAAATTTATTGCCGTCATTTTCTGATGGTCCTTCTGCCCTGTACCTGATTCTTGTGGAGTTAAGGCGCTGATCCAGAATCGAAGAGAGCCATGAAGGACCTAAGCAGACCTTCTGCTCTTTTCGTGGTTAGTAGCCGATTCCTTAAATAGCTCTTTCTTTATACACTCCCCTTCTCATCATCCTGGAGGTTAATTTACATGAACTTCAGTGTTACACCAAAGGCTTTGTTGACCCCCCATTTAAGCCAAATCATGCAAAGGGTAATGTAAAATCGTCAGTGAGTAAGGAGGGACCTACGTCGGCAGTACCTGGTTAACGTATAGCTACCGTCATATCCAATATCGGGTACTTGGTCCGCTAGTCGAAAAGAACCGCCGTATCAACTGACTGCAAGTACAAGAGACAACAACAAAGTGATGCTTATGCACCAAAATGGGCAACATTGACCATATTTGGACATCATTTTACGCTCATTAAGGGTAAAACGAGAGAGTTAAAATTGATGTGATGCCCTTGGAGTCATTTTGGATAATAAAACATTAGCTCGACACGTCAAATGAGTCACGCTTGCTGCCAGAATCATGACGCAGGCTAGATCTCTAGATGCTCGTTGATCTACAAGAGAGATATGGTGATTAACTGTTGCGTTCAAGGCATTCATGGAAGCGAATATATCAGCATAAATAACAATGCCGCTCCTCAGAATTCTCTGAACTGCTAACCTACTTAACGGCTCTATAACTGACTAACAAACGAAACAGACCAACAAGTTACCAAGCGTACAAAAGACAAATTTTGTGGTTCAGGAGACATTGCCATTCAACACGGAGCTACTAACTCACAGACCCACAAACAAACTGCACCAACCAGTTACCGATCTATATCGAAGGCAAATTTAGTGGGCTGACACATCCGCACACAACGCATAGCTACTAACTAACTAATGAGTAGTTTGTCGCAGTGCCAGCGTATCATTTAATAAGCCAGCCGGCTGCCTATCTCGTATTCCATTTGAGTTTAGCATTAACCAAACCACATTCTAGCATCTATCAATCAGAGAGCTACGTCAGCTGTCCTTCGGAGAAGACTATTAGAATGTCTGTGTTTGCCCAGTTAGCGTCCACTCCTCCTCGACTCCTTCCAGTCAGCAGATTAAGCACAGAATGCCAATGCGCATTGATGCTTTGCAGCAACAGCATTCTGCAACTGCAACCACAACTTGCGTGCTCCTTTCCGCCACCACATCTAATCGTAAGCTATTCTAAAAAGAACCCCAGCTGTTCGACAGCTAGGAAACAGGTTGATGCACTTATCCTTCACACGATAGTGAGATCCTCATCGCACAGCGATTGGTGCCTTAATTTGGCTTGTGGCGAGTAAGAAATCAAAAACTCTTTAGACATTTGTGCCGCATAGGAGCAGAAACCCATCATTGGAGTTAAACGACGCTAAGTAGGAGAGGTGAACGCTGAACCTTGTGCAGACCTTTACGGACTTGTTGGCACACCGCTACTGACATTGCAGCCACAAATTGCGCACAAAGGTACAGATCGCTCTACCTGGGGATTACTTACCCATCAATGTTGATCAAGACCACAAGCATGTGACCTCCGCATGATGATCGCCCTGTCACTAGAGGAGCAATGCTTGCACAGCCTGCTTACTTGAAAATGTGCCAAAGGTAAGGAAGGGACTGAGAGTGTCATCAACACAAATCAGTAAGGCTAAGGGCGCATTCGCAAAAGAGCCCTTTAAAGGTGTTTGCAGTTAGCTTGGACTGCCAGTTGGGTAAAGGAAGGTGGGACTGCCGACTGCTTCTCATTAATCGTTGGGGTGGTAGCTCATCTTTGGATGACTTGAGTGTTTAACAAGCAGCTTTGAGGCAATTAACTGACCTTGGTCCATTTCTCAAAGATCTAAATTTTCGGGAGCGATCCATCGCTGCAACAGCACTCTCTCGCCATCTTCTGGTCACCTCAACGGACGGCTACCATCATTGCGCATCGATCTTAGTTGAACAGGGCGAATCTCATCAGACCGATAAATCTGGATCTCTCATTGTCAATAACACGATCTTACAAGGATTCTGTGAAGTAATGAATGGGCGATGAACATTACACAGCAGAGAGGAACAAAGAGACAAACCCAACTTGAAACACTGATAAATGAATGGCTTCCATCCTGTGCAGTTGCCGGATAAAATAACAGAATTATGCCGACGCGTTCGAAAGGGTGTGCAATGAGTTCAGCGCTAGTCTTTTCCTCCTTGGCTTTCGTCTTCCTTAAATTAAAAAGAGGAAGAACAAGTGGGGGACAAATTTCATCGGCGACATGGCAAATAAGGTATATTGGTAAAGTCTAAACTCGTTTGACTGAAAACACGCCTTGCTCGAAGGTGAATAATGATACTTGTGCATGAGAATGGGCATCCATCGAATGCTTTTGGCCCAAGAGGACGGTTCAGCCTACCACGTCTACTTCACTTATGTCGATATACCGAAACAGGAAGCGATCTATCAACATTAGCAAGTGCCGATGCGATGACAGCAAAACCAGCAACGACACTACTTCTTGTCTTTCGGGTGGCAATATGGAGACGCATTTGATTTCCTACCGATACTCTACGTCCGGGAATCCCCTATCACCAACGCAGTCAACATCAACACTAGCATCTGGCTCGTAACCATGACCAATGCAGCCAGAGGCGCCAAAGACGCCCGATTAAGCCCCCACAACTGTTCTTTCCTCCTCGTCTCTGCAATAAGTGCTATCCTGATCTCAAGGAAGGAGGTTATGTCCTCATTATGACAGTGAGAACTGGGATACGAACAACATGTACCTCTAAGAGTGTGTTAATGCATTGTTTGAATGAATTGAGGGGATTGTTCTTAACAGCATTTGGGTTACCTGCTGGTCACTTCATGTGGACCCTTCAACGTGGCCGAAATGTGATCTTTACTGACTGCCACACTTCATGCTGTTCCCTCGTTGGCGAGCGAACTATCAGTGCGATTATTAGTGCGAAGAAATTGTCCTCTCCCTGTTTGAGAGGATAGTCGCATGATTGGGATGAGCTGTCGGAATAATTCCGCCCACCATCGACATAAAGTGGGCGCCACCAGAACTGATTTTATCCACGTCGGGCAAAACACATTGAAATTACAATTGACGAAACCGTTTTCGATGCTGATCTGAGTAGGATGCCTTGCGTTGAATGTGATACAGACAACAAGTTACAATAGCCCATTCTCTATTCTTCTCTCCTTCCTTAGATTAAAGTCCTTCTCTTCTTTACGGAGGACTCACGCTCAAATGAAACAACCCATTGCAAGGTGTGAAGACAAACCATTTGGACAATCGAAGATACACGTTGACACGATGGATTTGGGGACAGGCTAGCATTGTGAGGTTGTGAAGTAACTTCCACACGATTGCCCAATTACTTTGAATGTTCTTGAAGAGGATGAAGGATTCCAAGTTGTCTAATAGTCCGAATGTTGCACTACCCTTGCCAAGGTGAGGTGGCAGCAGCATTACTTACAATCCATTGACTAATCAGATGTACAAGAGCAGTTCGTCTAATCCCAACGTCCATGCATAGGAGATCGTCGCATGTCTACAGTGAGAAGTCGGTTTTAGCATCTATGCAATCCCAATCACGTCATTAGGTCACTTTGCGAGGTTCTTTGACCGGGAATTCAAAAAGCCCTGTCAGCGTTACTGTCCGAAGACCACGACGGCGACAGAATAGTTAAGCCCTGCTGTAGACATTAGTCTGAAGCTAACTGGAGCACCACTGCAATCACTGAAATGCCATATGTCCTTCACCATTCTTTGGTAATCAGGACTAGGAGAAGGCTAAAACAATGAGAGTTGTGGCCGTTGAGCCACGGATCATACTAAATCCACGATCTGAATCCCTCCACCTATGCGACTGTAATGCACTTAGCACCTTTAAATCCCAAGCAATCTTTAGACACCACACGTGCACAAGCAAATCACAAAATCAAACAACTTAACAAATGGGACTTAGCAGCCTTACACCTTTAACCTTACAAACACGTAACTATACCTCTTACTCCTCCTTCTCCTCCCTTCCCCACCTCGACCTCATTCTCATCATCCCAATCATTCTTACAGGACAACTCTTTACAAATTCAATCTCTTTATTTGAGTTGTTGGCCGCATCGTCGCGATTTTACTCTTAAGCGATCTGATTGTGATGCTGTCGGCCAGAGAAATGGTCTACGCAGCATTTCTGCCTACGTACGCGAGCTTTGCATTGCTCAATTGGAGCAGTGCAATGAGCTTCAGTCCCTCTCTACTTGGCCAATAATTACGCCGCCTTGTACATCTGATAACGAAGGAAGGTGATCCGAGGGAGCGTCACCAGTACTCAATTGGAGCAGAGGCAAGACCGTGCAGACGCCATCAACAGAAGCTGCCATCGGCCTCAGTGGACCAGGATGCAACTCGCTTTGCAACGCCATCTCTTTCTCATCAACTCACATTACCGGTGCTGCATGCATGACAACTGCATCCAGTTAACCTAAACTTGTTAAGGTCGACCTATCTGCAGCAGCTATCCACACTAACAAATAGCATAATTGGGACGTGTAAAAATAAACTTATTGGATAAAATGCTTCAAATTGTAGCACTACAGCAATCAATACAAACACGAACTTGGTAGCCCTTTTGCCCTTCCATAACAACGATTCAATGCGAGCAATCGCAATCACCACACGAGGAGACGTTGAGCCAGCAGAAATGTCAGTCAAACCACCGCGTCGTCACCCTAGAGCGAAGCGTCAATTGTGGTCATGGCAACGACAATTAAAAACAAGAGGTGATTTGTGTGATAAGAGTAATGCCTCTAAAAACACAATTAATTCAACTTTACGCTTGTATTAAATTTGGCGAGATCGCAACAGTGGGTTAGCGATTCCACGCATAATGGCAATTGCAACAATACATATTTTAGCGCAAATATTTTAAGCACCGAATTTCACATTTAACTGAAATTGTGATGTGCATGCTTAGGGCTGCTTTAGCTATTGAATTGTGGTGCTGCTAAAAGTGAGTTATTTTGTAATAATTCTTTAAATGCGCTTTGTAGGTTAGAGGGGGAAAGTCAATTTGAGCCACGCGACGGAGCAGCGCGGAGACTCGCTGGGGCGTGACACACTCTCGGCCTGAACCCCATATCTCGCCTAGCTGTATTTATCACCCCTTATACATTAAAGATGTCTAAACGTACGCAGACTTCTACTATCAAGGGTAACCAGGAGGGAGAGGAGGAACCCTCTACATATTTGATCTCACAATTATTATCTCACATCTAGCATTGGCTCACTGAAGCAAACTCATGTCCTGGCTACTTACGGCAGGGTGGAAAGGATGGTGTGGAAACAACTTTATGAATGAGTCTACTCATCCATTACCAGACCTGTTCGCATTCGTTATCAAACCGTAGTAGTTGTTGCGGTGTGGGAGGGATTACGCTTGCGAACCGTTGCTTGCGAGAGATAGTGCGTCGTGGTCATTGCTACGCATCGGTACGCTATGGTTTAGCCACTCCTTTGTGTTTATGCTCATTCGATGGCTGGCTAATCACTCTAGTTCAGTTTGTCGTTGCACAATTTTGGCGATCTTATGCAGAGTGTAAAGCATTAGAATAACATGGTAGCCGATGTTGAAAGGAGAGGCAAGGGGAGATGCGAGATGGAAAGAGCACTTCAGAAATGTGTATGCCCATTAAATTGCCATATTACAGAATTCCTGTCACACAGTCGGCAAGCTGGATCGCTGACAACCCTGTCCACACATTTCTCACTGAAATTGACATTTTCGACCAATATTTTGATGTGGCAGCGCCTCTCACACTCACCCACTCAGTCCACCAATGCTCGTATCATTACCATCCACCTCATCCTGCTCACATAGAAGGCGAAAAGAAAGCACTGCTGTGACATAACTCAGTTAGCACGATACAATCATGCTATGGGGTGTGGGGAAGAGGGATAGGGAGAGGGGGAAAAGAGACGGGGCAAATGATTTCTAGCAACTTAAACAGCAGAGGGTGCGCCATCTTCCTGCACATCGATCGTTGGATCGAAGACGACAATTTGAATTGCACGTGACAGCATGCAATGAGTGTAGCAGAGTGGTCGCGAGTGACTAATGATGGCGCTTCTCTACCTCACACTCCTCCCTTGTCACACCTGCAAGGCAGCGGATTTATTAGCGAAATGGACACACTTACAGTCGACAAGGGTTCCAGCGATACCAACAATTGCCCACAGGTAGGACCATGTGAGTAGGTTCAGTGCATTACTGCTCCAATTGAGCAGTGCAAAGCCCAGGTATGCAATCAGAAATACAGCGTAGAGCACTCCTTCTTCCGACAACATCGTGAGTAAGTCACGGAAATATGGAACTGGTGACGATGCGCCTGACATGTCGATCGTTGGATTGAAGACGACAATTTGAAATGCACGTGACAGCATGCAATGAGTGAAGCAGACTGGTCCTGAATGGCTGAGAAATGTGAGGATTTGTAAACGATCTGGGCAAAGAGAGGCTTGACGACCAAATAGCTGCAGTTAATACGAAAGCTAAAAGCAGAATTGAGGGGTCCTCATGGATCATGTTTAATGGTAATTTAATAAAAGGAGGGAAGGAAGAAAAAGTCAGCGATAAAGTATGAGATGATGCAGTCATTAGTAAAAGGTGTTCCAGCAACTCATTTTCCTCTGTCTGTTAAATACATGCATTCTATCTGATATTTTGCCTTTGTATACCTTCAAGGGAGCCTTTGAACCCCACAATAAGGAGTTGACTCGGAAGTGGGGTTATGTGTAGGAGGAGGAGAAGAAGAGGAGAAGGAGGAAGAAGAGGGGGACTGCATTGACGAACTTACAAGTGTGGGAGGTTAAGGGCGCGATTCTTAGCCCTAACATTATCTATGGCTCAGTAAACATGCCTTATACTCTCTTAGCCTTCTCATATCTCTTGATGGTAGGAATCAAAAAGTCCAGATCATTCCACACAAAAAGTAATCCTGTTAAATTGTCGAGCGCTCCCAGCCCTATCATGATCAACTATCCCAGTGGAATCGAACCTGTTTTCACAATTGCATTGGGGTTACTAGCAGATCAGGTAAGTTCAGACAATTACAAGTCATGTCATGACAGCTACCACACGAGGTAGAAGGTCAGGTAGCACTCCACTGAGTGGAACAACTGCCAATGTGATTGATGCTCAAATCAGGCAGTAATTACGAAGTTGGCTTCTGTGCCACTGCGTCTACGTGTAGTGCGATGTGCAAACATCAGAACTAATAGTTGTCATCTGAAAACGTAGCCTATAACCTATTAACCAACAAGGTGCTAGGCGGGATTTTGTACAAATGCGCATCAGTCCATTACTCCAATTGAGCATCGCGTCTATTCGATTTAAATATGAACTTTACTACAAAACGCGTGCTTAAAGTAAATTAAAGTGTACAAATGATTACCAAAATGACATCGATCACTGTTATTTGAACTACTTTTACGATTTGCTGACAAACTTTACAATATTGCTATTACGCATTTATTTTACTGACATAAATTGTTTATTGTTGTTGGTACGTTTGCTACCTAAATTATACGCGAAAGTCGAAACTGTTAGTAGTTGTTGTAATTGTGGTCTTATCAAAGATACATAAAAATTTAAAGCTTGAATGTTTTATCTGACAAACTTTGAACTGATTAGCCAGATTTGTGCGCGACTTGCGTAAGTGGTGCGCGTTTTCGGGGCTAAATTTTCTGGGTTAATGCGCCTTTATCCGCTGCCAAAAGTCGGTAACCCGGTAGGTATTGAGTATCTCTTTATTGTTTTTAGCTAGTTAATTGTTGTGAGGTACTTTAAATGCCGATTTGCTTCCTTTATGCACATACTTGTTAGAGTAGACGCAAATGCCTCTTAATTTGACTGTTGACGGTTACTTTTCAACTGCAAGGTCTCCTCATGTACATTTTTCGCTGTGTAGAGTTAAATTGCGGCCGTTGCAGCAGATTGTGAGGTTGTTTATATTTTTACTGACGTATGAATTTGAGTGATGAGGCATAATTTTGTGGAGAGGTGCTAAAACCCTACTAAGTGCTTGGAAATTACTTGCTTGGTGGTTTCTTGCGATTAAGCACCCATTTTAGAGATGTGTGTAGATATCTGCCTCTGCTTTCTTGATCAGTTTATTTGTTAGACCAACCGTTTCAGAAACGGGTGCAGTTGCTGTCACAACTTTTTGTTTTCCATTTGCACTGCCTAATCGCGTTGAATTTTTTCCTGCAAAACACTTCTTTGGATTGAGTACGATCGCTTTGGCTGTTTTCAAGGAGTTTGTTATTTTAGCAAGAATGAGTTTTGATGAATGGGGTCCAATTTGATGAAGGGACTTGTAACTTTGGTAAAGTAAACGCAAAAGTCTCATAATATGGCTGTTAGGACGTTTTGTCTTCCAACTACGATGCTTACTCACGTACACTTTTAGCTGTATGACACCTCGAGTGATAAGCTAAGATTGTTTAGGCAATTTGTAATTAGTTTGCTTTTAATAAGTATTCACTATATTTATAAATGTTATTGTGCATTTTTTGTCCGTTTGCGTGCTAGAATAGACACTGAAGAGGAAGGATCTGCAGCAGTAATGAGTGCGAATCTCACCTTCGCTATCACTTCACATATTTCTCAGGTAAGATTGGATTGTGCTGAATGAGCTGTTGCCGTCCCTTTTTGTGTGCAGCAATGGAATCAATGTGCGTTCATATGTTGGGTGGGAGAGTGCTGTTCTCCTTTACCTGCTTTACCTGCGCTTTTTTCACCACTATGATATGCGTGTTGTTGGAGCACATATGGATGGTGGTGAATCGCGGGGGGGGGGGGCAGGACCAGGGTTGTTTGTTGTGTTGATGTGATCATTGCTGTGAAACATGTTGTGTAGAGGGCCTTGGTGATGGCTTGATAGTAGGTTGCTCAACTTTGATGGCATGAGTTGGTGTCTTTGAGTGAGGTAGACGCAGCAGCGGTGGGAGCGGAGGAAGAAGAAGTGGCTAGTGGGAAGCTTTGCATCACCACGCAGACTGTACTTTGTAGCAGTCTCAAACATTTGCTTGCTGAGGTGTTTGTTTTTTTTTTCCCATCAGTAGTTATGTTTGTAAATGTTAGCTTTGCAGTGCATTGGAGCCTCACACATCGGTGTTTCCATTGTTTGGTTTTTTTTTTCTTTTTCAGATGCTACAAACTTACCTTGGTGGTTGTGATGATGAAGTAACATGTGATGAGTGTGTGGAATGGTAGGCACTGCAAGATGTTGGCGTGATTCGCGGCGGCGGTGGCGTCCCCGTCTGGATTATGCGATGCGACTGTTGGCATGAACGACAGGGTCTACTACTACTATTATGTCTCCGTCTCTTTGTCTTCGCGAGGATGGGCAACTGGGTGGCGGAGAAGGAGGGAAAAGGCTGGGAGATCTCAGCCGTTGGTGTGTGAAAGAGTGAAGGAGACGTTCTCTTACGACGACGAATGGAAGTGCTATGGGTCAGAGTTCACTGGTGGCAACTGCGGCATATTTTGCTTCCGCAGGTACGGAACTGTTTTTGCTGTAGGAGGGTAGAGGTTAAAATTTTGCAGACTGTATAGTTGATGAGTAGTGGTGCATCATCTCAGAGGCGGTAAGTAAGTGAATAGGTCTCCACTGTTGGGTTTGTTGGGCGCGAACTATTTGGGAAGGGGGCGACGGGGATCGGGTGTCGTGCTGCTGCCACCACTACTGCGACTTAGTCTTAGACGTGAGAATAGATGGAAAAGGATTTGAAAAGGAGGGAGTGGGAGAGACGTCGTGGGGAACATTTAGGGCAGAAAGCTGAGGCGGTTTTCGGCCCCTCTCGGACTAATTACTATCGGGGTTGGGGTCACGGCGGGGAGTGGCTTGCACGCTGTGGCATGGCGCTTGGGTGGATTTGTGATAGTCCCTCGTGTCGGCATGAGAATTGGGTGTGCCCTTGCTGATCTGTGCTTTGCTCTTAGAAGGAGAGCGAGGAAGCAATGCCATTTAGAGCGCTTTCACAATGTTTCAGGTGCAATGTTTGCGGAATACCTGGGGGATGGGGAGATGGTGGGTACACCACGGCACATCGACGGTTGGTGGGTGTGGCTGTACCGACTCAGCCTCCACTGTGTCCTGCTTTTGCCGATGCCGCTGATGCCATTGCTGTTGTTGCGTACGCGTGAACTTCACCGGTGAGGACATTCGTTTCTTCATCCAGCGATTCCCGTCGCAACAACAGCTTCGCAAGTCCTTTACATTCATTAGCTGTTAGTAATGGCGTCACGCCTCTCTGCGACACGTGGCGACACAAGAGCTTCAATTTATTATAGACTCACTGCGGATAATGTGTTTTGTGTAGGTTTACAAGTGAATCATCCACATCAAGTTTCGTGCCTTTCTTGGATTTATGCAATGTCTCTATGCAGTTAACTTGGTCATTGAAATTCAAACACTATCGTGACTTATGCAGGTAACCAAAACTAAACCAAGGATGATGTGCTTGTAGCGGGTTCTATCAATGCTTATTCAAATTACGGGTTTATTTTGCGAGAAGCCCAACTTGGCATTAGAAAGGGCGGATCGGTGGACACTTTCGAAAGACTGTCGCCTTCACTTCAGAGTCGTTGGATGAGGAAGTATGGCAATTAAATGCTGTTCAGTGATTTAATCGGTCCTTCGCTGTAGTAAAGGACGATGCTTTAAAATGTGCATATTTCACAGTCGTTGATGAAGACTGTTTCAGGGGCTGGTTTGGTACATTCGAGGAAGTTGTGACTATAGCAGTGAAGGAAAGAAATTTTCTGGCAGAAATGTGATTTTGCGTCTGACTTGGCTCCACCCGAGTGTGTGACGAAGGTGGCTCTGATTACAGCCAGTGCTTAAGTAGTGCTTTAGCGTCGATTTTCAAAATTGGATTTCTTGTAGAAAAAGTGGTTAGAATTGTGCAAAGGTAGTAGGATGGACACGTCAGTCATGTAGTAATATTTTGTGTTCGTTTATGCGGACTTACAAGGGGTAGTGGTGGGGACGTAGATTTGGTTGGAATGAGTCTCCCTTTTGGGAGTTGGGAAGATGTGGGAGTGGATGGGAAAGTGTTGATGTGTTTGAAGTGATGGAAATGGCGTCTTTTGTATTTGTAGCGAGCCAAGTGGCATGAATGTGTCACGGAGTGGCCTTGTGGACACATTGAGGTGAATGCTGGTACCAATTGTGGGCCCGTATGGGTGGTGGTGGTGGTGGTAGTGCCGGGGATGGGTCCTCTCTCAACGATCTATGACTTCAATGGGCAGTCTTGAGGCGTTGTTTACTGACTCACACTCACCCACCTATCAATTCACCCGCCAGCCCATGCTCTGCCCGATGTTGTCGAGGACATAGGATGTTTGGAAGAGGTGGTTGGAAGTACCCTCCCATGTGTGCAGAAGACCACACGTGAACTTGTTCCCCTTCCCTTCCCTCCCCTGCCCTCCCGCCTTCCTCTCCCTTCTGCCGCCATCGCCGCTGCTGCTTCTGCTCCTTACTGGTAATGCGACTACTTTAGTTATTATTATTGGTGCTACCATTGATAAAGCTAAACCATTACTACTGTTGAAACCAGTAAAGGCGTCATCCTTCCTTCCTTTTGCATATGCAGGATGTGTTGGATATTGAGGAGTGGGGTAGAGACACCACACCGCCACTGGATACTGTAGAGTTTATCAAAAACCTGTGGAGGAATGGCGACTGTCAGTGCTGCGTTGTCCTCGGCTTCGATCATTTACCGTATGTTCACAACTATTCTGCAGGGAATGCCTTTCTTGTGTGTTTTGCTGGAACCACGCAGATCTCTGGTGCTACTTGTACAGAAGGCTAGTTGTGCATCATCCACCTAGTCATTCAGAGTAGCGCAAAGTAGATGCATGCCTCTGACTGGTTCTACTGGATGACGATGCATGCTTCCACAGTACAACATTAGATGCATTAGCACCGTTGGCTCAAACGTCTACACGCAGGTGACTGAGAGGCGCATCACTTGTCCACTTTCGAACATCATCGAATAAGTGGCATGTGCATACGTACACCATCTCAAACTACTACACATTTCACAGTCACTGGCGTTTTGAATGCTGTTTACTCGAACCATCTTAAGTCAGCACATGACTCTAGTCGAACCCGATGTCAGTAGGTGGCAGTTACGCACATTGTAGTCTTGAGTGGAAGTGTGCCGAAGTCTCGGTTGCGTCCACTTCTCACGGGAGACAAACTTGGTTCGCAGTTTAGCCGCCCTCAGTGCAGATCTTTGTGATGTCTAAAAACCTCTTAATGGGTTTGATTTTGCCGTCATAAATATTGTTGTGGACTTACGAGATGGTCTGCGTCTGGTGTAAGTTATCAGCTGCACCTTTCTACTCATGTGCTTATAAGTAGTTGGCATTTTGGGCTCACCCTGAGTACGAATGTGGTTGATTGGTCAAGTAGGCTTCCAGATTATCATTTTAAAGTAAATCATCGATCCTTGAGACCATTCTCTGTGAGATGTTGCTGTCCCACATTGTCTTGTTCTCTGATTGCGTGAGTGCAGTGGAGAGTTTTTTCTCCCTTGTTTAATGGAGGGACCTACTGCGTCGACTCGTCACGTAGATGTCCTGTTTTTCTTACTACTTCAACATTCGCATCCACGAACTCGATGAGGCTGTCGTTTGATCCGACAATTCTGGAAGGGACATTGTACTTGGCGACACTTCACAAGTTAATTTAGTCTCAATTCGTACTTAGGAAGTTTTATTCTGGTGGGCGATTCCAGTCTTAATCACTAACCCTTCAACCGAAATGGATGTGAGTTGTGGTAGGGTTAGGCAGATGGGTGCGGAATGTAAGGTGGATTAGTTGATGAATGGAGCAGAAACGCGTGCGCTCGGGATGCTACTGGGAGTAGTGAGGTGGCTGTGGGCGGTCTTCTTCGGCAATGAGTCAGGCGTGTCAAATACGAGGTTGGAGGGGATTTGCAGAATGAGTAATCTGATGGTGGATGGAGGGTTTGATGGGGCGAAACTAGTAACAATGTGACCTTTCCCCTCATGTTGACGATGTTGGTAATCATTGATTGGTGTTTGCTTTCCGAAGGCACAGCAGTGCAGTCCATTGACCGATTGATCGGAATCTTTTTTTTCTTTGAGTGGTTTTGCACTCAGCGGTTCACTCCTCCAACGGATTGTGCATGCGCACGCATGACGCTGAAATGGGTTGATTGGAGGAGTTGAATGCAAGAGTTTCTACTGTGGTGGAGGATGATGTTGTTAGTGAGGGTAGGAAAGTCGATTTAAACCCAAAGTGGTGGTGGAGTGAACAATGCGGGTTAAGCGGTGATCTGGAAACTGTTGAAGTTGGTTCCTCCACTGTGACTTTTAAGGGGAGGGTGATGCTGCATTTGAGGAACTGCAGAGCGATCTGCGTAATCAATGGCTTTTATTAAAATGATTTCTCATTCAACTGTTTTCTTTCTCTCGCCCACTACTGCCTCTCACCTGTCCTCTGTTAGACTGGAGCTGAATTTGGAGCGTTTGCCATCGAGACCGCAGGTCAATCCACTGAATACTTGTGAACTACTTCTCTTGACTTATGCTAGTGGGCATTAAATTACAAGTCATTTTGCTAGTAAAGTAGGCTTTCTGACGTAGTTCGTTGAGTCCTGTACTGAGTGCATTCGTGTGGTGGCTTCGATTGGGTCACTCTAACCACGGGGTCCCCTATTTGACCAAACGTAGCTGACAATTTGGGTCGAGGATGCAACATGAAGGCGAATAGTACTGCAGTGGCAGCAATCACCACCTTTTCATCCTAAGCCTCTTAACTCCTTGTTTTTCTACTTGTCGTCCGAGAAGACCTTACTCCCATCAGTCATCGCAGTAATCCAGCAAATTTTTGATGTGAGGTTGAGAATGGCGTCAGCATGGTATAGACAGAAAGCGGTGTGCAAGGGGAATAAGACTGAGCCTAAGGTAGTCGTTGCCTCGTATCGGCACGGAGCTATCTGAGGAGAAGCGATGCCTTAGGACAAGCAGTGGTAAACAAGAGGAAACGAATGCGATTCGAGCTAGTTTACCGTATGGGGAGTAGAGGCCCGAGGTGCATGCGTTCATTCCGCATGATTGTTTTAGCATATTGGGTCGGATCTAATGCATAACCAACTCTTCTTTTGAGAGTTTGCCTACAGTTGATATCTTGACCTATGTGCCCTATGTCTGTGAAAATGGCAATGAAAGACAAATAAAACTGTTTGGATTCTTTTGTGCTAGTAGAAGTCTACAGCTCACTGCACTAATCATTATAAGTATATATAAACTACCCAAAATCACGCAAAGGAGGAGGAGAACGCCCAGTGGGTAGACGCTCCTATCGCGGGTAGGTGCTCGAAGAAATAAAACGTTTGCAAAATACCCTTTAGGCTTAGGCTATGACAGATAAACAAAGCGCACTTGATAATGCTGTTCCATGTGCATCGTCAACTATATAATGTGTGGAAAATCGCGAGTCCATGCAGTCCCACCACACTTTGTTGACCATTTCCGGTTTAATTGGGAGGTGATGCCTCAAGTTCAAGCAGCCAAATTGGCCTATAGTATGAACTTCGACAACAGCTGCACTGTACATACACGAATTAATCAAATAAAAGGAATGGGGAAGAGTTGAATATGCAAATAGCAGATTGTTAGATAAGGACTGTGTAGTCAGGATCTAAGAGCAAGCTGTCGACACCCACATGGGTCCTGCAAGGTACGAAGATGTGTAAGTCTTCATTGTGGAAGAGGAAGGCTTCTCTGCATTCATTATCAACGCGAAGCTAAAGACAGTTCGTGCTAGGGTATTTTGCGCCTTAGTATTTGTGTACACACGAGACAAATTTTGCTATTTAGTTCACAAACATATTCGCTTACATTTTAGGTGAATACTGCTGAACTGCTTTTCAAGTGGAGGAAATTACTTAAAGAATAAACATGGGTTTAGGTAATCAAGCCTTCGTCATTCGTGTGCTTGTGCAATAGAGCTAGAGGCAAGGCAACAGTGTAGCAGCTTTGCCTTTCAGGCAGAATTAGAAGCAGATCCGATGGAACAGTTGAATTATCAAAACAATGAGCACCGGTTGTAGTAGAATCCATTTACCTGCAAAAAATAGATCGTATTCTTTCACGACAAGATCGAAGTAGACGGCAGATTTGAGAGATGGAGCCGAATTAGGAGAAACGAGCGTCATCCGTTGGCGCATTGATGAAAGGCGAGCTGCAACGTCTGCAATAGTGGATGAGTGTAATAAGAAACTACTGGTTAACATCACCACCATGCAAGTATCCTGAAGCACCCCAATACTGTAATCGAGCCATGTAGCATTGTTCGGTGGGCCAACAAACAACACCACAAACTGCATGCAACAAGTGTCACCGATCGGTGCGGAGAAGAATTCAATCGCAATAGTATGAGACATGCTAGCCGTTGCGAAAATCTACGCTATCATCCATGCCGCAGTTCAATTTAGCCTCAACGACCCTTCCCTGAAACAGTTCATATCAGTAGTCTGTGCTCTTTTAGTTTTTTACTACCTCTCCCTCCTACATTTGGAAGGTATCAGACGTCCAAAGCACAAGTAACAGTTGATTTCGTCGAAATTAAGGGTAACTCATAGCATCGCTTCTTTTGCTTCCGGCTTAGAATGGTTTGCTCTAATTCCCTAGCATTCTAAGCGCGCCAGCGTCAGCTCAACCGCAGTCTCGGGTGATAGCTGTTTCAATTGGGCCCGTCAAGAGAATTTTGCTTCACACAGCAAGATCACAAGCTCGATACTTATGCTTGAGCATGTTTATTGCAATGAATTCGCTGGGTGATGTTAGCAGCATATGCTTGAACAGAGAGGTAGAAAACCAAATGGGGGAATAGATGGACGAGTGGAAGCAATCAAGAAAGTTTATAAAGCAATACTCCATCACAAAACGTCTAAAACCATCCTCACACTCTACACAGTCATTGAAGCTCATCGCATTTAATTTTCTTACACTCCCTTCCTTATTCCCATTCTCATTCCTTGTCCTTCCTCCTCACCCTCCCGTTCGCCTTCCTTCCTTCCTCTCTTAAAAAAAATTGCTATTTTTTCCTTCATCCTAGGGGGAGTGGGTCATCTCGTTTCCCCCACTAGTAATTGGCAAGGATGTGCGTAAACATTGAATCGAGACTGTTCAAGAGCAAATTGCATTTAATAATTCTTTGTCCTCAATTCCACCTTCTTCATTTTATGCCTCTTCATAAGCCATCTCGCAGACACTAAAGCGGCAGCAGACATACTAGTCCAACATTATTCACTCAGAGTTAATCAACCATTGTAGAGAACCTGTGGTTAAGTCGGTCTTAGCTACCCGCTCAGTCATTTGAAATTTTGGAGCTGCTTTTCTACTCACAATCGACTAGAAAGACATTGAGATCAAACAAGACTAGGCCACTTTGTCTCACAGATATTAAGGCCAAATAGTACCTTGGGCACCCCCTTGTCCTACCCTTCATTCCCAAGTCGCAGTTTAACGCCTCTTCAATGAGTATCTTGTTCTTCTTCCACTACATCTGCTCCTTACTATGCCTCATTTTTCCGAGTCGCATTAAAGATGACAGCTAGGCAGGTGCAGTTTCGTGCACTTACCCCACTCCCTTCATTTCATTTTCTCCTCCACTTCCGTTTGATTTCCCACCAGGCCATTCCTTAGAGCCACATTCACTTCTTTCACATCTTCTCTCGCGTCTTTCCTTCGTTCCTTCATTATTTGTTCATGTCCACTGTTCGTCAATCAATTCTACCTCACCTCACAGCATCACCTCCCACACCACAAGGATTTGTTGGACCCTCTAATGCAGCCTTTACGCGTTTTAGAAGATATTCTTTCTAAATGTTACCCGGATTCAAGAATGGTTTACGTTTGTACTATGCACTAACATCATTCTCCTTCAGATTATAAATTAGTAGGTGCGAAGTAAGACGACGATCTTCTTTAGAACCCTTTACTACCTGCTACAACGTGGGCAACAACAAGCTGCCTGCAAAAGGATCTAGTTGAGCAAACAGTCAACCAGTGGCATGGGAACATAATAAGTGGAATTCAGTTAGTCTACATTTGTTTCTTTATTTGAAGCACAACAAAAATGCTTGCGATGCTCGAATTTGGGCGAACATGATTGTAATTAAACTGATGAGGAAGAAGTGCTGCGTATTTATGGGGTCTCCATCGTGGTGACAAACTATGTATGGTACATTTTTAACGGTATGCGCAAGATCTTTTATTCACACAAGTGAGGACACCCCATAAAATGCTGCACAGTAACTTTGGGCGTTGGTATCCATCTAGAACCACCGAGTTTTGAAGTGGTAAGGAATCTCATATTAAGAATACCTCTCATACCAACTTGTGTCGTGCATCCTGAGAAGGGATGGGCAGCAATCATTTTAGTGTCATTTTTTACTAGATGTTGCCTAATCACATTTTTTGTGTCGCCTCAGATTTTAGTCTGTGCTCTATACCTTCAAATGCTGTTTTTAGTCTGTTTGACAAGGAGGCAGTGAGAGAAGAGAAAGTTATGGTCAAATTTGGCTTATAGGGAAAGAAAATTACTAAAATTCATGTGCTCAAACTATTCTGCTACTCTAATTGTTACAGCAAAGAGCGTTGCAGAGATTACACGTGACCGAGGAAGTTCGACTTATCTTGACTTCCCTTTGTTTTTGTTTCACTATCAATCCGGTAATGCAAGGGGATATAATTATGTGGGATAAGAACTGACTGTATGAAATAGCGCAAACGGTTGAGCAAGGGTAGTTAAGACGATTAAAGTGAATGCAGACGATCGAAATGCTACAAAGTGTGCCAGCGGCTCCGAGCGTTCCACATCTGTCACCTACCCATGTACTAACCCGGATTGGCGTAGCATAACCTCAGTGCTGTTCAAATCCACGGGCATCCCCGCGAAGCAACCGCTGGCACCTACCCGATGCTCACTGCTTACATTTCTTACCCTCAACTTTCCTTACCAGCTGTGCTACTCTTAGTAACTCATTGCAATTTCTTCCTGTTTGCTCTTGTCAGATTTTTGATGAAACGCATTTTGAGCACAAGAGAAAAAGTACCGCTTTTTACGACTACAAACATGTACCCCTAGAAGATAACATTACCCAAATTAGTGACAGAATTTTGCTTCCCATTGGTAAGTGAACCTGTGCGTCCAAGCAAAGCACATAAAATGAGAGGTGTTGCGTCTACACCTTTGTTTTTTCTTTCTTCGCAAGTAGCATTGCTGCTGGTTGTCAAACAACTTCTTTTCAACTGTCAGTTTTCTGCTTTAACAATCAACTTCTCGAGTTGGCGCATGTCGCAATCTTGTAATAAAAGGGCTCATTCCATGTCAAATGCGTCGCGCTCGCTGTTGGCAGGATGAAATAGGCTGCGAAATGGAATAGGTCACAGGATATGAAGCGATCTGCACTAGTCAATTACTCGGCCAACACACTGCACGCTGCAGTGGCGAGGACGGTCACTCTAAAACAGCAGATTTCAAAGGTAACTTCTAAGCGAAACCCTAAGTGACCTAATGCAGCAACGTAGTTTAAGAAGTTCACTTAAAACTAAAGTGGCGCAGAAAACGAATAAACTGGTTTCTTTAACGTCCTCTTGCTCTTCTTGGGTGAGCGTCCTAGCTTTCGTCTGCTAGGAGTCCCGTACTGTGTGTGTTTGCCTAAGCAACATCCCAACTAAGGTCACTCATAGGGTTCAAATAGATTTCTCCAAGCCATAAATTTAAGGGGACACTTGTTTAGTTCCCATTGGGATCGTAAAAAGGTAGGATATGGAGAAATCCTTGAGTTAGTCACAATGCAATCTATTTAAATGGCTGGTTAGGTGGTTGACAGGGAGACCAGTAGTTATAAGCAAGTTTTTTCTTTGGCTAGCGATTCTGTGTGAGTAGATAGACAAATGTGCAGATTAGCCAGTTGAGCAGCCAGCCAGCAACGTGTACCAACGCTAGTCCAGTAGCGTCTCAAATCCAAGTCACCGACTAGTTACGACTTCTCGCACCTGAAGAATCAGCGCACCGCCAAAAAGTGGTGCCATCGAAATTCACACTAAAGGCGTCATCGTTAATTTAAGCACAGCATAGTCACCCCACGACTGTGGTCTTTAGGCTGTTAGTGCTGTCTACCTTAGGGTGAAGATACTACATCACCTTGTGCGTTTCGTGTATTGACTTGCGGATCAGCAGTCCAATTCGCCTGATGATGGGATTGTCGGGCAGCGAATTGGTCTGAGCAATGCTTTTCAGCGCTTACCTGCAATGCAGCACAAACCTCATCAATCTTTCCCATTAATCAAGCCAACAACTAGAAATGCTTGCTGCCTGCTCTCACTCCGCATGTTTTGAGAGAATGCGAGGCGATACTGCCTGCGGGTTGAGAGATTGTCTGGAGGAAGCGATCGAACGAAGTGCCAAAACCGAAGGACTTCGGTCTATGAAAGTCACATTTATTCGCAATTGAAGTCAGTGCCTTTCTTTGTCCCTCCTTTACAATTCCTTTTTCCCTACCCTATAGTAAGATCGCATGATTCAGAAAGGGTTTACCACACCGTGCGCTTCTTTCCACTTCTTCTGAAATTGAGGAGTGATGAGTAAGCAAAGGGACTGTAATCGCTGGTGTCTTGGTGGGCTGTCAGGGAATGAATAAGGCTTCCTGGTCTTACTCTCCTCACTGCATGAGAACGAAGGCCAAGGAGGGAGAGACAAGCACCGAACCTATTGTACATCATCGTGAATGCGTTGATAAACTATTGCTATTGCATGCAGTAAATGCACACACAGGTGCAGTCCTGTTCTGTCTGGAGGCCATTCTTACACCAAAGTTGGTCGAGACCGTCAGAAAATGGCTTTATTAGGGCGTGTCAACATGATGCATAGCTTCCATTACACCGGATGATCTATCATTTACGAGGTAAGAGGTGCTAAAGCAACGGCACTGTTTGGAATTAAATCCAACTCGTGGTTTCTCTTTGCTGTGCAATGTTCATCAATTTCGCTGGCAGTGGAAAGTGGGCAGAACCGTTCGAATGTATTAGTCTGATGGGTAACTAAAGGCAATGCGCACTGATAGTAGTTAATGATGGTAGATGACGGAAAAGATAACCAGGTGATGAGGTAACAGTACTGTTGCATTAATGGATCACTTTCTTACATTGAAAGGCTTAGATCCAATGAAGGTGATCGACTTATATCATTAACGCTGCTCGCAAAGCAGTCAGTACTGATAAGAATATTGTCTGTGTTTCAGGAATAGGAGGAGAGGAAGGAGTAAGTGGCTGAAGTGGTACTCACAACGACCTCTCACTAACAGGTGGTGCGAGTCAACTGCAAACACCTTTAAAAGGCTGCTTTGTGCATAAACAAGCAAAATTAGTTTATTAATTACTCAATCACGGTGCTTATCAGCATGCGCTGGTGCTGAGAATTGAGTTGAACCTGCCAAAACCTAAGTTGACCGCATTGCAGCAAGGCGATTTCCTGACCAACAATGCCACTGTGTAACTAAAATGTTAAAATTGTGATGTTGCTGGCTTAACGCTCGGAGCAGCTGAGCTGGAGAGTTATTTCGGGTTTAGTCGCACTAAGCGTTCGGCGAACACGTTTCTCGTCATCCGCCTTCGAGGAAGAAGCGTACTCTGAGTTAGCATAACCCTCACCACCAATGAAGAGCTTTCGCTACCTGTTCTCATTCTACTCGTTCTAAGGGAATAAAAGCAATCAGAGCTCTTCGCCTTGAAGGGCGAAACCCACTGCGTCCCAATCGAAACCGACACTCATAATGCTAACGCTGACCATGTGTCGACCACTTTCACGAAGGATGCACATTTCTCCAAACCGCTCTGCACGGATATGTTCCGACGCTGTTCACTCAGAATATCACTTTTAGTATTACCAGTGTGTCGACAAGATTGATGCTTCAAAAAGCCACTGAGGCACCTCGAGTGCAGCGACGAAACATCATTTACCTTTACCATCCCCACAAGCCGCCTTTTCACCCACCTCATCGCTCAATTTTTCTTAACCTGGTGCAGCACAACGCGGAAAGATTTCACCTGTGTACGTTCGTAGTTGTTAGCTACTCAGAGGAGAGCAAGAGCTGAGTCAAGTCCACTCACCGACTCAGTCATCTGCCCCACTCCGTCTTATCCATACAACCTAATTCAAACCACGATTTGGAAGAGACAAATTTTAAACAATTTCTATCGTGTCTATTTATTTTAATTCCCCATGCTTCCATCCAGATCACAGTCAAATACTGGTGCCGAAGATTTCACTGACAACTCATGGTCATTGCTGGCATGATTGATGCAAATGAGAAGAGGTGAAGATGCATCCCTCTACGCTGACTGAATCGCAGCATGCAACTGTTGGAAAAGTGGTTCTCTTGAATATAGGAAAAGTGTTTGGTAAGCATGAATCTCGGTTCGGAATCCTCGTCATCATCTACCATGGAGGTGGAAGTATGTACTGTGAGGAAAAATAACACTCACCAGTTTGCTCCGTTTATTACATTGCCAACGATGGAGATGGACACACCTATATTCTTCTTACTCGCTTCAAGGAAGTGGGAATCATGGAGGAGTCGATAAATGTCAATCTCTCACACACTTCAAAGCAGGTATTGTCCACCTGCCTACCTAAAGCAGGTAGACTGTGCAGACATTGCCTGTTCCGTGACTGAGCCATAATAAGTGCAAAACAGAGGCACACCATGGTTGCATACCCTGCAGAAGCCACGTGCATGCAGCATCGATGCACACTGTCTGAGGCACAGCTGCCGCGTAGAGTGAGGCTGCTGCCGTGTGTGCAATTTGTAGCTACAATGTCAGCAGTGTGCCGGCATATCCGCGGAGGTGTGCCAGTGGGCTCGATGTTCATTTCTTTCCATTTGATTTCCGATTCCTTGAAAGCAGTGCATTAAATGCAGGTGAATAACAATCTCCTTCGTGGGCGACAGGATGAATGGGGCAGGATGATGAGGATTAACCACCGCCCAATCTACTAATGAGGTCGCATATCCTGCCGCTTCAGCACGTCGGCACACTTGCTACATATACTCTTGACTAAGTAGTCCCTACTGTTAGACGAGAAGCGTTCGGCGAACATGCTTCCGCCATTCGTCTGCGAGGGAGGAGTGGACTCTATGGACCAGCATAGCATGCGTCACTTGGTCTCTTTCATTCCATCGCCACTGAAGAGTGCCACCCACCCATTCTCTCGCTTCTCGATGCGAGGAAGTGGAAGCCTTGGGTAAAAGATTAGTGAAAAACCTGTGGTGCGTTGCCGTGAATTGATTGGAGGTTGAGATTAAATGGCCACAATCTAGTTGCTTATGCGAGTACAATTTTCCGATAGGCTGATTTCATAATAGGTAGGCACAGGAAGACGTCTCGCTGACGCATTCGTTGTCCGACATCATTGACGTCATCGAAATTTGAGAAGTGCCATGTGGCCGGCTCATCGATTGTCGCAGCAATGACGACATGACCTTATTGCAGAGAAATTGCCTATGTGCAATAATTCCATCAAACTTATGGAAAGGTAGTTCCCACCTATGTCGAATTCATAGCTTGCTACGCCCAATTGTGCCCCAAGATTAACTACAAGTTTGAATATTTGTCACTCTCCATCGCCTGCATTGAGGGGCATGCCTTGATGCCCATGGAGGAGTGTCAACGCCTGCCCCACCGAAACAAGTGCAATCCACTCATCAACCACGTCTCGATACGATGATATGAATGTTCTGCGTTGTCCTAATTAAAACCGTGTTAGCCGACCTCGTCGTGTCGCAATGTCATTGCTTGCATTGTTTTGCACTACAATGTGTTTGTTGGGGGATCATAAGCCTGTCACTCAGTCATGCAAGTTATTAAATGCCTGTCTGGTCGAACCGGCAAACCAACTGATCATCCACCTGACCAACTGCTAGCGATTGTGTTACTTCGTCAGCTTTCTATGGAATGTGCCGACACCACTGTAAATTGAGATCTCGAGATGTGGTTAACCCTCCGCTCAATAGTGACGAAGTTCCATATCATAAAGTTCCTCAATTCGACTTCTATGTCCAACACAGCTGTGGCCTAATTTAGACCATGGAATGCCTGTCAGGGAAATGAACCCATTGTGAGTCACCATCTCCTCTGCTTGTCTCGAGGCATCCGTTTGTCTCAATTAATCTCCACTGTGAGGCAAGTCTTTCCCAGTAAAAACCAACTGCTTTTGGGGTAGAGTTATCGATGCCGCATTCTCTGCTCAGCTTCCAGTGATAGATAAATGTCCGCTTCCTTGTCAACATTTGATAAGTTTAGTGCTAGAATGAGTGTGGGCAGACGGATTGCTGAGAAGTCGACTGCTTTAAATAAAACGATTGGAGATGTTTTGTGCAGACACGATAAAATCATGCAGAGTTCTTTCGAGTGGGTTGAGAAACTGCTGGGAAATAATTTTAACCTGAAATAATCACTTCTCAGTGCCTATGGTCATATGGTCACTTGTCGCATGTGTCATCCCGACGACTCTGTGCAAGCTCTAAGATCATCGAAAGCGAGAGCATTTGGCTAGTTGGAGAGGAAGACGACAGTATAATGATGAGAAGTAAAGGGAACTAGAAGGGATAACTGTTGTGCATATTGGTAATTCCAGTGGACCATGCGCATCACTTACTGATTCCCTCTATTTATTTCATTAATCCCGACCACATCCCTCACACCTACTCACTTACATACCTTCAAAGCACTATTGCTTATCCCATTCCCTTTTGGCAGATACTTCCCTTAAAATAGTTAATGAAACTAGCACTTGATGTGGCCAAATTTTGTTTGAATCATACGACAATGCCAGAGTCAAAGGGGATAGAAAGCAAGGAGCACTAGCAACCAAACAGCAAAAAAATGGAAAAGGAAAATTTATATTGACAGTAACACCTCTACCGTCACCATGTCACCAGGTTGACTGCATTGCGACAGCAGTTCACCAGTGTAAAGACTAGGTACGTACAGAAGAAGGCTGCGCAGACTGCTTCACCCTCCGACAGCGTCATCACCAAACTACCGAACGATGAAAGTTGCGACGATGTATCTGCCTCGTCTGTCATCGACTAGAAGACGATGATCTGGAAATGAATTGCGTGTGTGACAGCATCCAATCACTCGGGTGTGCCGGACGCATTCAGCAGGCGCAATGGCCGCAGTTTACTAACGCATTCGCGAAAGTGTACAATAGATTAAGCGATTGCCGCACCCACCTTGGCTTCCGTTTTGATGCGATGAAAAGATTAGGCTAAGAAGCCTTATTTACTCATTGTCTGTCCCTCATATCGTCAGTGATTTTGGTCCCTTCGCCTACTCATTGCTACACAGGTGCAGAAGAAGCGGTTGAAGTGCAGGATGTAGCGAAATCACATTTTGAATCATGCGATCATAGAAAAGGGTAAGAAGCTGGAGGTGGTAAAGAAGGGACAAATGAAGCCACTTGCTCCTCGCTCATCATTGCACCAAAGAAGCTTTAGTGTTGAGTCTGTGACATATTTCAATGGATTTGTTGATTTCTGTAACTGCATTCGCGCATCCTCTTGCTCTCATCTTCTGCGTAGATTTCATGCCCTTAAATAGACTAAAGTGAGAGCAGACAAAAAACATTCTTCATCGGTGTTATGATGTTAGTTCAGTAAGTTCTTTACGTTCTTAAAGGAAGATGACGACGATTCGGTAGCCCGAGGCGTGTTCGTCGAACGCATCTCGTCTAACTCTGAGGACTAATTAGCTAAAGCGTATATAATGCAAACGTGTCGACCTGACGAAGTGGCTACACATCCGTCTCCATTAATGATGCTGCGGTCAGTCCGGCCGTAGAATTCAGCAGTGTTGCAACAGCACCAATCGCATGAACAGTGGCGGTGGAGCAACAGCACCGGTTCTGGATACTGATACCCACCTGCATCCAATCTACTCGTTTTGAGTGAATGAGAACCAAGTAAGGAAAGACGAACTTCGCACCTTTACACACCCTTGCGAATGCTGCCTCGATAAGTTTTGAGAATCGATGAACTTTGTCCTTACAAGCATCCAGTGACAATCACCGTCTAATGTCGACGCGTACACTTCTTGCATGAGTGATGTCATGGGAGGTGTCCTTTCGACTCAAGCGAGTTCTCGTAGTCTTCGCGGCCTTAGGGATCCATCGGGCACAGAAGAGGCAAGACAAAATAAGCATAAAAATCTTTCCCGTCTCACTGCTTGTCAGTAAATAGCTCTCGTGGTTTCGTCTGCAAGAATGCCGTGTGATGCCTGTTTTAACAACGCCCCAAGTGGCATCAATCACATCACTTGAAATCGAATTCCCGAAGTTATAAAATAAAAGTATTGCTTAAAGATCTTATCGCAATGCGTGCAAAGGTCATGGAATTCGTCCCTCCTTCTTGATCTCTACACTCTTGGAACAAGCAGAGTGTGAGTGGTTGGTACACAAAGCCTCATAGAATCCAATCGCTCGAGTCTGGCGCGCTCGGGTTATTGGGAGCTGCTGCGTACGCAGTTCACTTTCAAATCCTCGTCTTCTTGCCGACGACAGACATGGCAGTCACATCGCCGCAATGTTCATGCTTCAGTGACTTTGCGAAGCTGCTATCGAAGGATAAATTTGTCTGCGTAGCCTTCTTCTGCACATACCGAGACTGTGCAATAGTGAACTGCTGCTACCTGGCAACATAATGACATTAGAGGTGTTGCTGCCAATTTAAATTAAATTTGATAGTGGCATTCTTGCCTTATTTATTTACGTATGGCCGCTCGTGCTTCTTACCTTTTATCTGCTTTAACTTTCAAGTGCTAATTTTCATTACCCATTTTGGGAAGCATTGAAAAAAGGGGGAATGGGATAAGCAACGGTGATTTAGGGTGGGTAGGTGAGTATGTGTGAGGGACGCCATAGTAACCTGTAGGAGGCGGTCAGGATTAATTAAATAAGTGGGAAAAGGAAGCAGTAATTGATGCGGATAATTCACCTAGAATCACTGCTAATCTGCAAGTCAACAGAGGAGGTGGCAAGATCCTTACGCCATAGTCGACAACATTGACAACGTAAAGGCTACAGGTATGGGCGACTATGTGATGCTCCAACTAATGACGATGCCTTTTGTGCGGATTTGAGTGACACTACGCACTCAGTGATACAGCTGACTGGCCGACTGGCTGGCCAATCTGCAATCTCGGTCGGTCAGCCACACAGAATCGTTTTTCAGAGAAAGAACCTGCAAATAACTGCTGGTCCACCCTTGTTAACCACCTAGCTTGTCAGCTAAAAATAGCTTGCAACCCAGCCAACTCAAACATTGTTTGATTTCCAGCAGAAGCCAATCAGAGGGGCTAGTAAGCCCTGTTTGGAGTAATCTCTTCAATTTGTTGTTCAAAGCAAACCATTTAATACCTACGGGTGGCGTCAGTCGAGGCATTCACCAAATGAGACATTATCATTGAGATGATTGCCAAGCCGGTGGTCAGAGGAGATTCTTGGGCGACGACCAATAGCACAAGGTCGTACCGCCATTCGGATCGTCGTTAAGGGGCAGTGCTGAAGGTTCCACTGCTACGTCACCTTCACTACAGAGTTGCTATGTATATAAGCTTGACTAAGTAGTCCTCAATGCTAGGTGAGAGGCGTCTGACGAACACGCTTCTGGCTACAGAACAGTCGAAATCATCTTCCGTTGAGGGAGTAAAGCACTCTCTGAACCAGCATAACCCTCATCACACTCAACCCCTCATTACATTACCAATGGGGAGTGCTCCGCACCTGTTTTCACCCTACTCTTAAGAAAAAGATAAAAGCCAAGGAGAAGAAAATTAGCGAGAAATCTGTGACACTTTGCAGTGGATTGGTTGGAGAAGTGGCTTGAATGAAGGACCACAAGTACATTTGCCTGATAAGCTGATTGAATGACTAGCAGGCACAGGAAGACGCCACGCAGAAGAGTTCGCTGTTCAACATTCACATTAGGTCACCGCAACGTCAAGAATGCCATGTGGTTGACTCATCGACTGTTGCAGCGAAGAAGACATGACGCTATAGCAGAGAAAGTACCAATGTCTGACAACCCTAGCAAACCTAATGAGGGGTGATGTCCATCTATGCTAACTTTAAGCATCTCTCCGTTGGGTACTGCATCACCTCTTGCTGCAGGATGAAATGCAAGGCCAACTATCTACTCAGCTTCTCTTCAGCCCTGAGACACATGCCTGGGTAACCATAGAGGAGTGTCAGCGCCTGCAATAATAAAGCAAGTACAGTTGATTTGTGTAGAAGGGCGAAGAGGATTCGCTAACTACACATCGTGGTGATAAAATGACAATTCACTTGCCCTTCTTCTAGGTTCTGGCATTCGCGCTGTCCGGATGACATTGCGCGATAGTCAAGACACTGGCTGGCACTAATGGGGTTCTGCCTGAGGGAAATCTGAACCTTCTCAGTCAATGAGTCCATTCTGCCAATAGTACTGGAATCGCATGCATTAGCTGTGGAAAAGGAAAACGCGTAACTTAATAATACCGTTTCGCATTTCATGCATATTGCTAGCGCCTTGTCATGTTGCAATGTTTGTGCTGCTGCTGCGCAAGAGAGCTGTTAAAAGGTCTTCCATTTGGTGCAGAGAAGCCTAGAAGCTAAGTTGACATCCGTCGGTGGAGAAGACAGGGAATAGTGAATAACAAGTCCAGATAATTAAGTGTCGTACCTACTCAAGACTGTTTTTACATTAGGAGGTGAATTAGAGGAGTAACATGGATCACCTCTACCTCAGCCATCTTGAATCAGACGCAAAAATGCACTTTCTGTCAACCAAATGTGTGCCAGTGACAGTGGACAAAACAGGAGGTTAAACCAATCCTTAAAACGTGTGAAAGATGGTACAAATTAATTGAATAAGCACAGAAAGGAGGCAGTAAGTGGTTTAGAGCCAATGCCACCGACTGCTTCTTTTCCCCTCATTCCCCTTCTTCTTGCCTCACAGCATGTAGCTCATTCATATAGATCCCGGTGAAGCACCAAACATCTCTATTCACCCTTCATTTAAGCAAAATTAGGCAGAAAGTAATGCGAAATCGTCAGTGAGTAAGGAGAGACGTGTGTAGCCACAGTCACACCCAATAGTTAGTTCTTCGGAGCCATGACCATCTTATCGAGTGGCTGGTATGCCTGCCGTCAAGAGACGTGTTATCACCTGCTTAGAAGTACAAATGACTAATTTTGATATCCTCACATCTAGATTGGCAATGCTGACCATTTTAAAACCGCATTTTACCCACACAGCAATGTGACAAGGAGAGAGTCAGATCGCGAATGACGGATGACTCAAATGCCTGCAGACTTGTTGCAAGAGAGTTGGACGCGTTCGTCTTTAGGTAGTTCAAAGCCACCTGATACACTGATTGTAATGTGTCTAGGGCTTGGCTTCATCTTGAAAATTCACACACTCGCATCCTCAATCTTGCTGACTCACCACCACCTAGCGAGGCATCAGTTTTGGTCATGTGGATGACATTTAAAAATGAAAAATCATTGAGAGATGAGTTTAATCAACATGAAAACACATTAAGAAATGGATTCGCTTTAAGCCAAAAGTTCTTTTCTGAATTTTACATGGATGCAATAGTAAAACGGCAATGCAGCTTACTTTACGTAAAACTAAAAAGTTGTGGGCATGCCTTTCCGCATCTCAAATCAATTCGCATGATGAGTGCCACATTAAAAGTTATTTAAAAATAATTAAACAAAGACTCTCAAAAGCGCATTAGGTTTCCAAAGGAAAATGTTTACCTGATTCCGCATGGTACCCGGAGTTTAACAGTTGCCATTACCATTGAGAAGTGGCGGATGCGTTACGGAGCATGAGGGTCTGCTCGTGCTCCTCATTTGCTCTGAAGTACAAAGAAACCTGTCTTTCTAAGGTCGTGCACATTCCCCTAGTAGACTAACCTCGCACGACCCGTTAGCATCTCGAATTGTACAGGGCTTCTCGTGAAACATTTAGGCTGTCCAAAATGAGTCGGCAGGAAGGCATACGTCAGGTTGCATTGACATTTGACTAAAACGTGTCAAGCCTTCTTGCATTAACTGGCTCACTTGCTCACTTGCTGACTTCTTAGCGGCTCGTCGGCTGGCTAACCAGCACACTAGACCGAGCATTCAAGCAGCCAGCACGAATGCGAATTGTAGTTGGATAGAAAGCACTTCCACTGCACACACTGCAAATACGTGGCGAGGCCAGAGATGTCCGCACAGCGCCTTAATTGCATCCTGGTTATTGCTGCCACAGTGATGACAATGCCTCTTTGCGTAGTATTGAGAAAATCATGACGCCAGTGTAGCGCAGAGCACAAAGGTGAGCGGAGAACAAAAAGGGCCAACAGTTGGCACTCCCGGTTCGCATTATTGATTCTCTAGCCACTTTTTGCCTCAGCAAGTTCTCAAGTAAGTAAGGTGTGCGATCATTGCTTCTTTCGTGACTGGGCTACCATCATGCTTGCGGTCTCTATCCACATTAACTGAGGCACAGCTTGCAGACAGTGGGATGCTGCTCCTACTCGCGTGCAATTTCCAGATTCAATGTCACCAGTGGTGTTCAAGCATTTCCGCAAAGGTGAGCAATAGGCATATGGTTCACTTGCCCTTGCACAGCCATTATTTCCCCGAAATGAATAGCTTGAACACAGGTAGTCGACATTCTCCATCACCATCGACATGACTAACGAGGTGATGTGATGAGGCTTAAGCGCGTTAAGAGAAAGCTTGTTGCTGGTACTGTACGCCGATGTCTCCGTGATTGGTGGTGCTGCCGTCCTACTGATATGGATGGCCAGATCGATTGCTGCATCATCCACCGATGAAGATGGCTGGTCAGTCTATTTGACACATCAGCACACTTGCAATATGCATGCTTGACCATTTAGTCCTCATTGTTGGGAGAGAAGAGTATAGCAAATACTATCCTCTATGTGGAATCGTAGTTATCTTTCTTTGAGATAGAAATGGGCTCTCTGAACCAGCTTTGCACTCATCACTCGACTCCACTCATTGTCACGAGTGAAGTATGCTCGCTGCTCGCTATCACTCTGCCCGTTTTGAAGGAATGAAAGCTGAGTCTGCCACACATTTCAATCGGTTTGTTGGTTTCTGTGAGAACCTTCATTTCCTTAAAATGAGTAGAGTGCGGGCAGGTAGAGAGCACCTTCCATCGATTTATGATGCTGGTTTAGTGAAGTCTTTACTTCAATGAAGGCAGAAGACGACAGTTTAGTAGGTAGAGGCGTGTTTGACAAACGCTTTTTGCCTAACACGGAGGACTGCTTAATCAAGTGCATGAATAATGGATGTGCCGATATGACGAGGCCACTTCAGAATCGTCAGTGTTAATGAGTGATGCAATAGTCAATCTGGTCGTCCAAATTAGCGGAGGGGCGCATGCGCCTGCGTCATCATTTCGCGTGCAGCTGTGACCGTCGATCCGCCGATCATTTGCACTTGTAAGACTCACCATGATGCAGCGATGTTTACGTATTCATTAGTACCACTGAGTATCAGCGGATGTCGGCTTATTCGGTGTTTACTCTCCGAAGCATAATTAAGCTTATTCGGTCCGCCTACGCGCATAAACAGTGATTTTTAGAAAGATAAGCAAATACTTAGCTGAGTATATTAATGCGAGATAAGTGTCGCGCACCTCACGTTTACACACGATTTGCGAAAACGCCACTGCACCCGTGGCTGTTTACTCTAATGGACACACATTCCATTTGAGGTAGTTTCATTCCATTACTGCTCATTATGCAGCTCTCAAGGCCTAAGTATGTATCATAATTTGGCTTGATTCTATTAATTCTACTGTTGTAAATGGCCACACTCCCCTTCTTTATCTACTCACTAGCTCCCCCATCTTGTGGTACCCTAACAAGTCCCTACCAATTCATTCCTCCACATAGATACTCAATTTTTACAAATAAAACCTATGCTTACAGTTACTCATCTTCACTTCTGTCGAGCACTCGTTACTCACTTATGCTCCAACCGGTTTAGCTACTCAACCATCTTGTTAACCGACCATGCTAAGTAAGGGGAAGACAGGAGCAATAACTCACAGCAGTGCACTCTCCTATGTGGTCAACAAAGGAAAAGAATTCGTAGCAACCATCAACGCATTTGATACTGCTTCCTTTGTGCTTCTTGTCAAGCTTGTTGCGCTGACTGATGCAGCATTGCTTTGTTACATCTGCTGTACCCAAGCCATCAATGCGTCTGCACTCCATTAGGCCACGTTGATCGCACCTTCCACATTTTTGTCACATGCTTCTACCACTCGTTTCGCCTACATACGAATAAGCATAAACACACTTTAGTGGCAAGCAGTCACCTTCTCACGCGGCAGTTTGTGCACGGCTTTCTCGTGTCGCTTAGTAGGCGGATGTTAGGAGCTCACACGTGCACTACTGAAATAACAAAAGTAGCACTAAACCACATGGACCTCTGATGCCTCCTATGGCTGACAATCGTCTCCTTCACGTAGGCGTTTTTCATACATCGCACCACGACTTCATGATGGCAGTGAAGCGCTACTATGCCAAGTTCATCAGACTTTTGATAGAGTTCTCTACATAAAGAGGAAAGAGAGGAAGGTAACTCACAAGAACCTTCGTAATAATCATTTCAAGTAGTGCGGCAAGGGTACCCGGATCGGCGGTGACGCTGGAAGCACTAAGAGGAGACGATATGATGCCACAGATGGGATCGTTAAGGGCACAATCGTCCAAGTGTTCCATCAGCTAGTTCGACGTTGCCCCCGTGTTCGAGACTGTTGCTAGACGGGCACGTGGACAGGCGTTGCATGTAAAGTCCATGCTCTGCTGCAGTAGCCCCACCACGCTCTCCTCTGCTAACACTCTTTACTGCTGCTACTGTTGGTCACTAAGTTTACCTAGCAGATGCGATAAAAGCAAATCAGATTCAAAAGATTAAAAACCAAACACGACTCATGACTCATTGCTGTGAATTTTGAGACAAACAAAAGGATGTCGTATTACATTTTTATACAATGTCAGTGGAAGGTATTGAGTAAAGTGAAAGAGGAAAAGCGCCATCATTTCATTGGACAAGGAATGCGAAGGTCTACCAGTTATCTAGAATTTATGTGAAGGCCAGTAGAGGATGAAGCATTTTCGCAAATTCGCCACTTATGTTACTCACTAGTGGCATGTCATCCCCAACTCTGACCAAGTAGTCATCAATCTTGATCCACCAAGTCCACCCATTCATCCATTTGAATGTCGCCTTGGTTAATCACTTGTGGATCAACTCATGAGCTCATCACCTCTACGTCCACTCATTAATTTAGCAATTATCCAACCAGACAACCAAGTGTCTACCGCATCGACACCCATCCATCAGTTCATCCCTCCTCCTCCTCCTCCTCCTAACCCGTCTAAGGGTGTCAGCAATTACCCCTAACCCCACACTTAATTCGCCTCTTCATATGTAGACATCTATATGCCCAGTTCCACAGTTTCTCAATTCACAACTCTCGCTTCTGTGCAGCTCACAACTTCACTACTCTCCACCTCTTCCTCTCGCCTACACCTTCACAAATCCAAATCCTCATCCTTCCTTCCTTCCTTCCTTTCTCTCCTCCTCCCTTCCCTCCATCCATCTATCTATCTAATTTGATTGCGCGTCACGCATCCCTCAACACCGTCGCATCCTATGAGCATACAGATCTGCATTAATACTTCTTTTTCGTCTTAGAAGATGGCAGGTGATACCACATCTCTTGACAGCAGGCATACTGGCCACCCGATAAGATGGTCATGGCTCCAGCCAACCAACTATTGGATACGACTGCGGATACAAGTTAACCAGGTTCTGCCAACATACGTAGGATCAGCACAAACATTGCAACATGACAAGGCGCTAGCAATGTACATGAAAAGCAAAGCCGTATTATCAAGTTACGCGTTTCCCTGTTGCACAACTAAAGCATGCGATTTTAGTGCTCTTGACAAGATGGACTCATTGACTAAAAATATTCAGAATTCCCTCAGGCAGAAACCCCTTTGACGCCAGCCAGTGTGTTAACTATTGTCAATGTCCTTCAGACAGCGTGTCTGTCTTCTTTCTCGTAGTTCTTATGACTTGAAGCACTGTGCAGTTTATATTAAGATGCAATTGAATTAAACTACCAGATTGGCCACGATTTACGGCTTTCGAAGATGCAAGTAGAAAGTTTGATTTCGGCAAGGAATTAAAGCAGTAAAATCTGACAGTCCAAATTTAAATTTAGAGCTAGCAAAGTGTCTGTTGCAACTCATGATGGTGTAGTTAATGGTACGTAACATGCAACGCATCACTATCTTCGTAATGCTGCATGATTTCTTGATTTTTGAAATATTTTGTAGCAGCGATTCGTTTCATGCTTTTATTAATCTTTATTTAAGTTGTGTAGCTCTGTATTTATGAAATACAGGCATTTAAAGCAGGCAGAATCATCAAAAGGACTTTTAAGCCACTTTGAAACCTCTCAGCTTTTCCAGGCATCAGTACGTTATTTCATGTTCCGCTATTATAACTGGAGCGTCCCGATGCGCCCTTGGAGGCAAAAGGAGGCAAAGTACCAGGTCAGAATCTATCCCTTCAACAGACAGAGGAGAATAAGCCGCCGGCATGGCCATGAGACCAGCCTACGCTGCTAGGCCAATGTGGCCACCTCTGTGACCATGACCAAAACTGGCAGTCCAAACAAACGAAGTATTACAATGACAGCTAAAGCAAACTCAAAGTCAAAAAGAAACATCTTACTAAATTAAAGCGTATCGTCTTTGCACAAAAGAGATTGATACCAACACAACCGTCCGAAGGCCAGATAGGCCAACCGAGATACTTTGGCAGAGGCTTAATGCAGACCATTGCCGAAATCCAGAGTTAAGCAAACAACTAACCTACTACATAGCCATGCTTTTTCTTTGAAGCGTTGAGTTAGGGTCTCTCTTGGTCAATTTCACGTATCAGTCCTCACATCTCCATCCGTGATGTGCAAAGATCAACAGAAAATCGAGACGCCTTAGCCATCGAATACCCGTGCCACTGATCCCTCTTGGCGATTTCACTGCATCGTGAGCTTAGCCCTGCAAAAGAACTGCAACTCGGAAAGGGTGATAATGCTATCCATTGTGTGCGTCCGTTACTGTTTAAATGAATACGAACACAATAATTGCTATGCAGCAAAGAACTGGTATCAACAAGATTTCTTGGACGAGAAAAGTGCTCCTATTTTCCTAGCCACATTGTGTTTACGTCAGAGCTGCCCAGTCAATTCTTTTTGGATTCTGCTCAGCTAGAACAGAGGTGCTGGAGGTTGCGTGTCACTAGACCACTCTGCCTTGAACTTCTCTAAATAAATTACAGAAAGCGCCATCGTAGACATTAATAACTTTCCTAAGATCACAGACGAGAGACATTTTTCGAAGGCTAACAGCATGTACAGCGTCTATGTTAAGGTGGGTGTGCAGAAGGAATGACCGGTTTGACCACTACCACACTAAAATAAACGCAAAAATAGTGCAGCGTGAACGCATATTCACGACATGCATTTGAAAAACCAACTCAAAAATTTGTGTTGAGAAAAGCTTTAAACTTGTGCGCATTACGAAGGAAAACAATGTTTTGCTAATTGGACTATTTAAACAGTTGACTTGGGAGTCATGGATGTAATAGAGCTTTCTTGAGTGCTGGTTTACACATTCCTTGATGTCCCACTCGTTAAACTTATTGCAACCAATTTAGAACCGTTTTAATTCATAAGGATAGAATGTAGATGTAAGCGAGGTCACCTTCCATTGAACTGGTTTTCATTCCATTCATGCTTGTTTAAAACAGCAGCTGGTGAATATAATCATTCGACGTAAATCACGGGTTCAGTCCCGTTCCTGTCAGTATCAAGCGTTGACAGTCTTCTGTGATGCGAATAGATCCCTTCTCCATAGTTGACAATGGTATGTTGTGAGATCTTATTTATGCATCTAGTCACGAAAATTGGTCTGATCTGTTTGAATTCTCGCTTCGACGGTCTGGAGAACTTATTTAAAGCACTCTTTTGCAAAGGTAGTTTTATCGCATAACTTGTCAAATTAAAGCCTCTATTTCCATCTTTGTGGATGGGTTTGCAAATATTATTTACGACAGTCCTTTGAGGGACTCTCATATGCCTAACTTTGTTAGTGGAGATTTCGATTCCATCAGACCTGAAGTGAAGTCCTTTTATGAGAATCAAGTAAGACTGTGTGCATGACCTACTCTCTCCAGAGAGCAACCAAGGTTATAGAGACTCCGAATCAGGACGCAACGGACTTTACAAAGGCTATTACGATTCTGTCCGAGCATGTTAATGAACACCGCAAATATTATTCGGACATTGACTACATAGTCGCCCTCTATGGCAGTGGAGGCCGAGCAGACCATGAATTTGGCATAATCAATTCACTTTTTATTGCTAAAGGGCTAACAAGCATCCCTCTCCTTCTCGTGACGGAGTCTTCTGTTTCATTTCTGCTTGATAAAGTAAGCTGCCGCATATTATTATTCTTAGTAGGGATTGAGTGAAATTTGCCTTTCCACCTGCCCCACAAATCTCTACTGTGGGCTCATACCAATAGAAAGGCCAGTTAGAGTAACCTCGAAAGGACTTCGCTGGAACCTGAGTTTGCCTCATATTGCAAATAATAATTCAAACCCTAGACGATGAAATCCTAGATTTCAAAAATCTCGTTTCAACTTCGAATCGGGCTATCGACACCACAGTGGAAATTGTGTCCAACGACCTGCTGCTGTGGTCTATATCCAACTATCTGACCGAAGTAATTTAGCCCAACCCTGGTTTTATGCTCCATGCAGTCTAAATAAGCTATTTATTTCGAGTAATAAATTGACGCACAATTTTAAAAGTGGCAATAAACACCACTTCTAACTTAAATCTAGAAAACGATTGAGCACAGATTATGCTCGTCAAAAGTTATTTAGTGATTAACTTCGGACAACTTAGAGGCTGTTCTTGGGCATCATCTCAGTCCGCGTTCGCTTCCTTAGCTTTGGAGACTAGCGCTCCTTCAGCATCTTCAAAACCGGGAAGACCTAAGACTGCACCTCTTAAAATCAGAGGTAGCATCGCGGCCTGAAGACTAGAGAAGAGATGTGGGAAGATGTTCTTGTAGTCACCTGGAGTGAGCCTGGCTCGCATGCGCTCCCTGGGCATTTGGAAGCAGACAGGACAGTTACCAGGACTGGTTGAAAGACCTGCCTGATTAAAGCAAATTTTAAAAGCACAAATTCTGCAGACTGGTAATTTTGAGCAACTTTGCCAGAATTGAAATCATCGCGTAGTCATGTGAGGTCAGTCCGAAGTGATTGCATGCACAAAAAGGTGCCATTTCGGCAAAGGCCCGAGTGGCTTTCTCTCGAATGTAGACAAAGGGTCGAATTACGCAAAGATTTTTTGCCCTAAAGAAAGACAGACACCGACTTGTTAGAGTCGCGCTTTTTTGTCGGACTGCTACACAGTGCTAGAGATGCTAGGCTTCTGTAGATGGAAGCGTTCTACTGCCAAAATCTATTATTGTTGTTTTAACGGACTTGCGCTCGTTGTAATAATGCATTACTTTAATACCGCAAGGCTGTGACTTTGAGCAGATGCTGATGAATATGAACCTTCCTTTTGACCTTAAAAGGGCAGTTCATTCGGTGTGCAATTATGAGTGCAAAACTGGGTAAATTACCCAACAAAGCATTTTACAAACTGAACATGGTTGACAAGACTAAGTACAATTTGCATTGGCGCGTTAATTTGGATGGTGGCATTTCACGGTCGTGACCATGACTCCCGCATGTTGCGGTGACCTGATAAGGGCAGGTGCCGAGGTCTGTTACAGGGAGCACGAGTGCGCTAGGATTAGGAACGCTGGCAGATCATTTTAGCAGCACAGTCCTCTGCCGAGATAAGCGATGGTTGTTGCGCCGGGTGAAACAATAAAATAAAGCTGAACCGAACACACCGGATGGTGTAATACGCCTTCATTGTGTTCAGTGCACCATTGTGGAAGCAGGACATCAGGAAGCTTTTTTGGAAGACAGGTGTGAGTGAATGGTGGCAGAACAAAAGGATGCAACTTGCCTATAAAGATGGTCTGTGGTAAACATGATGCGCTATAAGCGTGAGATGCGTAACCGCTGACAGCATTTTCAATCTCCAGTCCCTTTATAAACGAAAAATACTGACACGAAATAAATGGCTTTTCTCTATCCAATACTTTTAAAGTGCTTACTTAATGAAGTAAAGACTGAAAATGCTCAAAATTCGAGCAAACGGTGTAATGAGTGCATCAAATAACAGGCCCATAAATGAACCTTAGGTTAATGCTGACGAAAACAAAAAAAACAGATGAGATATGGTCTCACGGCGACAAACAGACCCTTGAATCGAGTAGAAAAGCAAAAACTGTTTACCTTTCCGCGAGGCCGTCTAAATGCTGTCGCAGGACGACAAAATTGTAGCCATGCTTTAGAGCAACAGCGTGAATTGGACCTCTTTTCATACGAGAGTAGAAACTGCAGATACTGCTACACTGACTGCCAAGCTGAAAGGCTTTGGCCATTACATCCGTATGACAGATAAATGGCTTTAAGTGATATGCAGTCTCAGCCTTCAATTGCCATAATTATTCACTTCTGTGCATTGCTTTTGATGGTACGGTGAGCTACTTAAAAGTCATAATCAAACGAAATTAAGCAATGATTGGTTAAGGGAGGAGAATTAGTAAGAGGACGCGCCTTCGGTCTTCATTATACAAGTTCAAAAGCACGTCAAAAAAAGGATCTGCATGAAGACAGGTTAGGCAAGTAGTAGACGGATTCTCTATATCTAATGCAAATAATATCCTTGATTGGAATTCCTCTGCTCCATACAAAATTACAGAAGTACTGAGGGCACTAAGGCCTACTTTGTTCCTCGTAGGAATGTTTCACGCCCACCTCCGCAAGGTAGGAAATGAGAGGTCGTGGGTCGAACGCTGAGCTACCAGGGTCGACGGTGACGGCGTCGATTTCGAGGGAGGGGTAGTCGGGACGCCGCAGGCACGCTTTATGGTGGGCATGCATGCAATGCAGCGAAGAGAGACTATCCTTCCCTCCGACAGACAAACTAGCATCCGATCTTCCGGATGGACCATGTCAAAGTCCTTGATGGTCTAGAATCAACAGACCAATCAAGATAACTTCCGTGCTCTTATTTTTCGAAATGAATCGGGTAGTATATAGGATTAAAACTAAAAGAAGACGTCAGTAACGATAAAAGCTATTAGTCTACTTTAACAAATTATCCGTAGAGTTGTTTGAAGGGACGCCACTACATTGTCCTTTCGTTCCTCCTATTTACTCTTAGGCAGGCTGTACCGCGGCCTTAGGTTAATGAGGATGAAATATATGGTACCCTGAATCCCTTAGGATCTTCATAATTTGACCTTTCTGCTGCGCTATTGCAGGAGGTAGACTGGGGCCTCTTGTAGATGATACGGAAAGTAGATTCATTGTTAGCGTGACTATTGTTTTCCTGTTGGACGTTGTTTTTACACTTTGCATGAGATTTTTGGCAGACCTATTTAACAGTTGGGGTCAATCTCGGTGATGTCGACGACAAACAACGGAACATGACAGCTTACTAGTGCCCCTATGTCAACAAGCCTCATTTACCATCACGGTCGCCATCATCGTGATAGTAGCCACCATCATCAGCCAGTTTGATCAAAATTTGAAGTATTACTGCGTGATTTGTGCAAACACCGACCAGTCTACTTTGTCCAGTTTTCGAGATGCAATTTCAAACATTTGACCCTAGAGGCTGTTCAGTGCTGGCCATCAAAGCAACAAATGTTAGGTGGTGCACCACCCAGCAAGGTGATGTTTAGCGGAATGCCACTAAACCTTGTGGCCATTAATTTAGTGAATGTAATGGTCCTACAACTTGCAAATTAATGCATTTAAATCTATGAGCACTTTGCTGTAGACTCTCCTTCTCTCCAGCTGCAAATCTTATCAATCCACTTTCTCCCATGTTGCTTCTTTTGCCATTTGCTCTCCTCACCTCAGTCTATCGCTCACTCTCAACATGACTACCAAATACATCATAAGTTTAATTAAGAGTCGAATGGAAGCTTTTATTTAGCATAGTACCAATTGCTGGATTTGTTGCATTCTGTCCATGTTTACTGCGACCATCTGGACCTCTGACCTTATCTTGCCTGGGTTGCCCACAGCGACTCACATCACCTTCCTGACCACTCGCCCTCACCACTCTTTTATCTCTGAGTTGTCGTTTTGCCACCAAATTATTTACTAAAAGTGGCAAATCGGAAGCCATTTTGGCACATCGGCACATTCGCACTGCATGTGCTTGACGAAGTAGTCCTTAATGTTAGACGGGAAGATGTCTGCTCTAAATCCACTCGTTTTGGTTAACAAAAGCTGCAAAGTGAAATGATGGGGAATGGTCCTTTGTGGTCAGAGATCTTCGGGTACGGGCATGAAGGCGTGAACAAACCAGCAAATCCGTGGAAATGTGTGACAGGCTCGACTTTCATCCCCTTAGAAAGGGTAGAGTGAGAACAGCCAACGAGCAGACTTTATTTGTACTGACGCAGATTGATAGACCGATTATCGTCACACAAAAAGGATCCGAACAGTTTTATTTGTCTTTCAATGCCATTTTCACAGACATAGAACACATATGTCAGGATGTTAATTTTAGGCAAACGCCCAAAAGGAAAAGCTGGTCATGCACTAGATCCGACCCGAACTACTGCGGCCACCACGTGATAAAAATGCAGGTATGCAAGCGCCTCGTGATTCGTGACTAGGCAGTCATCAATTGTGACAGAGGTCGTACATGGTGGTACCACATCCCACAAACTAGGTTCTAATAAGAGTGAATGATTGTAGGAGGAGTAGGACCACCTTGCTTCCCTTGTTACGAGTAGACTGAGAGCAAGAAGCAAGCGCTTTTCATTAGTGACACAATAAACAAAGCAGAGCGACGAGAGTTGCGCTGATTCGAAAAGTACCCTTCTCCATCGAAAGCAGATGATGACGGTTCCGTAGCATGAAGTGTGTTCGTCGAACAATTCTCGTCTAACATCGAGGACTGCTTACTCAAGTATATCTATCGCAGATGCGCCGATGTAATGAGGCGGCTAGAGAACTGTCTCTTTTGCCACGTGATGCAGCAACCAATCTGGTCGTTAAAATCGGCGGAGAAGCGTGCGTGTGAGCGTGCATTATTCTCACCACTTAACCTCGTTCATGCCATCAGTGATGTAGAATGTTCTCTGCCTGCACTCAATGCATTGGTTTGATAGGAGTAAAATGAAACCAAGAATCTGATCATTAATGTTGGTTGGTCAGCTATTTATCAAGCTCGCTTCCTAGTCAACCCTCTCTCTGGTTGCAACACCAGCATGAAGCAGTTTGTGAGGCGTGTCAATTGTTGTTGTTAACAACATGCTGTGGAAGGCTGGATATCGCTTAAAGGATCTCACAGACGAAACACAAGAATAAGAACTGGGAACCGAGACACAGTCTCTACACATCAGCGATACCATCGTGGGTATTGAGTTACAGTAACCTCTACGTGCTCTTCAACGACATGCAAGAAGACGTCCACCGAAAATGCCCTTAGATGTTTCTCTGTTACCTTCACCCTTGGTGACTCATTGGCGTCCATATTATCAAAAATGTACCTACCAGAAGAAGAAAAGCAAAATCATTGATTAGATTCAGGAGGGCGGGTTGTTATGGGTTCTCGCAATCCCAGCGAACTTCGAGTCTTCCAACAAATGCTCACAGGTCAAGAGCAATCGGTAATCATCAATACGCTTAAGTAAAACCACCCAGAACATGGACTCATATGTAGGCGCCTTCGCCGCTGTCCGGTTTCCTTGCCAGCTCCCATTCACCTAGTTGCACCTTGACTCATTTGTTAAATGAGTAACGATGACTGTCTTCAGGCCCCTATGCGATGAGTTGCTCCATTCTAGTTTGACTAAACCATCTACCTGACCTACCAACTGCTCAACTGATTAGTTCCCATCGCTGCCTACCCCATTAGAGTGTCTACGTTCTCTGGAGGCGTTGATGCCAACCCTCCAGACCTTGATGTCTTCATGACGAAGATGCTAGCAATGATGTGGCTCATTGCAGATGGGTGGATTAGAATTGATGGATGAGCATACCCGAATATCTGGAAGCTATTCTAGCGAAACGCAAACACAAGATCTGAAGTATAATTCCTCCCGTCCTTCTACTTCGATTATCTTCATAGTGAAAAGTTGTGAACGTAATCAAAGTAGAAGGTAGGTAAGGATTTTATATCAGATTTTTGAAGCTTTCACTTACGTTTACGTTGCTGTTTTACGGCAAAAAACGCACGTTTTGGCAAAATTGATGGTGTTCGACAATGAGCTCAGATGGCGAAGAAGAGGTTGGATCCGAAAAACCCAAGCTGATTGCACTGCATTACATAAGCTATGCAACGCCAACTTGAGGAGTGCAAAACGCGCAAAGCAACTTCCTTTCGACAATGTTTTCACTTCATCGAAACGTAAGAATAGCGATGTGGTTGGCTTATTGCTCGTAAGAGCAAAGACAAAGACTTGAAATTTGTGTGCGTAGCAGCGAGATGTCAGGAAGGCGATGTGAGTCGCTGCTGCGAGCATGGATCCAATGTAACAAATCCAGCAAATGATGCTATGTTTAATAAAAACCTCCTTTCAACTTTTAAGTAAATTTACGATGTATTTGGTGATCATGTTGTGGGAGCGAGTGATAGGCTGAGGTGAGGAGAGCAAATGGTCGAAGAAGAGACATGGGGAAAAATAGGATGATGCGATTTGTAGCTGGCGAGAAGGGAGCATGTAGCAACGTGCTCATATACTTAGGTTTTACAATTTCGCAGGCTGTAGGATTATTACAGTCACTAAATTATTAGCGACAATACTTAGTGCCATTACAACAATCATAATTTTGCTGGCGACTTGTCGAGTTCGTTCAAGTCGATGTCATCTGCTTCGGTGCTAAGAGTCAGTTGAATCAAATTTCTGCCATCCAACAGCACTTCTCTTGCTAAATCTAAGCTTCAAACTAAAGAAGTAGGTGGTGTCTCACTTTCAATTTGGCCTACACTCGTAAAATTAGCACTAAACAGCCTGTGGCGCCAAATGTTCAAAATTGCATCTCGGAAACTTGGCAAGGGTGACTGGTCAGCGCATGCACAACTCGCGCAGTAACACTTCAAATTTTGATCAAACTGTTTGACGATGGTAGCTGCTATCACGATGATGGCCACCTTGATGGTGAATGAGGCTTGTTGAGGAACGAGCACTAGTAAGATGCCAGACTACTGTGCTCACCGTCACCGTCGCTGAGATTGCTTCAGCTGCTGGAGAGTTGATGAGTAAAGACACGCTTGCAACTGTCAAATAGTTCTGCCAGTTTTGCATTCATATGATGATGGATGTCTGACTAATTCTTAACTTTGGCACACTTACCTTGCTGAACCATCCTCTTAGTCAGACGATGGGCGTTCAGAAGACATGCTTCTCATTAAGGAAGGGAACTAAATCCATAATGGCAAAGATGACTTCCAAGGAGCGTTAAGCTACCTCCGTTCTCTTGCGACGAGTAGAGTAGGGAATTGAAGGCCAAGGAGGGAAAGATAAACGCAAAATTCATCGAGCAAACTTCTACGGATAGGTTGTTAAAATTGTGACCTCGAAGATAGGAACGGGGTGCAAAGGAGCAGCCCCACCTTGCATGGAGGATGACGTTCCCTCAGTTCGGATAGAGACCATTTAAAAGGATGTGTGATGTCTTACTGATCACAAGCCTAGTTATGGCATCAACCGACCGAGGTACGAGGTTCCGGTCTTGCGCTTAGCAATGCGATGGGCAATTTGTTGTCATGTAAAGGATGAGCCAAGTATCAGTACCAGCCTCGATAAATTTTAGACCTTTGCCTAACTTCGTCCTTACAATCATCCAGTCGACTTTACTATCGCAATCGTTACGCTTACTTCTTGCAAGTCCGATATCTACGGAGGTGTCCTTCTGACTAGGCGAGTTCTCGTAATTTCAGTGGAGCTAGGATCCACTAGGAGATAAGGGACTGAAAAAAACAAATATGAGGAAATTTTCCCGTATCCTTGCTCGTCAGATTCTATTGTTGTGAGTAGCTGCCTTTGCCTTCCTCTGAGCTACCACTATTTGAGATTGTTGGTTAACGAGATAGCTGGATTAGCCTAATGAGTCAGAAGATAAATTGAGCAGCGGATAACTAGGAGAGATGGAGATGAGCAGTATGAGAACCTTGAATGCAAATGCTGCTGAATGATCAAATGGAAGCTAAGAACATGGCAATTGACACCTTAGATGGACAACGCTCTCTGCCAGAGTTCGCTGGGTTTTCACACAACCTGCCATTCTGTCGCGCAAGTTGTTGAGTGTTTGACTGGCCAAGGCAGCAAACCAACTAAAATTCCGCCTGACCAACAGCTAGTGATTGTGTTACTTTGTCAATGTTCTCTGGAGTGCGTCGATACCATCGGTGAGATTTGAGAACTGGAGATTTGCTCATCTTACAACCCAATGGTGACGAAGTTGCATGCCATGTACTTCCAAAGCAACTGTGGCTCGTTGTAGCCCATGGAATGGGTTGACATAGAGACGAACCCAATGTAAGCTATTGTCTCCTCTCTTTGTCTCGAGGATCACTTGGTTCCCTCTGCTAGGCAAGTCTTTCCCAGTGATAACCAAATGTTTTTGAGTTTTAGCTATCGGTGCCGCATTTTCTGACCAGCTTTCAGTGATACGAAGGTGTCATTCACCTTGTCGACATCCGAGAGTTTAGTGCTGAATTGATTGTGGGTAGCCGGATTTGCTGAGGTCGACTGCTGTAAATAATAAGGTCAGGGTAGTTTTGTGCAAGCACTACCTCAACAACTACTTGAGTGTGGAGGTGGAATCCTTCAGAGCTTGCTGGTGGATTGAGAAACCGCTAAAGAATTCATTCAACCTTAGGTAACCCTCTGTGTCTATGTCTATGCCTATGCTGGCTGGGCATCCACCTTTGTCCGATTTGTCACAGACTTCATTCCGACGACTCCATGCGAGGTCTGAAGTCATCGAGCGCGAGGGCATTTGGCCTTTGGGAGCGGTAGACGACGGTCTGATGCTAAGAAGTGAAGTGAAATTGAGAGGAAACAACTGTTGTGCATATTGGTGATTCTAGTGGATCATCCGCATCAACTGATGTTTCCTTTTCCTACTTATTTAATCAATCCCGACCACCTTCTACAGGTGATTATGGCGTCCCTCGCACCCACTCACCTATCTAACTAAAGCACCGTTGCTTCCAAAATAGGTGGTGAAAACTGGCACTTAAAGTGGATGAAACTTTATTTGAATCATACAACTATGTCAGAGTAAAGGAGGCTGAAAGGTAAGGAGCACGAGCAACCATAAATTAAATGAAGGAAAAGAAACCAGCATCGAATTTAATTTATATTGACAGCAACACCTCCAATGTCATTATGTTACCAGTAGCAGCAGTTCACCGATGTCCAGCCCCGGTATGTTCAGGAGAAGGCTACGCAGACTATTTCATCCTCCGATAGCGTCTTCGCAAAGTCATTGAAGCATGAACATTGCGACGATGTGACTGCCTTGTCTGACAAGGATTTGGAAATGAACTGAGTGCGCAGCAGCTCCCAGTAACCCGAGTGTGCCAGACTCGAGCAGTTGGATTCTGTGAGGCCTTGTGTACTAACTACTCACACTGCTTGTTTCGAGGGTGTGAAGGTCAAGGGGGAGAGACGAATCTCACCACCTTGGCACGCTTTGCGATTCGCTTTAAAGTGGAGCGGTCGATGCCACTTGGGGCGTTGTTAAAACAGACATCGCGCAGCATTCTTGCAGACAAAAGCTCAAGAGCTCTTTACTGACGAGCAGTAGGACGCAAAAGGCCTTTTATGCTTGCTCTTTTTCCTGTTTTTTTTGCTGTGCTTTGTGGATATCTAACACTGCGACGACTACGAGAACCCGCTTGGGTCGAAGGGACGCATTTGATGATATCACTCATGCAAGAAGTGCATGCATCCACATGATTCAATGAAGTTCACTAGATGATTGTAAGAAAGAAGTTCGTCGAGTCTTAAAACTTTCTAAGGCAGCAATCCGCTCTTAGACCAAGGAGACAATAGATGATTGTTGAATCTATCCTACATTGCAAAGGAAACATTAGCGGTCGAAACAACTCGGAGGATCAAAATCGAGCGACTTTAGTAGCCGGGAAACACGCACATGCCTGTCCATGAAGACAAGTCGTGCTGACATCAATCGTTTAGTGATTAGACCACCAATGGATGAAGAAACGGACGAGGATACATTATGATAGCAGATACCCCTTGTGAACGGTTTTGATCCACATTGACTGAGAGGTGGCTCCCACGAAGTGTGAGGTTGTTGCACTGTCAGCGGCTGCGTATCGACACATTCGCAAAGATGTGTAAAGGTGCAGAGTCCGTCTTTCCCTACTTGGTCCTCATTCACTCAAAACAAGTCAGTTGGATGCAGGTGGGTATCAGTATCCAGAACCGGTGGTGTTGCTCCACCGCCACTGTTAATGCAATTGGTGCTGCTACAACACTGCTGAATTCTACGGTCAGACTGACCGCAGCATCATTAGTGGAGACGGATGTGTAGCCACTTCGTCAGGTCGACACGTTTGCATTATATATGCTTGACCAATTAGTCCTCAAAGCTAAACGGGATGCGTTCGACGAACACGTCTCTGGCTGCCGAACAGTCTTCATCTGCCTTCAGCAGGGTGGAATATTCACTGAACTAGCATCATAGCACCGATGAAGAATGCTCCCTGTCTGCTCTCACCCTAGTCTTTTTGAGGGAATAAAATCTACGCAGAAGATGATGACAAACGGATGCGCGAATGCAGTAGCAGAAATTAAGAAATCCATTAAAATTGTGCCGCAGACTCAACACTAGAGCTTCTTTGGCGCAGTGATGAGCGAGACAGAGTGATGAGTGTCAGGCTAATTTCCAGAGCACTTTTCTCCCTCGAAGGCGAATGACAACGATTGCACACTAAGAATGGTGTTTGTCGAACGCTTCTCGTCTAACATAGAGGACTTTTAAGTCAAGTATGCATAAGTAGCACAAATGTCAGCGTGGCAAAGCGATTGAATATCCGTCCTCATTAGCGAATAGCGTGGCAATCAATCTTGCGCGTGCATTTGCGTCAGCACATTTTGAGGCAGACGGTTGAGGTGCGGTGGTTGACTCCAATCTAACTTCTCGATACACCTTGTCAGCCAAACCTTTCAAATTTGTGAATCGATGCATTTTATTCACGCAACATTTGTTGCAACTTAATGTGACTTTGATAGACCGAAGTCCTTACGTTTTGGTCCTTTGTTCTCTCGCTTCCTCTAGACAATCTATTAACACACAGGCAGTCTCGCATTGCATTCTCTCAAAACAAGCAGAGTGAGAGCAGGCAGCAAGCGCTTCTAGTTGTTGGCTTGATTAATGAGGAAGATTGATGAGGTTTGTGCTGCATTGCAGGTAAGCGCAGGCAAGCATTGCTCAGACAAACTCACTACCCGACAATACCATCATCAAGCGAATTGGACTGCTGATCTGCAATTCAACACACGAAACGCACAAGGTGATGTTTTGTCTTCACCCCAAGGTAGACAGCACTAACAGCCCAAAGGCCACAGTTGTGGGGTGACTGTGCGATGCTAAAATTAATGATGACGTCCTTAGTGTGAATTTGGATGGCATCACTTTTTGGTGGTGCACTGATTCGTCAGGTGCGAGAAGTAGTAACTAGTCAATGACGTGGATCTAAGACGCTACTGGACTAATGTTGGTACACGTTGATGGCTGGCTGCTCAACTGGCTAACCTGCACACTTGGCCATCCACTCACACAGAATCGCCGGTTAGGGACAAAACCTGCTTATAGCTACTAGTTTCCCTATTAACCACCTAGCCAGCCATTTAAATAGATTGCGTCGTGGCCAACTCTGACATTGCCCGATTCCCTTTCTTTCTGCGATCCCAATCAAAAACACACGAAATATCCCCTTCAACATATGGCTTGGAGAAATCTACTTCAGTCCTGTGAGTGGCCTCAAATGGGATATTTCTCAGCCATACATATGCGCAGTACAGGATTCTTAATATACGAAAGCTAAGACGCTTGTTAATGGCGAGCAAGGACGCGTAAAAGAAACCAGTTTATTTGCTTTCTGCGCCACTTTTGTCCATAGTGGATTCCTTCAACTACGCTGTCGCATTAGGTCACTTAGGGTTTCGCTTAAGAGGCACCTTCAAAATCTGCTGTTTTAGAGTGACCGTCCTCGCCACTGCAGCATGCACTGTGTGTTGGAATTGTCCTCTGCACTCGATTTGCCTTTCATATTGGCCGGGTAATTGAATAGTGCAGACTGCTTCTTGGTCAATGACCTATTCTATTGCGCAACCTACTTCATACCATCAACAGCAAGCTCGACCCATTCGGCATGTCAACTAGCACTTGTGTCAATATTGCCAACCGCGGTGTGAGCACCAGCAGATCATCCGACCGTGACCGTGGTTATAGGTAGGCAAGGCAAGCAAAAGAGGTGACTATTGAATCCCTCACATCTACTCAGCTATCCACCCAAAAACACGTATGCTTATCGCAGTCCTTTCACCCGATACTTTCAAAAATGGCAAAAAGTTGATTTAAACATATCATCATGCTATAGTGTAAGGAGCTGGGGAGAAATGAGAATAAAGAAAAGGAAATAGAAGAACATTCGCCAAGTTTCTCCGTGTCTCCTTTTATTTTTCTGGTTAGCATTTTAACACTAAAAGTAGGCGCGAGAAGACAGCAATGATATGGAGGAGGGGGTAGAGATGGAGATATCGCATTAGCGGTTGGTGGCAGCAATAAGCATGACGCTCTTCAGATTTCCCTGCACTGCTAACCTGTACCACAGTAAATTCCTCCGGCCATCAACCCACTCAACAACTGCATCACGGACCAACAAACGAATTGCACTAACCAGTTACCGATCAATGTAAGAGATAATTTTAGTGCTTTGAGAGACATCTGCACACAACGCATAACTACTAACCAACTAATGAGCAGCATGTCGCAGTGCCGGTGTATCGTTTAATGGGCCAGCCAGCTGCCTATCTCGCATCCTAGTTCAGTCCAACATTAACCAAACCACCTTCTAGCATCTATCAATCAGAGAGCGACGTCAGCTGTCCTTCGGAGAGGACTATTGGAATGTCTGTGTTTGCCCAGTTAGCGTCCACTCCTCCTCAACTGCTTCCAGTCAGCAGATTAATTACAGAATGCCAATGCATGTTGATGCTTTGCAGCAATAGCACTCTGCGACTGCAGTTACCACTTGCGTGTCCATCAAATTTACCCTTGATTCACATTTTGCTCGAGACTAAATCCGTCTAAGCGAAAGGAAGGTTGATGCAATTATCTTACACACGACAATGAAACCCTCAAATACAGTCAAACGCAAGACCAAAACTATCCACCAGTCAATTGGTGCCTTAGCTTGGCTTGTGATGAGCAAGAACTCGAACACCGCCAATGCATTTGTTCTTACCTCCTCGTCTTGGATGGCCTGGATGCATCACGAGAGGCTTCGTGCAAATCACTTGACGTCTTGCGATGCCTCGAACCTGTCAACTTGGGAAAACGATGCGCCATTGTAGGAGCAGCATCCCATCATTAGAGTCAAATGACGCTAAGTAGGGAGAGGTGAACGCTGAACCTAGTGCAGGCCTTTACGAAGATATTGGCACACCGCTACTGACATTGCAGCCACAAATTGTGCACAGAGGAACGGATCGCTCTACCTGGAGGTTACTTATCTATCAATGTTGATCAAGACGACAAGCATGTGACCTCTGCATGATGATCGACCAGGCACCAGAGGAGCGATGCTTGCACAGCCTGCTTACTTGTAAATATGCCAAAGGTGTGGAAGGGACTGGAGTGTCATCAACACAAATCAGTGACGCTAAATGCGCATACGCAAAGGAGCCCTTCAAAGTTGTTTGCAGTTAGCTTGGACTGCCGGTTAGGTAGAGGTGAGTGGGACTGCCGACTGCTTCTCATCAATCATTGGGGTGGTAGCTCGCCTTAGGATGACTTGAGTTTTTAACAAGCAGCTTTGAGGCAATTAACCGACCTCGTTCCATTCTCTAAAGACCTAAATTTTTGGAAGCGATCCATCGCTTCATCAGCACTTTCTCGCCATCTTCTGGACACCTCAACGGACGGCTACCATCATTGTGCATCGGCCTTAGATGAACAGGGCGAACCCCATCAGACCGATAAATCTGGATCTCTCAATGTCAGTAACACGATCTTACAGGGATCCGGTAACGTAATGAATGGGCGGTGAACACTACGTAGCGAGAGGAACAACGAGTTAAATCCAACTCGAAACACTGAGGGAAGAATTGCTTCCAGCCGAAGCGGTGTGCTTTATCCTTTGCAATAATCAGGTACAATGTCAGCATTATGCTAACGCGTTCGAAAAGGTGTGCAATAAATTTAGCGCTTGTCCTTCTCTTCTTGACCCTCCTTTTTCTTGGAACGAAAAGTGGAAGAAAGTGTGAGGAACAAGAATCATCGGCGACATGGCAAATAAGGTATAGTGATGAGGTTTGAACTCGTTTGACTAAGCGTTTGACTGGGCATAAGAATGCGCATCCATCGAATGCTTTTCTCCAAAGAGAACGGTTCAGTTCACCATGTCTACTTCAGTTATGCCAATATATTGAAACAGGCAGCGATCCATCGACATTAGCAAGTGCCGATGTGACGACAGCATAACCAGCAACGACACTACCCCTTGTCTTTCGGACGACGATGCGGAGAGGCATTTGATTTCCTACCGATACTCCACGTCCGGGAATCCCCTATCACCAACGCAGTCAACATCAACACTAGCATCTGGCTCGTAACCATGACCGATGCAGCCAGAGGTGCCAAAGACGCCCAATTAAGCCTCTACAACTGTTCTTTCATCCTCGTCTCTGCGGTCAGTACTACTCTGATCTCAAGGTAGGAGGTTATGTCCTCATTATGGCAGTGAGAACCGGGGCCTGAACAACACATGCCTTTGGGAGTGTGCTGATGCATAATTTGAATAAATTGAGGGGATCGCTCTTAACAGTATTTGGGTTACCTGCTGGTCACCCCACATGGACTCTCCAACGTGGCCGAAATGTGATCTTTACTTGCTGCCACACTGATTGCGATACCCTCGTTGGCATGAAGGCTATCAGCACGATTAGTTGATCAAGTTCAAGCGAAGAAATTGTCCTGCCCCTTTTAAAAGGGATGGTCGCATGATTGGGATGAGCTGTCGGAATAATTTCGCCCACCATCGACATGGTTGGACCTAGCTCTTTAACAGCGCAGAAGGAGGGCGCCACCAGAACCAATTTTATCCACTTCAGGCAAAACACATTCAAACTCTAATTGACGAAGCTGTTTTCGATGTTGATCTGAGTAGGATGCCTTGCGTTGAATGTGACACAGACAATGATTTACAATTGCACAACCTCCATAATTCTCTCCTTCCTTAGATTAACATCCTTCTCTTCTATACGGAGGACTCAAGCTCAAATGAACCGACCCGTTGCAGTAGTGTGAAGACAAACCGTTTGGGCGGTAGAAGCTACACATTGACACGATGGATTTGGGGACAGGCTAGCATTATGAGGTTGTGAAGTAGCTTCCACACGATTGTAGTTACTTTGAATGTTCTTGAGGAGGATGAAGGATTCCACGTCGACTAAGAGTGCGAATGATGCAGTACTCTTGCCAAAGTGAGGTGGCAGCAGCGTTACACGCAATCCATTGACCTATCAGATGTACAAGAGCAGTTCGTCTAAACCTAACCTCCATGCAGAGGATATCGTCACATGTCTACAGTGAGAAGTCGGTTTTTATCATCGATGCCATTCTAATCACGTCATTAGACTATATTTCGAGGTTCTTTGATCGAGAATTCAGTGGACTGCACTACGTCCAGCCTTCACCTCTCCCTACTTAGCGTCATTTGACTCTAATGATGGGATGCTGCTCCTACAATGGCGCATCGTTTTCCAAGTTGACAGGTTCGAGGCATCGCAAGACGTCAAGTGATTTGCACGAAGCCTCTCGTGATGCATCCAGGCCATCCAAGACGAGGAGGTAAGAACAAATGCATTGGCGGTGTTCGAGTTCTTGCTCATCACAAGCCAAGCTAAGGCACCAATTGACTGGTGGATAGTTTTGGTCTTGCGTTTGACTGTATTTGAGGGTTTCATTGTCGTGTGTAAGATAATTGCATCAACCTTCCTTTCGCTTAGACGGATTTAGTCTCGAGCAAAATGTGAATCAAGGGTAAATTTGATGGACACGCAAGTGGTAACTGCAGTCGCAGAGTGCTATTGCTGCAAAGCATCAACATGCATTGGCATTCTGTAATTAATCTGCTGACTGGAAGCAGTTGAGGAGGAGTGGACGCTAACTGGGCAAACACAGACATTCCAATAGTCCTCTCCGAAGGACAGCTGACGTCGCTCTCTGATTGATAGATGCTAGAAGGTGGTTTGGTTAATGTTGGACTGAACTAGGATGCGAGATAGGCAGCTGGCTGGCCCATTAAACGATACACCGGCACTGCGACATGCTGCTCATTAGTTGGTTAGTAGTTATGCGTTGTGTGCAGATGTCTCTCAAAGCACTAAAATTATCTCTTACATTGATCGGTAACTGGTTAGTGCAATTCGTTTGTTGGTCCGTGATGCAGTTGTTGAGTGGGTTGATGGCCGGAGGAATTTACTGTGGTACAGGTTAGCAGTGCAGGGAAATCTGAAGAGCGTCATGCTTATTGCTGCCACCAACCGCTAATGCGATATCTCCATCTCTACCCCCTCCTCCATATCATTGCTGTCTTCTCGCGCCTACTTTTAGTGTTAAAATGCTAACCAGAAAAATAAAAGGAGACACGGAGAAACTTGGCGAATGTTCTTCTATTTCCTTTTCTTTATCCTCATTTCTCCCCAGCTCCTTACACTATAGCATGATGATATGTTTAAATCAACTTTTTGCCATTTTTGAAAGTATCGGGTGAAAGGACTGCGATAAGCATACGTGTTTTTGGGTGGATAGCTGAGTAGATGTGAGGGATTCAATAGTCACCTCTTTTGCTTGCCTTGCCTACCTATAACCACGGTCACGGTCGGATGATCTGCTGGTGCTCACACCGCGGTTGGCAATATTGACACAAGTGCTAGTTGACATGCCGAATGGGTCGAGCTTGCTGTTGATGGTATGAAGTAGGTTGCGCAATAGAATAGGTCATTGACCAAGAAGCAGTCTGCACTATTCAATTACCCGGCCAATATGAAAGGCAAATCGAGTGCAGAGGACAATTCCAACACACAGTGCATGCTGCAGTGGCGAGGACGGTCACTCTAAAACAGCAGATTTTGAAGGTGCCTCTTAAGCGAAACCCTAAGTGACCTAATGCGACAGCGTAGTTGAAGGAATCCACTATGGACAAAAGTGGCGCAGAAAGCAAATAAACTGGTTTCTTTTACGCGTCCTTGCTCGCCATTAACAAGCGTCTTAGCTTTCGTATATTAAGAATCCTGTACTGCGCATATGTATGGCTGAGAAATATCCCATTTGAGGCCACTCACAGGACTGAAGTAGATTTCTCCAAGCCATATGTTGAAGGGGATATTTCGTGTGTTTTTGATTGGGATCGCAGAAAGAAAGGGAATCGGGCAATGTCAGAGTTGGCCACGACGCAATCTATTTAAATGGCTGGCTAGGTGGTTAATAGGGAAACTAGTAGCTATAAGCAGGTTTTGTCCCTAACCGGCGATTCTGTGTGAGTGGATGGCCAAGTGTGCAGGTTAGCCAGTTGAGCAGCCAGCCATCAACGTGTACCAACATTAGTCCAGTAGCGTCTTAGATCCACGTCATTGACTAGTTACTACTTCTCGCACCTGACGAATCAGTGCACCACCAAAAAGTGATGCCATCCAAATTCACACTAAGGACGTCATCATTAATTTTAGCATCGCACAGTCACCCCACAACTGTGGCCTTTGGGCTGTTAGTGCTGTCTACCTTGGGGTGAAGACAAAACATCACCTTGTGCGTTTCGTGTGTTGAATTGCAGATCAGCAGTCCAATTCGCTTGATGATGGTATTGTCGGGTAGTGAGTTTGTCTGAGCAATGCTTGCCTGCGCTTACCTGCAATGCAGCACAAACCTCATCAATCTTCCTCATTAATCAAGCCAACAACTAGAAGCGCTTGCTGCCTGCTCTCACTCTTCCATACTTTACTTCATCTTATCCTGAGTCTCTCCGTTATTCTAAACTTCCCTCCACTCGTTTGTGCCAGTTTGTGCAGTTTAATAATTTTTACCACATCGTGTCCAATTGCATCGCATTGCATTGCCTTCGGTTGCGCAGCATAGACTGCATGTATCACTGCATTGGAATGTGAGGTGGTTGGGGTGATGTCGATGGTATCATCTGACGACACACGGATGCAACCACATTAATTATTCAAGGATTGTAGCTCCTAAGATTATTTTGTCAAGCATAGTTATAGTCGATCCTTCGTGCGCAAAAGCGACTTCATCAATTTCACCTAAAATACATTCATTTCGATCATAAATTAATTCACAATTTCCACTTCACTCAATCCTGTAAAGCTTTAATCGTTTTAATAAATGGCTGACTGATTGATGGAAATGCAGCTAAGTTCACGTACCGATATCATACAGAAGGCAGTTACAAAATACTGAGGATCTTCTACAGGACAGGATTTATGACACAGTGAAAATCCGTCAAGACACATTTGCGACGCAAGAGCAGTACCTGTTGTACATTCTGCAAATACATCGTCGCAAAGGATTGCAACGATTTGCTATTTACCGTTCATTTAATATTGACTCTGTGCTCCAGTACACTAATAACTACAATGAACGCATTTGACTACTTGTTTACGCACAGTTACTCTTGTGTTGGTTCCCTTTGAGTCAGAGGTGTAGGCTGAGTTCTGGAGGACGTATTCCTTCTCCATGCCATCCGATCACTCTGGCAGCATCGCTAGTTCCCTGACTGTCGGTGAGCCACATGGATAGCAGCGACAAAGAGAAGGAAGAGGCTATGGAATGAGCCCTTTTATACAAGATTGCGACATGCGCTAACACAGGAAGTGGATTGTTAAAACAGAAAACTGACAGTTGAAAAGAAGTTGTTTGACAACGAGCAGCAATGCTGCTTAAGAAGAAAGAAAAAACAAAGTTGTAGACGCAACACCCTTCATTTTATGTGCTTTGCTTGGACGCAGAGGTTCACTTACCAAAATGCAGAGATCAATGAGAAGCACAATTCTGTCACTGATTTGGGTAATGTTAACGTCTAGATGTGCATATTTGTGGTCGTGTAGAGTGGTACTTTTCCTTCTGTGCTCAAAATGCGTTTCATCAAAAATCTGACAGGAGCAAACAGGAAGAAATCGCAATGAGTTGCTAAGAGTAGCACAGCTGGTAAGGAAAGTTGAGGGTAAGAAATGTTAGCAGTGAACATCCGGAAGGTGCCAGCGGTTGCTTCGCGTGGATGCCCGTGGATTTGTACACCACTGAGGTTATGCTACGCCTATCCGGGTTAGTACATGCGTAGGTGACAGAAGTGGAACGCTCGGAGCCGCTGGCACACTTTGTAACATTTCAATCATCTGCGATCCTTTTAATCGCCTCCACTACTCTTGCTCACCCGTTTGCGCTATTTCGTGCAGTTGGTTCCTATCCCACATGCTTGTATCCCTTTGCATTGTGTTCGATTGTGAAGTATAGCCTGCGTGCATTACTCTGTTGAATGATGCAATACTACAGGGATTGACAGCGGCATTGGTGGTGGAGGAAGACGTCGCGTTCGGGATGGCATCGACGGCTTCATATGAAGTTAATTGAGTGCAAACGCATTGAAGTTCATTGGAATGCGGCTGTTTAGTCTGCTGTCACAAATTTCCTGTCAAATGCACGAAGTGTTACAAAGGGAGTTGTAGAGTGGATACGCATTGGCGGATGCAAACGGATAAATATTGTTCATATGCGGCACCAAAATTTTGTGTGCATCCATTTCGACCTAACCTCCTCTAACAATTTTTGCACTTTTCCGTTTACTGGTAGAGCAAATGTCGTTTGCAATTAATGAGGATTCTGTTCGCCGTTGCATCAATCGCTCCAGCGAACTCACTGAGATACTTGGATGTGCTCATTCACTACCTGACTGCACCATCCTTACATCACGGACGTATTTAGGACTCGTGGACACTACAACATTCTCCATTCTGCCAAGGTGCCTCAACATCAGTGCGGCAAAGTAGAGGAGGAGGAGTTAGTGGAATCAGTCTTAATGAACACAGATTAGGGCTTACAAAGACAGCACGCAAACAGTAAAAAACATTTGCCGTTCTGTACGTTAATTAGCCCTCTTTAAATTAGTCAGACCCGCTTGTTGCATTAGCTTGTTAAAGCCATTGGATATGCTGCGCATATTGGTAATTCCAGTTGACTACATGTACCACTTGGTGTTTCTTCCTCCTACTTATTCGATTGATCTCGACCACCACCTCCTACAGGTAACTATCGCGCCCCTCACACCTACTCACCTACTCACTTCCAAAGCACCATTGCTAATTTTGATCCCTACTACATGATGCTTCTCAAATTGGGTAATAAAAATTGGCATTTGATGTGTCCCAAAATTTATTTAAATCATACAACTATGCGAGAGTGAAGGATGACAGGTGGTAAGGAGCACGGGCAGCCAAGTAGCAGAAAGAGGAACAAAAAACAGTATCTAAGTTATTTTAACTTGACAGTAACACGCATACTGTCGCCATGTCACCATGTAGACTGCATTGCGGCAGCAATTCATTAGTGCATAGACCGGGTCATCGCCAAGTCACCGAAGCAATCATCCGAGTGTGTTGGACGCAAACACGTGGAATACGTAAGACTATGTAGGCTATCTGCTCCCACTCTGCTCTTTTCATGGGTGCGTAGGTCAAAGAGGAGAAACGAAAGCTGCATTTCTGCATTTAGAGAAGGTGTGCAGCAGAACGGAACGAGTAGGTTATGCAGGTGGGTATCAGCATCCATCACTGGTGCTATGAGTAACGAGGTGACGTGGTGATGTTTAAGCACGTTTGGATAAGGACCGGTGCTGTTGCTCTACCTCCGCTGTCTCTGTAATTAACGCTTCTGCAACACTGCGCCGAATGCCACGACCAGAGTGATCACAGCATCATTAATGGTGACGGATATCTAGCCACTTCGTCAGGTCGTCGCACTTGCGTCATATGTGCGTGACCAATCAGTATTCCAAGTTAGAGGAGAATCGTTCGTTGAACACATCCCTGGCTGCCGACCTGTCGTCAAATGAGATTTATAAAAATCGACCACCTAAAGCCGCTACCAACCCGATAAACTCAAGGCGTGATAAAAAGCATTAACTCAGTGTATTCTTACTAGGAATAGTATCATCATCAGGTTGAGGTCTACAGGCAGCACAAAGGACAGGTCAACCTCAATTTACGTTGCACACGTCCATCCACCTCAGAATTGCGGGCTAGCTGAATAGCCACGCCCAAGTTTTGTGGCAGCCATTTCTCGCCCAAAGCGAATTTGAGCACGATGTACTGACTGGCAACAAAGGTTATGCAGTGGTAATTTACTAGAATAGGCCTGCCTCTCGATTCAAGCAACGCAGGAGAGAGTACGAGATTCTATTTCTTTGGTCACTGATCCGTCCGGCGAAATGACGGTGGCGCATTGTTTTTCTGCTTGGTCACTTTTCCCAACATCGTCTGCGCACAGATGCTCAAATTCGCCTTGGCCAAGAAGGAGCTGCAGCGAAAATTTGAGTGCGTCCATTCACTTAGACTTACATTCTGTGGTGAATAGGCGTACGTAATGTGGATTTCCCTTAGACCATTCCAATCTTCGCGCTGTCGGTTAAATTCAACCTGGCCAGTAGGCTGTGCATCGTAAGGAAAAACAAAATTAATGCTTCGATTACGCCTGGAGATTGTTTGATTGGTAAAAGCGTTCAGTGGTTGGTCTTGAGACATGTTGCAAAAAATTCGGCGTCCATTCATTCCTGCTTAGCCGTAGTTTTCTTAGAGCTAGTAGCCTGAGCACAGGTAGGCGACATTCACCATTACTAGTAACATGGGCAGCGAAGTAGCTTGATGAGGATGAAGGACGTTAAGAGAAGGCCCGGCGATGTCACTGCTTCATTGCTGCCTCTGTGATGGTTGCTACTGCGTGGAGGCCGAGGTGCATGCACACGCGCAGCTCTGCTGGTCAGAAGGATTGGATTAACCACCTTCACAGCCGCTTTTTCACGTCGGCACATTTGCTATTTATATATATGCTGGACTAAGTAGTTCTCAATGCTAGCCGAGAAGCGTTTGACGAACACACATCTTAATATGGAACTGGCTTCACCTGCCTTCGATTAAGAAGCGGACCCTTTCTTCCTGCTCTCATTTACTCGTTTTGAGGGGAAGAAAGTCGAAAATGTGACACATTTCAATGCATTTGTTAGAGGACAGGAGTTAACAAAGGACAACAATCTAGCTGTTTCATTTGCAAGTAGCACAAGTCTTACTGCCTGTGTAAATCAGCATGTCCAAGATTAATGCGATTAGGGCAGAAAAGGAATGTCAAAGTCAAAGAGCTACGATGGGATGATTCATTCGAATGTACAAGGTGTTGGTCTAGAGGCAGAATTATGAGAAAGGGGAGAGAGGTCGGAGTCTACAGTCGCATACACATAGAGTGGGAATTGTAGGTCTGCAATTCCTAGTTTTAATATAATCTGTAACTCATTACCCACTCCTCTTAGCTTTGTAGCCTCCCTCTCCTCCCCCTGATAAAAGAAATAAAAGACAAAATAGATAGATCGAATTTTAGCATTTGGGTTTGAGGTGCAGAGCAATATTTTTGTTCTTGGGAGGCAATGAGGAGCACGAGTGGACCCTCGTGCACACTGACACATCTGCCACGTCTCAATAACAGCGATGATTGATGGTCGACCTGGATCCCAAACGCTCCACACTTGGTTCATTTCAGTGACAGCTCTCTAGCCACGGGTATTACGGATAATGGCGATAGCGTTTCTCTTCAAAGATCCAACACAGTTCTATTCCTCCCTGTTTGTTTCCACATAAAACAGCCATTGATATAATTTAAAAATGGAAAAATATGCCCATAATGCTTAGTTTTATTCAAATTAGGGCAAGAGTTGCATATCTAGCCTGCTAAAGTGTCCATGTAAAATTTAACAGAATAAATTCCAAGCTTAGAATGATTACAGTCTCTGTTTGTGCTACTAAAGTCATTGTAATAATCTATCAGTGATTTTTAACTTTCGTTCGGTGCCTGTATGACCGAAACTGACGCTCCTTTCCAAGAGGGCCGATTGTTTGTCCGATTGGCATTTCTGCTGCCTCAGCACTGTTTCGTGCCGTGGTGGACTTTGGTAAAGCGGGCAACCAAGTGTTCAGAGACGAGTGTGTGTGTGTGTATTTTCTTTTGCTCATGACGAAACTGCACCTGTACCGACTGACTTGCAACTTATCCAAAACGAACACACTTAATTCTCGCTCTCAGCATCAAGCAGTTTGAGAGGTGTGTCATCTGTTGCTTGACACTCATTTGGCCACAGTAACCGTTAGGCGCCTGTGCTACTGTGCCACTGAAATCCTTAAAACTGAGGTTAAGTCGACCATTTTCGGCAGGACTGCCATCTTCATCCTCCAACAGTGTCATCACCAAACTACCGAATGACGAAACTTGCAACGGTGTAGCTGCCTTGCCTGTCGTCGACGAGAAGACGAGGATTTCGAAATGAATTGCGTGCGAACCAACATCCAATCACTCGAGGGTGACAGACGCGAGTAGATGGATTATATGGACGGCCTCCAGACAGAGCTAAGCTCTTCCCTTGTGTGCTTTTACTGGGTGCAACGGCCACAGTTTACTAACGCATTCGCGAAAGTGTACAATAGAACAAGCAATTGCCGCCCCCACCTTGGCATTCGCTTTGATGCAATAAAAAGATTGGGCTAAGAAGCCTCCTTCACTCATTGTCTGTCCCTCACATCCTCAGTTATTTTAGTCCCTTCGCCTACTCATTACTACGCAGGTACAGAAGAGGCAATTGAAGAGCAAGATGTAGCGAAATCACTTTTTTTGAATCACGCGGTCATACAAAAGGGTAAGGATCTGGGGGTGATAAAGAAGGGACAAACAAGGGCACTTCATCCTCGCTCATCATTGCACCAAAGAAGATTTAGTATTGAGTCCGCTACGCATTTCAATGGATTTGTTAATTTCTGTAATTGGATTCACGCATCCCCTTTCTCTCGTATTCCTGCATAGGTTTTTAATCCTTAAAAAGACTAGGATGAGGGCAGACATGGATCATTCTTTATCGTGATATGATGCTAGTTCAGTGAATATTCCACTTTGCTGAAGGCAGATGAAGACTGTTTGGCAGCCAGAGACGAGTTCGTCGAACGCATCTCGTCTAACTCTGAGGACTAATTAGCTAATGCGTATATAATGCAAACGTGTCGACCTGACGAAGTGGCTACACATCCGTCTCCACTAATGATGCTGCGGTCAGTCTGGCCGTAGAATTCAGCAGTGTTGCAACAGCACTAATCGCATTAACAGTGGTGGTGGAGCAACAGCACCGGTTCTGGATACTGATACCCACCTGCATCCAATCTACTCGTTTTGAGCGAAATAGGACCAAGTAAGGAAAGACGAACTCCAAACCTTTACACACCCTTGCGAATGCTGCCTCGATTGTTTTGAGACTCGATGAACTTTGTCCTCACAAGTATCTCGTGACAATCACCGTCTCATGTCAATGCGTACACTTCTTGCATGATTGTTGTTATGGGAGGTGTCCTTTCGACCCAAGCGAGTTCTCGTAATCTTCGCGGCCTTAGGGATCCACTGGGCACAGAAGATGCAAGAGAAAACAAGCATAAAATTCTTTTCCGTCCCACTGCTCGTCAGTAAAGAGCTCTCGTGGTTTCGTCTGCAAGAATGCCGTGTGATGTCTGTTTTAACAACGTCCCAAGCGGCATCAATCACATCACTTGAAAGCAAATTCTTGAAGTAATTAAATGAAAGTATTGCTTAAAGAGCTGATTGCAATGCGTGCAAAGGGTGGGAGATTCGTCTTCCCTTCTTGATCTCTACACTCTTGGAACAAGCAGAGTGTGAGCGGTTAGTACACAAAGCTTCGCAGAATCCAATTGCTTGAGTCTGGCGCGCTCGGGTTATTGGGAGCTGCTGCGTACGCAGTTCACTTTCAAATCCTCGTCTTCTTGCCGACGACAGACATGGCAGTCACATCGCCGCAATGTTCATGCTTCGGTGCTTTTACGAAGCTGTTATCAAGAGAAGAAATGGTCTACGTAGCCTTCTTCTGCACATACCGAGGCTGAGCATTAGTAAACTGCTGCTACCTGATTACTTAATGACATTGGAGCTGTTGTTGTCAATGTAAATTAAATTTGATACTAGTTTTCATGCCTTATTTTGATGTTTGGCTGCTCGTGCTTCTTATCTTTTATCCGCTTTAACTTTGGCATATTGATATGATTCAATCAAGTTTTGCCCAATTCAAGTGCTAATTTTCATTACCTAAATTTGGGAAGCATTTAATAAAGGAGGATGGGATAAGCAACGGTGCTTTAGGATTGGTAGGTGAGTATGTGTGAGGGACGCCATAGTAACCTGTGGGAGGTGGTCAGGATTAATCAAATAAGTAGGAAAAGAAGCAATAATTGATGCGGATAATTCACTAGAATCAACAATATGCACAACAGTTGTCTCCTCCCAATTTCACTTCACCCCTTAGCATCGAACCGTCGTCTATCTCTCCCACTAGCCAAATGCTTTCCCAGCCAGCATAGGCATAGACACAGAGGCTTCGTAATCCATTTCAAAAACTTCTGAAGGATTTCACCTCGACATTTTAGTAGTTATTGAGGTAGTGCCTGGTCGTATTATTTAGAGCAGTCAACCTCTCAGCAACCCAGCTACCCACAATCGTATCAGCACTAAACTCTCGGATGTCGACATGGTGAATGCCATTTTCATATCACTGGAAGCTGGTCAGAAAATGCAACACTGATAAATCTATCCCAAAAGCATTCAGTTTTTACTAGGAATGACTTGCCTAACAGAGAGATCAAGTGATCAAGACGGACGCCTCGAGATGAGAAGAGTGGACAATGGCTTACACTGGGTTCGCCTCAACGCCAAGCCATTCCATGGGCTACATTGAGCCACAGTTGCGTTGGAAGTATAGGCCGAAATGAGGGAACTCATAATATGCAACTTCATCACCATTGGGTGGCAAGGTAAACAAACCTCCAGTTCTCAAATTTCACTGATGGTATCGACGCACTCCAGAGAACATTGACAAAGTAACACAATCGCTAGCTGTCGATCAGGCTGATTTTCAGTTGGTTTGCTACTCTAACCAACCACGCACACACCAACTTGAGCGACAGAATGGCAGGCTGTATAAAACCCAACGAACTCTGGTAGAGAGCATTGTCCATCTAAGGTGTCAATCGCTATTTAATCATCATAATCATCAACTCATGTCAAGGGACAAGTGTCTTTGGGACTATTCGTCAGTTGGAGTTGGACTAGTCAGTCAGTCAGTCAGTCAACAACTTGTGTAGTAGCTAATTTAAAACTTCGCTTCCTTTCTCAATTGCCAGCGTGGCTATCTGGTTGGGTGGAAGCTTGTTATGAGCATGGAAAGTTGACTGAATAGGCAAAAGAGGCTAGTGGTTAACCGCCAGCGAATCAAGGCGCTGTGTATACGTTTACAGCTGCGTGTGAAGTTTTCAATTTTGGTGGCATTATCCCTGTTGGTAGCGGGATTTCTGGCATTCACCGTGGGAGGGATAATGCACTGCGCTGAGTAGTTGGATCAGCTACAGGCACAGTCTCATGACCAACGAACTGGACTGCTGATCTGCCAGTCAACAGGGGGTGGCAATATCCTTACGCCACAGTCGACAACATTGACAACGTAAAGGCTACAGGTATGGGTGACTAGGTGATGCTCCAACTAATGACGATGCTTTCGTGCGGATTTGAGTGACACTACGCACTCAGTGATACAGCTGACTGACCGACTGGCTGGCCAATCAGCAACCTCGGTCGGCCAGCTGCACAGAATCGTTTTTCAGAGAAGGAACCTGCAAATAACTGCTGGTCTACCTTTGTTAACCACCTAGCTTGTTAGTTAAAAATAGCTTGCAACCCAGCCAACTCAAACATTGTTTGATTTCCAGCAGAAGCCAATCGGAGGGGCTAGTAAACCCTGTTTGGGGTAATCTCTTCAATTTGTTGTTCAAAGCAAACCATTTAAGACCTACGGGTGGCGTCAGTCGAGGCATTCACCAAATGAGACATTATCATTAAGATGATTGCAAAGCCGGTGGTCAGAGGAGATTCTTGGGCGACGAACAATAGCACAAAGTCGTAGCTCCATTCGGATCGTCGTTAAGGGGCAGTGCTGAATGATCCACTGCTACGTCACCGTCACTACAGAGTTGCTCTGTATATAAGCTTGACTAAGTAGTCCTCAATGCTAGGTGAGAGGCGTCTGACGAACACGCTTCTGGCTACGGAACAGCCGACATCAGCTTCCGTTGAGGGAGTATAGCACTCTCTGAACCAGCATAATCATCATCACACTCAATCCTTTATTACATTACCAATGGGGAGTGCTCCGTACCTGTTTTCACTTCACTCTTGGGAAAAAGATAAATGTCAAGAAGTAGAAAATCAGCGAGGAATCTGTGACACCTTGCAGTGGATCGATTGGAGAAGTGGCTTGAATGAGGGATCACATTCTAGCTGCTCAAGCAAGTACATTTGCCTGATAAGCTGATTGGATGACTAGCAGGCACAGGAAGACGCCACGCAGAAGAATTTGCTGTTTGGCATTGCCATTAGATCAACGCAACGTCAAGAGTGCCATGTGGCTGACTCATCGACTGTTGCAGCGAAGAAGACATGACGCTATAGCAGAGAAAGTATTAATGTCTGACAACCCTAGCAAACCTACTGAGGGGTAATATCCGCCTATGCTAAATACATGCATTTCTGTTGGTTAATGCATCACCTATTGCTGCAGGATGAAATGCAAGGCCAAATATCCACTCTGCTTCTCTCCAGCCCTGAGACACATGCCTGGGTAACCATAGAGGAGTGTCAGCGTCTGCAGTAATAAAGCAAGTACAGTTGATTTGTACAGGAAAGCGAAGTGGATTCGCTAACCACACCTCATGGCAATGAAATTGACAATTCACCTCCTCCCCCTTCTAGTCTCTGGCATTCGCGCTGTCTGGATGACATTGTGCAATAGTCAAGGCACTGGCTGGTGCTAATGGGGTTCTGCCTGAGGGAAATCTAAACCTTCTCAGTCAATGAGTCCATCCTGCCAATAGCACTGGAATCGCATGCATTAGCTGTGGAAAAGGGAAACGCGTAACTTGATAATACGGATTTGCTTTTATGTATATTGTTAGCGCCTTGTCATGTTGCAATGTTTGCACTAATGCTGTGTAAAAGAGCTGTTGAAAGGTCTTCCATTTGGTGCAGAGAAGCCTAGAAGCTAAGTTGACATCGGTGAGTAGAGAAGACAGGGAATAGTGAATAACAAGTTCAGTTAATTAAGTGTCGCTCCCACTCAAGACTGTTTTTACATTAGGAGGAGAATTAGAGGAGTAACATGGATCACCTCTATCTCAGCCATCTCGAATCAGACGCACAAATGCACTTTCTGTCAAATAAGTGTGTGCCAGTGACAGTGGACAAAACAGGAGGTTGAAACAATCCTTAAAATTTGTGGAAGATGGTGGAAATTAATTGAACAAGCACAAAAAGGAAGCAGTAAGTGGTTCAGAGCCAATTCCATCGACTGCCCCTTTTCTCCCCATTTCCCTTCTCCTTACCTCATAGCATGTTGCTCATCCATATTGGGCCTGGTGCAACACCAAATGTCTCTTTTACCCTTCATTTGAGCAAAATTAGACAGAAAGTGATGCAAAATCGCCAGTGAGTAAGGAAAGACGTGTGTTAGCACTACCTGGTCAACCTGTAGCCACAGTCACACCCAATAGTTATTTCGTCGGAGCTATGACCATCCCATCGGGTAACTGGTTTGGTCTGTCACCTGCTTGGAAGTGCAAATGCCTAACCTTGATGTCCTCACATCAAGATTGGCAATGCTGACCACCTTGGGACCACATTCCATCCACACAACAGGGTGACGAAAAGACAGCCAGATTGCGTGTGACGGATGACACAAATGTCTGTAGGCTTGTGGAGAGAGAGTCAGGTGAGTTAGTTCTTGTTCTTAGGTAGTTTAAAGCCACAAGGTACACGGATCGCAATGTTTTTAGAGATTGGCAGATTCAGCTTTATCGTGATCACACACTCGCATACTAAATCTTGCCTACTCACCACCACCTCACGAGTCATCAACTTCGGTCATGTGGGCGACATTTGATAATGATAAACCACTGAGAGATTATTTGAGTCATTATGGTAACACACTTAGGAAACTGGGTTCACTTCAGATCAAAAGTTCTTAGGTCAATTTTGCATGGGTGTATTAGCAGAACGGTAATGCAACTTACTTCACGTAAAACCAAAAAACTGTGGGTATACCTTTCCATTTTCAGATTAATTTACATGATGGGTGCTACATTATAAGTTATTTAAGCAAAATTAAACAAAGACTCTCAAGAAAATGTTTACCTAATTCCGCCTGGTACCTACGGTTTAACTGTTGTTGTTACCGTTGAGAAGTAGCGGATGCGTTACGGAACATTAGGGTCTACTCGTGCTCCTCATTTGCGCTGAGGTACGAAGAAACCCGTCTTTCCAAGGTCGTGCACATTCCCCTACTACACTAACCTCGCACGACCCGTTAGCATCCTAATTCAAGTGCTACGATGAGGTCTGTTGCGTTTCGATTGGCATGGACTATCGTGAGGTAAGACCATCAGGAGAGACGAGAAGGCTTAAAAACTAGAGAATGTGGTCAATGAGTGGGGCCAGTCCGCGCGACTGGGACAAGATGGCCACCTACGTGACCGGAACCGAAATCGACAGTCATAAAATAACAAAGCATTACACCACGATTTTAGCAGAGACTCCACAACTCAAGTCCTCTGAAAGATGTTGTGAAATTCTAGGACGCTAAAACTCGACAAGTATTTTTGATGACAGAAGGCCTTATAGTTATGCGCGTAGCATTCTGAGATTTTTCGGTACATTTGACGCTATTTGGAGCACTTGCAGTTGACGAATGATATTCCTGACGTCCTGCTTTTGACTTAGATACATGATGTTTTGATGAAATCTCTGATGAACCCATTTGCCCAGTATTGCGCATCCGACGTACTTCACACATTTCTATCGCCTACTCGTATAAACAAAGATTTCAGCTAGTTAAGCAAGCGCATTGCTAGGTTTGCGTACACGTAACATAAGCGGTGCACATCACGTCCAGACGCCGTTACCGTTAGCATCACTAAAATACAACATCCGATCACAATTAGGCCTAGTTTTCTTTCTTTCCCTCCCTGCATTCGTCCCACATTGTGTCTCATTTGCCCATTTACTTCTCGATCTGTTTAACGAATGCCATACGCAATAGCACGTACCCATGCAAATGCAAATGCGAGAGTTGCATTCCACAGAGCGTCACTGCAACCACCCTCACCTGTCTCCAAACGATATCATCGTTAACACCGCCGGCGCTATGACCGCGACCATCACTGTCGCTAACTTCCAGTTAAATTGGCGCAAACTATCTCCTACAGACCCTTCCAGCCCATAATCAGATGTCTTCCTTCAAATTACTTCTCCCGAAGTGACATATCCTTCTGAAAGCTTGGCTGCTAGCAAGCTAGTGAGTTGGTTTCTTTAATTCAGAAAAACTTGATTTCGTGAAATACACCCAGGCCTTCATTTGCGCTAATACCATTAGGGTTCCGTTGAGGCTTGGATATTTTCCCTCCTCAGATTTCTCTCTGCTGCAAGATGTTGATGATGACTTGGCATCAACCAAGCGGAAAAATCTACTTCGCAGTTAACTTAGCGCAAACTATCGCCTAGGAACCCTTCCAGTCCATAATTGAGTGTCCCCTTAAATCACTTCTCCTGAAATGGCACACCCTTCTAAAATGCGTTTTATTGCAACATATCAACGCTCAACACGACTAAATCTAAGCAGCTGAATGGATAGCCTCCATCTCCAAACACAATCAATATCAATTCACCACACCACAGCGTACCAGCCGCACCCTACCCCAACCCCGTTAGTAATTAGTCCGAGAGGCCAGAAACCGCCCCAGCTTTCTGCCCTAAATTTCCCTACGCCGCCTCTTCCACTCCCCCCTTTTCAAATCCTTTTCCATCCATTCTCACTCCTAAGGCTAAGTCACAATAGCAGTGGGAGTAGCACGACAGCCACCCCCTTCCTTCCCCCAATAGTTCGAGCCCAACACACCCAACAGTGGAGACCTACTCACTTACTTACCTCCTATGAGATGATGCACCACCACTCGTCACCTGTACAGTCAGCGACAAATTAACCTCCACCCTCCCACAGCAATTACATTTCCGCCCCTCCGGAAGCAAAATATGCCGCAATTGCCACCGGTGGGCTCCAAGCCAAAGCGCTTCCATTCGTCGTTGTTGTCGTAAGAGAACGTCACCTTCACTCTTTCACACACCTACGGCAGAGCTCCCCCAGCCTTTCCCCTCCTTCGCCGCCACCCACCCACTTACTCACCCAGCCACCCATGCCCACGAAGACAAAGAGACGGAGACACAATAACAGTAGTAGACCCTGTCGTCCATGCCAACAGTCGCATCGCACAACCCAGACGGGGACGTCACCGCCGCCACCGCCACGAATCACTCCAACATCTTGCAGTGCCCATCATTCCACACACTCATCACATGTTACTTCACCATCACAACCACCAAGGTAAGCTTGTAGCGTCTAAAAAGGAAAAAAAACAAACAGTGGAAAGACCGATGTGTGAGGCTCCAATGCACTGCAAAGCTACTGATAGGAAAAAAACAAACAGCTGAGACTGCTACAAAGTACAGTCTGCGTAGTGATGTCCAAGCCTCCCACTAGCCACTTCTTCCTCCGTTCCTACCACTGCTGCGTCCACCTCACTCAGACACACCAACTCATGCCGTCAAAGCTGAGCAACCTACCATTCAGCCATCACCGAGGCCCTCTACACAACATGTCGCACAGCAAGGATCACATCGACACAACAAACAACCCTCGTCCTGCCCCCTCCCCCCACTCCTCCGCCATCCATATGTGCGCCAACAACACGCATATCATAGTAATGAAAATAGCACAGGTAAAGCAGGTAAAGAGAACACCACTTTCCCACCCAACATATGAACGCACATTGATTCCATTGCTGCACACAAAAAGGGACGGCAACAACTCATTCGGCACAATCCGATCTTACCTGAGAAATATGTGAAGTGATAACAAAGGCGAGATTCGCACTCATTGCTGCTGCAGCTTCTTCCTCTTCAGTGTCTATTCCAACACGGAAACGGACAAAAAAATGCACAATAACATTTATAAACATAGTGAATACTTAGTAGCAAGAAAATAATAATGATTGGTTGCCACGTCTTTAGCAAAGTTAGAACTCCTCCACAACAAAATCTATCGCCATCAGAAAGCAAACAAATTACAAATTGCCAAATACAATCTTAACTTATCGCTTGGATTGTCGTACAGCAAAAAGTGTACGTGAGTAGGCATCGTAGTTGGAAAACAAAACGGCCTAACAGCCATAATATGAGACTTTTGCGTTCACTTTACCAAAGTTGCAAGTCCCTTTATCAAATTGGACCTCACTTATCAAAACTCATTCTTACTAAAATAACAAGCCCCCTGAAAACAGCCAAAGCAATCACACTCAATCCAAAGAAGTGTTTTGCAGCGAAAATTCAGCGCGATTAGGCAGTGCAAATGCAAAACAAAAAGTTGTGACAGCAACCGCACCCATTTCTGAAACGGTTGGTCTAACAAATAAACTGATCAAGAAAGCAAAAGCATATATCTACACGCATTCATAAAATGGGTGCCCAATCGAAATAAACCACCAAACAAGTAATTTCCAGGCACTTGGTAGGGTTTTAGCATCTCTCCACAAAATCACGCCTCATTACTCAAATCCAAACGTCAGTAAAGCACAAACAACCTAAAGCTGCTAAAACAGTCAAAATTTGTATCTACATAGCGAAACACGCACGTGAGGAGACCTTGCAGTTGACAAATAACCGTCAACAATCACACTGAGAAGCCTTTGCGTCTACTCTAACAATTATGTGTATAAAGGAAGCAAATCGACATTTAAAGTACCTCACAACAACTAAATAACTAAAACAATAAAGATATACTCAACACCTACCAGATTTCCGACTTTTGGCAGCGGATAAAGACGCATTAATACAGAATAATTATCCCCGAAAAGGCGCACCACTTACGCAAGTCGCGCACAAACCGGGCCAATCAGTTCAAAATTCGTCCGATAAAACAAACAAGCTTTTAATTTTTACGTATCTTTGATAAGACCATAATTACAACAAATACTAAAAGTTTTAACTTTTGCGTATAATTTAGGTAGCAAACGTTCTGATAACACTCTACAACTTTATCAGTAAAATAAATGCGCAATAGTGATATTGTAAAGTTTGTCAGCAAATCGTAAAAGTAATTTAAATCACAGCAAACAATGTCATTTTGTTAACTAGATGTACACTCTAATTTACTTTAAGCATGTGTTTTGTTGCAAAGTTCATATTCAAAGCGAATAGACGCATTGCTCAATTGGAGCAATGGATTGACCTTACTCACATGGTCTTGCAGGTGTCGTTCACCTTTACACAAGATGCGCATTTGTACAAAATTCCACTTAACATCTTGTTGGTCGGTCAGTTGCAAGCTACGTTTTCAGATGGCAATTTTCGGTTGCGATGTCTGCACATCCCACTACACGTAGACGCAGTGGCACAGTAACTACCTTCGTAATTACTTCCTGATTTTGGCATCAATCACATTGACAGGTTTAATATTTATTAGAGTGCCACCTGACCTTATACGTCTTTTGGTAGCTGTCATGACATGACGCTAATTGTCTGAACTTACCTGATCTGCCACTAACCCCAATGCAATTGTGAAAACGGGTTCGATTCTGCTGAGATAGTTGATCATGATAGGGGTGGGAGCGCTCGACAATTTAACTGGATTACCTTTTGTGTGGAATGATGCAAACTTTTTGATTTCCTCTGTGAGGAGACATGAGAAGGCTAGGCGAGTATGATGCATGTTTACTGAGCCACAGATAATGTTAGGGCCACGAATTGCACCCGTAATCTCCTACTCTTGTGAGTTTGTCAATGCGGTCCCTCTTCTTTTTTCTCCTCCTCCTCCTACTCCTCCTCCTTTTACTCTTCCTTCTACACTTCCTTCTACTCCTTATCCTACTCCTAATCCCCTTCCTCCTCCTTGAAAATCACACTTCCAAGCCAGCTCTTTATTGTATAGTCCGAAGTCTCCCTTGAGGGCAAAAGAAGGCAAAATATCAGAATAGAATGCATATATTTAACAGGCAGAGGAAAATGAGTTGCTGAAACACCTTTCACCGATGACCGCACCATCTCATACTTTATCGCCGACTTTTTGTTCCTTCACTCCTCTTATTGAATTACCACTGGACATGATCCACGAAGACTTCTCAATTTCGCTCTTAGCTTTCGTATTATCCAAACCACCCTTGAAACCTAACAACACGACAGCCACAGAAAAGCATGACTCAGAGTGGTATTTAGTTTTCTAAACAACACGTTACTTAGTGTGCTTCAATCTGTCTACATTAACTGCAGCTATTTAAGTGCCAAGACTCCCTTTGTCCAGATCGTTTACAAAACCTCACGTTTCTCGGTTATTCACTACCAGTCTGCTTCACTCATTGCACGCTGTCACGTGCATTTCAAATTGCCGTCTTCGATCCAACGATCGATGTGCTGTCAGGCGCATAGTCGCCAGTTTCATATTTTCGTGACCCACTTGCGATGATGTCGGAAGAAGGAGTGCTCCACGCCGTATTTCTGCTCGCCTACGTGAGCTTTGCATTGCTCAATTGGAGCAGTAGTGCACTGAACCTACTCACATGGTCCTACATGTGGGCAATTGTTGGTATCGCTGGAACCCTTGTCCACTGTAAGCGTGCCCATTTCGCTAATAAATCTGCTGCCTTGCAGATGTGACAAGGAGGGAAGACGAGGCGGGGAAGCACCACCGGCGCTCAGTTGGTGTTGAGGCTAGACCCTGTGGGCGCCACCAACAAAGACTGCCACCGGCTTCAGTGGACCGGGACACAAAAAGTTTTGCAATCTCTCCCCTTCGTGACGAGGAGGTTGTACCATCCACTGAGGCCGTGTGTCTAGGCACCGATCCAAGTGAGTCTCACTCCCTTCTCTCCCTCCTCCTCCTCCTCCTCCTCCTCCTCCTCCTCTCCTCCTCCTCCTCCTCCTCCTCCTCCTCCTCCTCCTTCTCCGCCTTCTCCTCCTCCTCCTCCTCCTTCTCCTCTGCCTCATATTCCCACTTCCGAGTCAGCTCTTATTGTGGGAGCCGAAGGCTCCCTTGAAGGCAAACGAAGGCAAAATATCAGGGTAGAATGCATATATTCAACGGACAGAGGAAAATGAGTCGTTGGAACACCTTTTACCGATGACTGTATCATCTAACATTTAATCTTTGACTTTTTGTTCCTTTTCTTCTAATATTGAATGTGATTTGCCTATTCGTGGACTTGCGCGTTACAATGTTCTTTTGACATTATCCCCTGCAGAACGCACTATGCACCACTTTACAAACTGCAACTCGTAGCGGTCTTTGAATCCTTCTCTCCAAGTATTTCTTTTCTTACTCGCATCCTGCCTTCCTTTGCCTTCGAGGGAGCCTCGCAACGCTACAACTACACTCCCAAGCATGCACTTAATAATCTCAGTTAAATTTGCAAACTGAACATTAAAATAAATGCGCTTAAATTGTGCATTGTCTCATTTGATGCTGCTGATCTACTGACACAACTTTGTAAAATTTACTGCAATCGGAGAAATTGAGTTAAATGCGTTTCTAATGTGTTATGCTTCGTATCCAAATCATGGCCCTCGCTTTTAATCGTCGTCTCCATGAGCACAGCTGGCGCTGCTTGCCAAGGTGATTGCCGCGTGTTCTTTTGATTGACATTTCTGTCGACTCAGCGCTTCCTTGTGTGGCGATGAGCATTGCCACGACTACTTCAGTGGTGTAGGTGGATGGAGTGGGTGTATTTATTATTGCAACTGCAGAAAGTAATCAAATGAGCACTTGAATGCAGAATGAATTGGAAGGAATACAGTAGAAGAAGCAGTAATGTGTGCAAAGCCCATGCTTTGCTGCTGTTGCACTACAAGTGTCTTGACTGTATCTCCCTTGATTGATGCAACTGTTTGTCACTGGACTGTAATTGTTCAACTACTCTGCGAGCAGGAAACAAGAGCGACCTCATCGTCGGGTTGCGGTGACACGAAGGGGAGAGATTGCAAAACTGGTTGTCTCCCAGTCCACAGAGGCCGATGGCAGCCTTCGGTGATGGCGCACACAGGGTCTAGCCTCAACACCAACTGAGCGCTGGTGGCGCTCTCCCGTCTCGCCTTTCCTTCTTGCCACATCTACAAGGCAGCAGATTTATTAGCGAAATGGACAAAGTTACAGTTGACAGCGGACTCGAGGAATGCAGCCATCCTTCGAAGGTAGGCCTAAGTGATATGGCCAATTGTATTGCTCAAATTTGGAAGTGCAAAGCTCTTCAATTACAGAAAAGTAGGTAAAGCTGCTCATGTGATTAGCGAATTACGATATATTGCGCGTGGATGCTGTTACACTCACAACTCCCTTCGATGTACCCAAAGAACATATGTGGAAAAAAGGGGAAGAAGATCTACGACGTCCCAACCGAAGTCGACACTCATAATGCTAACCTTGACTATGTGTCTATTACCTTTACGAAAGATACACATTTTGACAAATTGCTCTTTTTCATTTTGGGCTGGCACTTCTCGGTTGCTATGTCTGTACATCCTGGTGTACGTGGACGTAGTGGCACAGTTGCTAACTTCGTAATTACCATCTGATTTGGTCATCAATCACATTGACATTTGTTCCATTTAGTGGGGTGTCACTACGCTCTCCACCTCCCTGTGATAGCTGGTATGACATTAAGGCTAAAACAACGAGTTTGTAGCCGTTGAGCAGCTAATCATAATAAAACCAAGAATTTCATGTTAATGAACCTCGACGGCTTAGCGACCCTACACATTTAATCTTACGAACACGAGACGACACACCCTGCTCGACCTCCTTCTCCAGTTTCTACTACTGCATGCAAACCGACACGATATCTTCTCGTCTGCTCCCTCATTTTCCCATTCACCTTAGTAATATACCTTCTGTTTGACTTCCCTCTTTCTTTGTACACTGTAACAGTCTGGTCCTCGTCGTTGCGCAAGCTGTTGAGTGACTGAGCAGTCGAACCATCCACCTGACCAACAGCTCTGATGGGGCTCATCCCTTGGTACTGTAGGCAGTTAGCAGCTATTCCACACTACCTACGTCCTCTGCGGTGCATAGGTAGACCATCACTTCTAATGGTTGGTAGCGTCCATTACGATCAAATAGTTGGGCTTGACTGTGTGACCCCCAACAATCCACTAGCCAGTCAGTCGTCTGGGTGCGATACCTTTGTAGGCAGAAGTGGGTTCGCTCCTCTCATGGCAGTAGATCTCATTCCCGGTGAAGTGACATTGCCAGTTGTGTCTCGCCAAGGCCACTGTGGGGACAAAATCTGTGCACACAGTTTTGTAGGTCTTTGACGTTAGCGTAGCCCTTCGGATGCGCCTACACACGCTAGATTGTGTGGCGCCATTTACTTGAGTGGAAAAGCTCCACCACAACTCACGAAACTGCCCTCGATGTCAAAGCACAACCACTCGAAGTTGTAATGATGGGAGTCGGGTGGATTGCTCGTGTCCTCTTCATTTCCTACCTAACTACGCACCACCTGCAACAATCGACAGATCCTGAAATGCTGATGTGATCCTTGCTATGGTACTAAAAGGGGCTACATCCACATGCACTTCCCACCTCCTCCTTTTACTTATCCAACTGATTTTCTATTGTCTCCTACGGATTTTGAAAGTCAGCTTTGCCGCAACAAGATCGCTAATTCCCTTGCTCACCTCGATGCGTTAAGTCCCGACTTTATGTAAAAACGGAAACGTAGAAGGATACTTAGAAGGTGCTGCAAGTATTGCAGCTCATCAGGAGTAGCAATTTTGCCCTCAACAATTCCCATCTTTAAGAATCCTAGCTCCCACTCCCCTTCTTTATCCACTCACTCGCTCCCCCATCTTGTGGTACCCTAACATGTCTCTACTAATTCATTCCTCCACATAGATACTCAATTTTTACAAATAAAACCTATGCTTACAGTTACTCATCTTCACTTCTGTCGAGCACTCGTCACTCACTTATGCTCCAACCGGTTTAGCTACCCAACATCTTGTTAACCGACCATACCAAATAAGGGGAAGACAGGAGCAATAACTCACAGCAGTGCACTCTCCTATTTGGCCAACAAAGGAAAAGAATTCGTTGCGACCATCGACACGATTTAATACTGCCTCCTCTGTACTTCTTGTCAAGCTTGATGCGCTGACTGATGCAGAATTGCTTTGTTACCTCTGCTGTACCCAAGCCATCAATGCGTCTGCACTCCATTAGGCCACGTTGATCGCACCTTCCACATTGTTGTCACACACTTCTACTACTCGTTTCGCCCACATGCGAATAAGCAAAAACACACTTTAGCGGCAAGCAGGCACCTTCTCACGCGACAGTTTGTGCACGGTTTTCTCGTGTCCTCCAGTGGGCGGACGTTAGGAGCGCACACGTACACTACTGAAATAACAAAAGTAGCACTAAACCACATGGACCTCTGATGCCTCCTATGGCTGACAATCGTCTCCTTCACGTAGGTTTTCCTAATACATCGCACCACGACTTCATGATGGCAATGAAGTGCTAGCATGCCAAGTTCATCAGACCTTTGATAGAGTTCTCTGCATAAAGAGGAGGGAGAGGAAGGTAACTCACAAGAACCTCCGTAATAATCATTTCAAGTAATGTGGTAAGGGTACGCGAATCGGCGGTGATGCTGGAAGCACTAAGAGGAGACGATGTGATGCCACAGATGGGATCGTTGAGAGCACAATCGTCCAAGTGTCCCATCAGCTAGTTCGACGTTGCCCTCTGTTCGAGACTGTTGCTAGACGGGCACATGGATAGGCGTTGCATGTAAAGTCCATGCCCTGCTGCAGTAGCCCCACCACGCTCTCCTCTGCTACCGCCCTTCACTGCTACCACTGTTGGTCACTGGTTTTACCTAGCAGATGCGATAAAAGCAAATCAGACTCAAAAGATTAAAAACCAAATACGACACATGACTCATCGCTGTGAATCTTGAGGCAAATAAAAAGATGTCGTATCACATTTAGTTACGAGGTCAGTGGAAGATATTGAATAAAGTGGAAGAGAAAAAGCGCCATCATTTCATTAAACGAGGAGTGCAAAGGTCTGTCATTTATCTAGAATTTATGTGAAGACCAGTAGAGGATGAAGCATCTTTGCAAATTAGCCACTTATGTGACTCACTAGTGTGATGTTTTTCCTAACTCTGACCATCCAGTCATCCACCTTGATCCACCAAGTCCATCAATTCACCCACTTGAATGTCGCCATGGTTAGTCACTTGTGGACCCACTTATGAGCTCACCACCTATACGTCCACACATTACTTTAGAAATCATCCAACCAGACAACCAAGTGTCCACCGCATCGACACCCATCCATCAGTTCATCCCTCCTTCTCCTCCCAACCCGTCCAAGGCTGTCAGCGATTACCCCCGCCCCCACACTTTTTTCGCCTCTTTCTTCCTATGTGGAAATCTATGTGTCCAATCCTTAAACTACTCCAAACCAATTCACTCTTTCGTCCAAATACACAATAATCCCTCGTCCATTCATCCATTCACGCATCTAACCATTCACCCATCTCCGCCCTACCCACATCCTTCCAGCGTCTCACTATTGGCTTACTTAATTCCAAATCCTTGAAGTGCTTTGTGCGCGGCATCATTCAGCTACCCAAAAGACACCAACAGCACATAGCAATATCATGGCGCAGAGAGCAACTGAAAACACGACACCATTTACAATGCAGAGACAGCGACACACAGTACCGCCGTCAAGCCTTCTATTAACATGATAATCCTCATCAAATTACCTCGTTAGTCAAGTTGACGGTGATGGAGAATGTCGCCTGCCTGTAATCAAGCTACTTGTGTCTAATTGATTTGACGGGTAAGCATAGGCAGGTGAACTTAAGCCTCTTACTCAACTTTGCGGACATGTTCGTACATCACTGCTGGCGTTGCAGTCATAAATTTCACGAAGAGGAAGCAGTGCCCCTCCGGAAGCTGTGCCTCAGCCAATGTGGATGGAGACCGCAGGCATGACGATGGCTCAGTCACGCAAGAAGCAATGCTCACACAACTTGCCGTGACAAAAAGCGGCTAGAGAATCATTAAAGAAGGCCGGAGCTGCTAACTGTTGGCTCCTTTGATTCTCTGCCTACATTTGTGCTCCGTGCTACACCAACGTCAAGATTCCTCAACACCACGTAAAGAGGTTTTGGTGTCATTGTGACAGCGGTAACCAGGATGCGATTGCAGTGTTGCATCGACATCGCTGGCTCCATAACTTATTTAAGGCGACCGATTCAGGTGCGACGGCAGAGTCGGTTTGAGGGAATGATCTCAAAATGAAGTGCCAGATGGATTGGCAGAAGTAATTACACGAGGAGATGGTATTTTGGACTCTCGACGGGCAATGTGTGGTTTTAAGTGTCAGATGAGGTCCTTGCTTCCTCCTCCTCCTACATCACACACGCAAAAGCTGCCTCTCGTTGCCGAGAAAATGGCGGTGAGCCCTCATAAGTGCTTTTGTCTTCTCACCTAAATGCATTCACTTCGTGCATGAGTGCTATCGCCATTCAAAATTAACCGGACCCCTTCCATACTCTACAAATGATTATGCCAAATTCTGCATGTGTGCTATTTGAAGTCCTTGCAATTTGTGTACAACGAAGTTGATTGCTTTGCAGTACTTCAGCGATGCGACAAACACGCGGGGAGGAAAAAATGCGCAAAGCAATTTCCTATTCGAAAATGTTCTCTCGTCACGGAAATGTAGAAATAGCAAAGTGGCTGGCTCATTGCTCGTAAGAGCAACGACGAGGATTTAAAATTTGCATGAGTTGCTGTGGGCAGCCTAGGCAAGGTGGGGCCTGAGGTTCGGATAGCCGCAGTGAACATGGACCGGAAACAACAAATCCGGCAAATAATGTTATGCTTAATAAAGCCTCTTTTCAACCCCATTTAAATTCGCGGGACCTTGGTAATTCGTGTGATGAGTGTGTGCGATAGGCCGAGGTGAGGGGCGCGAATGGTCAAAGAAGAAGAGACATGAGAGAAAATGTGGCAATACGATCCGAAGCTGGAGAGAAGAAGAGCGTCTAGTATCGTGTTCATAGATTTAAATGCATAGATTTGTCACTCGTGGGATTAATACATTCATTAAATTTATGGCCACAAGATGTAGTAGTGGTATTCTACTAAATTTCATCTTGTTAAATGGTTGGACGCTCCCGCTTTACGTTGCACCGCCTAATATTTATCGACTTAATGGCGGCTTGTCGAGTTTGTTCAAGTATTTAATGACTGTTTCGGTGATTTCTGTCACCAGGCAACGCTTCTTCTAAGAAATTCTAGACGGCGTAACACTTCCACTTCATTTTACACTGGTAAAATTGGCACTAAACAGCCTCTGGCGTTAAGTGTTCGAAATTACTTCTCGGAAATTTGGCAAGGTGTACCGGTCAGTGTTTGAACAACCCGCGCAACAACTGTTCGAATTTTGATCAACCCGTCTGGTGATGATGGCTACTACCACGATAATGGCCTCCGTGATGGTGATTGAGGCCTGTTGAGGGACAAGTAATAGCAAGAGGTCATGTTTCAGTCTTCATCGTCGCTATCGCTGAAATTGCTGTTGCTGACTGGGAGTAGATAAGCAAAGACATGCTTCCAAATGGCGAATAACTCTGGCGGTTTTGCCATCATGTGGTGATGAATGTCTGGCAGCGTCTTAACTTCGACACACTTGCTCTGCTAAACCATTCTCTTGATCAGACGATGGGCGTTTAGAAGACATGGTTCTTGTTAAGGAAGGGAACTAAATCCATATTGGCAAGGATAATTTCCAAGCAGTGTAAGGCTACTTCCGTTCTCTTGCAATGAGTAGAGTAGGGAATCAAAGGACAAGAAGGAAGAGATCAACGCAAACTCCATTGTACACATTTCTGGGACTATGCTGGCAAACGTCTTACCTTGCGAATAGAAACGGGGTACAAAGAAGGAGCCCCAATCTGCATGGAGGATGGCATTGCCACAATTTGGGTAAAAACCGTTTGAAAGTGGCTGCAGCAGGGTACGTTTACATTATATCCCAATTTAGTTGTACTCGGTGATTATCCAGTCACGATGCAAGAGTTGTCAGCTCATCCGCGCTTTCCTCAAGTCGCCAACCCCATCGTTATGTATTCACGCATTGTGGCTGCAACGTTTCAGGTCAGGTCTAACATGTGGCCCACTCACACTTCCAGGTATCGACCACGTGATAACCGGTTGACTAACTTGCCATTCGTTCCTGATGTGTCAAATCGGAGGATTCGAATCCTTTGGTTAGACGAAATTGGGTACATTGGGCTACTGCTATTATGCGCCGTGGTAGCTGTGAGCAGAAATTTCTAAGCGATGATGGAACAAAGCACCCAAAAAAGATTACTTTTCCTTACTTGACAGCTTTGAGCGACTGCAAGACGTCAACAAGATTGCGAGAAGCATCTCGTGATGCACTCAAGCCCTCCGAGGTGACCTGGTAGGAACGCATACCTTGAGGGTGTGCACAAGGCACAAGGTTCCTGTCTTGCGTTTAGCTGTACGATGAGCAATCCGTGGTCGCGTAAAGGATGAGTCAGGTATCAATAGACTTGACTTTTCAAAGGCACATCTACCAGCCTCAATGAATATCAGGTCTCGTCCAACTTCGCCCTTACAAGCATCCTGTCGGCTTTACTGTCGCAGTACCTTGCATCAATGATATCCGTAGGGATGTCCTCCTGACTAAAGCAAGTCCTCGTAATCTCGGTGGTGGCATGCGCACTAGGTAGATAAGAGACAGAAAGAAACAAAATGGCGAATCTTTTCCGCTTTCAGCCACGAGCCGCACACACACACACACTTGTTTTCCCACGTAAATAAAGAAGTGAATTGACTGAATGACGAGTAGGCACGGATAGATGCCTTGAAGATGAACTCGTTGTCTGACTTCATCACCGAGTCAACGAATTGTTGGAAGAGCTCTATGGCTGACTCATCGATCGTCAAGGCAAAGATGGCATGACTATCACAGAGAAATTGTCGATTTTCGACTACTTTAACTAACCAACGGAAAGGTGGCACACATCTACGCCAACTCCAAACATAACACCATGCACTGGAAAGCTTAGACCAGTTTCAAGGTGAACTAAAAGCTTAAATATTCGCCGTCCTTCCTCGCTTGACTTAAGAGGCGTAATTGGCCGTAAAGTAAAGTAAAGTAATGAATGGGTGTTGAACATTACACAGCAGGCAGGAACAAAGAGACGAACCCAACTTGAAACACTGATGGACGAATGGCTTCCAACCTGTGCAATTGCCGGATATAATAGCAGAATTATGCCGACGCGTTCGAAATGGTGTGCAGTGAGTTCAGCGCTTGTCTGCTCCTTCTTGGCTTTTTTCTTCCTCGGAATGAAAAGGGGAAGAACAGGTTGGCGACAAATTTCATCGGCGACATGGCAAATAAGGTATAGTGATAAAGTTTGAACTCGTTTGACTGAAAACACTCCTGGCTCGAAGGTGAATAATGGCGCTTGTGCATGAGGATGTGCATCCATCGAATGCTTTTGGCCCAAGAGAACGGTTCAGTCTACCACGTCTACTTCAGTTATGCCAATGTACCGAAACAGGCAACCACCTATCAACATTAGCAGGTGTCGTTGTGATGACAGCGGACGGCAATATGGAGAGGCACTTGCTTTCCTACCGATACTCTACGTCCGAGAATCCCCTATCACCAACTCACTCAACATCAACACTAGCATCTGGCTCGTAACCGTGACCAATGCAGCCAGAGGTGCCAAAGACGCCCGATTAAGCCTCTACAACTGTTCTTTCCTCCTCGTCTCTGCGGTCAGTACTACTCTGATCTCAAGGAAGGAGGTTATGTCCTCATTATGACAGTGAGAACCAGGGCCTGAACAACACATGCCTTTGGGAGCGTGTTGATGCATTGTTTGGATAAATTGAGGGATTGCTCTTAACATCATTTGGGTTACCTGCTGGTCTCTTCATATGGAACCCTTTAACGCGATTAAAATGTGATCTTTACTAACTGCCACACTGCTTGCTGTTCCCTCGTTGGCAAGCGAACTATCAGTGCGATTATTAGTGCGAAGAAATTGTCCTCTCCCTGTTTGAGAGGATAGTCGCATGATTGGGATGAGGTGTCGGAATAATTTTGCCCACCATCGACATGGTTGGGTCTGGCTCTACCAATTCCTAACAAACTCTCTAACAGCGCATAAAGAGGGCACCACCGGAACTGATTTTATCCACGTCGGGCAAAGCACGTTCAAACTACAATTGACGAAACCGTTTTCGATGTTGATCTGAGTAGGATGCCTTGCGTTGAATGTGATACAGACAACAATTTACAATAGCACATTCTTTATTCTTCTCTCCTTCCTTAGGTTAACAAAAATATAAATGACGCTCTTCAGATCTTCCTGCACTGCTGACCTCTGCCTCAGTGAATTTCCCTGACCAAAAACCTACTTAACGCCTCTATAACTGACTCGCAGACGAACCAGACCAACCAGTTACCAAGCGTACAAAAGACAAATTTTGTGGTTCAGGAGACATTTCCATTCAACACGGAGCTACTAACTCATTGATGAGTAGCTTACCGCACTTCCATGTATCGTTTAAGAGCCAGACAGCTGCCTAGCTTGCACCTTATTTCAGCCAAGCATTAATCGAATCGCTTTCTAGCATCCATCTACTACAGGAGGAAGCCACCTGCTGCTCAGAGCAACCCTTCAACTTTATTTAGATTCATTTATTTAAGCGCCGTGCGTACGACGCCTGCTGCGATTTCATTTTATCAAACAGACACAGCACAGAACTCTTGACAGACGAGAGCTAACAAGCAAGACGCCTTCACCTCCATCACTAGCACTGCAGCAGTGGCAGGGTCTCCACATCGTACAACGAGGACTCCGTCGTGTAGTTTAAATCCACTGCAGAATTCCAATGCTCTTCACTCGTACGCAAGAAAATTTAAGCAGAAAAGGGCTTTTGTTTCTCTGCTACCTCTACATTTGAAGCACAACAAAAATACTTGCGATACTCGAATTTTGGGCGAACGTGATTGTAATTAAACTGGTGAGGAAGAAGTGCTGCGTATTTATGGGGTGACAAAGCTATGTATGGTACATTTTTAACGGTATGCGCAAGACCTTTCATTCACACAAGTGAGGACACCCAATAAAACGCTGCACAGTAACTTCGGGCGTTGGCATCCATCTAGAACCATCGAGTTTTGAAGTGGTAAGGAATCTCATATTAAGAATACTTCTCATACCAACTTGCGTCGTGTATCCTGAGAAGGGGTGGGCAGCAATCATTTTAGCGTCACTTGTAACTATGTATTATCCTAATCGCACTTTTGTGTCGCCTCAGATTTTAGTCTGTGCTCTATGCCTGCAAGTGATGTTTTTAGCCTGTTTGATAAGGCGGCAGTAAGAGAAGAGAAAGTTAATAGTCAACTTTGTCTTATAGAGGAAGAAAACTACTAAAATCCATGCGCTCAAACTATTCTACGACACTAATTGTTACACCAAACACCGTTGCAGAGATTGCACATGACCGAGGAAGTTCGACTTGTCTTGACTTCCCTTTGCTTTTGCTTTACTATCAATCCGGTAATGTCTTCATCCTCTCATCTTGATTGCAGTGCATCTCATCGAATTCACTACCCATTTATCTCTATGCCAAACACGTCAGCAGTCATTTGATGCACTCGACAGGAAACGAATGCGTAAAAACCACAGCGTAGCTCACCACTGCAGCAAAACACTTGGCACATCAACCTTCTGCCAGGCAGCATTTTATCCACTTGAAAGGCGGATGAAACGTACTTTCGGTTAAGCGGGGTGATTGTACATTAGTACACACTTGCAGAGCATGGACGGTGATGGGCACTAAGAAATTGCAGGACATTTTGTAATGCGTCAGAGATTAATGTGTGGCTAAACATGGGCAAGAGCGAATATCATTTCCCACCATCCTGATTTCCTTTATCAAATCTGTCCAATCCAATGGCTTTAACAAGCCAAAGTAACATATGAAAGGAAAAGAAATAAGTGGGTCTGACTAATTTAAAGAGGGTAGATGAGTGTATAAAACAGCAAATGCTTTTTACTGTTTGCGTGCTGTCTTTGCAAGCCGCTACTCGAAGTGGCACATGCCCCAATCTGTGTTCATTAAGACTAATTCCACTAACTCTTCCTCCTCTACTTTGCCGCGCTGATGTTGAGGCATCTTGGCAGAATGGAGCATGATGTAGTGCTCACGAGTCCTAGTTACGCCTGTGATGTAAATATGGTTCAATCAGGTAGTGAATGAGCACATCCAAGTATCTCAGTGAGTTCACTAAGGCGATTGATGCAACGGCAAACAGAATTCTCATTACTTGCATACGAAATTTGATCTACCAAGTAAATGGAAAAGTGCAAAAATTGTTAGAAGAGATTAGGTCGAAACGGATGTACACAGAATTTTGTTGCCGCATATGAACAATATTTATCCGTTTGCATCCGCCAATGCGTATCCACTCTACAACTCACTTTGTAACACTTCGTGCATTTGACAGGAAATTTGTGACAGCAGACTAAACAGCCGCATTCCACTGAACTTCAATGCGTTTGCACTCAATTAACTTCATATGAAGCCGTCGATACCACTTTGACTGTGACGTCTTCCTCCACCACCAATGCCGCTGTCAATTCCTATAGTATTGCATCATTCATCAGAGTAATGCATGCAGGCTATACTTCACAATCGAACACAATGCAAAGGGATACAATTATGTGGGATAGGAACCGACTGTACGAAATAGCGCAAACGGGTGAGCAAGAGTAGTGGAGGCGATTGAAAGAATTGCAGTTGATCGAAATGTTACAAAGTGTGCCAGCGGCTCCGAGCGTTCCACATCAGTCACCTACGCATGTACTGACCCGGATTGGCGTAGCATAACCTCAGTGGTGTTCGAATCCACGGGCATCCACGCGAAGCAACCGCTGGCACCTACCGGATGTTCACTGCTTACATTTCTTACCCTCAACTTTCCTTACTAGCTGTGCTACTCTTAGTAACTCATTGCGATTTCTTCCTGTTTGCTCCTGTCAGATTTTTGATGAAACGCATTTTGAGCACAGAAGGAAAAGTACCGCTTTTTACGACTACAAATATGTTTCCCTAGACGTTAACATTACCCAAATTAGTGAGAGAATTTTGCTTCCCATTGGTAAGTGAACCTGTGCGTTGAAGCAAAGTACATAAAATGAGGGGTGCTGCGTCCACATCGTTGAGTCTACACCTTCTTCTCAAGTAGCATTGCTGCTCATTGTCGGCAAACTTCTTTTCAACTGTCAGTTTTCTGTTTTAACAATCCGATTCTCGAGTTAGGAAAATGTTGCAATCTTGTATGAAAGGGCTCATTCCATAGCCTCTTCCTTCTCTTTGTCGCTGCTATCCATGTGGCTCACTAATAGTCAGGGAAGTAGCGATGCTGCCAGAGTGATCGCATGGCATGGGGAAGGAATACGTGCTCCAGAACTCGGCCTACACCTCTGACTCAAAGGGGGCCAACACAAGAGGAACTGTGAGCAAACAAGTAGTCAAATGCGTTCGTTGTAGTTGATAGTGTACTGGAGCACAGAGTCAACATTAAATGAGCGCTAAAGAGCAAATGTTGCAATCGTTTGCTACGATGTATTTGCAGAATGTGCAACAGTTACTGCTCTAGCATCACAAATGCGTCTTGGCGGATTTCCACTGTGTCATGAATACTGTCCTGTAGAAGATCCTCAGTAATTTGTAACTGCCTTCTGTATGAAATGGATACGTGAACTTAGCTGCATTTCCGACAATCAGTCAGCCATTCATTGAAGCGATTAAAGCTTTACAGGATTGAGTGAAGTAGAAACTGTGAATTAATTCATGATCAAAATGAATGTATTTTACGTGAATTTGATGAAGTCGCTTTTACGCAAGCAGGATCGACTATAATTATGCCTAACAAGTGATCGTAGGAGCTACAATCCTAAAACAATTAATGTGGTTGCATCTGTGTGTCTTCAGATGATACCATCGACATCACCCTAACCACCTCACATTCCAATGCTGTAATACATACAGCCTACGCTGTGCAACCGAAGGCAATGCAATGCGATGCAATTGGACACGATGAGGTAAAAAATTGTTAAACTGCAAAAACTGGCACAAATGAGTGGAGGCGCAGGATAAGATGAAGTGAATTATGGAGGAGTGAATTGCCGTGAAGTAAGGTAGCAACTCTAGTGTTTCACCACTGTCACCAATGCGCCTCCTGTAGCATATCCCAGATGAGCATTTACGCTCTTAATTCTTTACACGACGTGATTACAAAAACTATAATGATTCACCCACAGCAAACGCTAGGTGTATAACGTAATTTGAACGAACGCGCACTCGGAAAGCAGTACCGATGTTTTGCAATCTTGGCAAATATGGATATCGTGTGTACAAAGTTGACTTAATCATTGAGTGATGGATTGGGTGCTTCTCTAGATTGTATTGCCGATGGCACAAGCAAAAGGGATTGGAAAGACGCGTCCAGGTAAAGGCCGACTTATAGGAGCCTTCATATGGGGACTTGAAGATAATTGCAGAAGAGTGTTTGGTCACAGGCATAACGCGATTCGCTGTAGCAAATGCACATCAGAGGTGGAATTCGTCTCAAATACCAAAATGTTTGCGCTGTTTACTGTCACCCACGCACCTGCCTATCTGCGTTGGTTGGCAATGTTGACACAAGTGCCAGTTGATATGGCAAATGCGTCGCGCTTGCTGTTGGCAGTATGAAATAAACTGCTAAATGGAATAGGTCACCGGCTAAGGAGCGATCTGCACTATTCAATCACTCGGCCAACACACAGTGCATGCTGCAGTGGCAAGGGTGGTCACTGAAAACAGCAGATTTTGAAGGTAACTTCTAAGCAAAACTCTAAGTGACCTGATGTAGCAACGTAGTTAAAGAAATCCACTTAAAACTAAAGTGGCGCAGAAAACGAATAAACTGGTTTCTTTAACGTCCTTTTGCTCTTCTTTAATGAGCGTCCTGGCTTTCGTCTGCTGGAGTCCCGTGCTGTTTGCGTGGTTGTCTAAGCAACATCCCAACTAAGGTCACTCATAGGGTTCAAATAGAATCCTCCAAGCCACAAATTTAAAGGAAAACTCGTTTAGTATCTGTTGAGATCATAGCAAGGTAGGAAACAGAGCAATGTCTGAGTAGGCCACAGTGCAACCTATTTAAATGGCTGGCTAGGTGGTAAGTAGAGAGATCAGTAGTTATAAGCAGGCTTTGTCCCTGATCAGCGATTCTGTGTGAGTAGATGGCCAAGTTCGAAGGTTAGCCAGTTGAGCAGCCAGCCAGCAACGTGTACCAACATTAGTCCAGTAGCGTCTTAAATCCACGCCATCGACTAGTTACTATTTCTCGCACCTGACGATTCAGTGCTACACCAAAAGTGGTGCCATCCGAATTCACACTGAAGGCATCAGCATTAATTAAAACATCGCACAGTTACTCCATAAATGTGGTCTTTAGGCTGTTGGTGCTGTCTAACTTGGGGTGAAGATATTACATCACCTTATGCGTTTCGTGTTATGAATTGTTGATCAGCAGTCCAATTTGCCTGATGATGGTATTGTCGGGCAGCGAATTGGTCTGAGCAATGCTTTTCAGGGCTTACCTGCAATGCAGCACAAACCTCATCAATCTTCCTCGTTAATCAAGCCAACAACTAGAAGTACCTACTGCCTGCTCTCACTCTGCTTGTTTTGAGTGAATGCAATGTGAGACAGCCTGCATGTTAATAGATTTTCTGGAGGAAGCGATAGAAAGACGTCTCGCTGACGCATTCGTTGTCCGACATTATTGTCGTCACCGAAATGTGGGAAGTGCTATGTGGCTGGATCATCGATTGTCGCAGCAATGACGACATGACTTGATTGCAGAGTAATTGCCTGCACAACAATTTCAGCGAACTTAGGGAAAAGTAGTTCCCACCTATGTCGACTTCATCGTCTGCTATGCCCAATCGTGTCCTAAGATTAACTAAAAGTCTAAATATTTGCCATTCTCCGTCTCCTGCATTGGGGGCCTGCCTGGCTGCCCATGAGGGATTGACAATGCGTGCTCGACCAAAGCAAGTGCAATCCACTCACCGACCACATCGTGATACGATGAGGAGAAGGGAAAGAAGAGAGTGAGACTCACTTGGATCGGCGCCTAGGCACACGGCCTCAGTGACTGGTGCAACCTCCTCGTCACGAAGGGGAGATATTGCGAAACTAGTTGTCTCCCAGTCCACTGAGGCTGGTGGCAATCTTCGTTGCTGGCGGCCACAGGGTCTCGCCTTAACTCCAACTGAGCGCCGGTGGCGCTCTCCCTCCTCAACTTCCCTTCTTGTCACATCTGCAGGGCAGCACATTTATTAGCGAAATGGGCACACTTACAGTCGACAAGGGTTCCAGCGATTCCAACGATTGCCCACATGTGGGACCATGTGAGTAGGTTCAGTGCACTACTGCACAAATTGAGCAGTGCAAAGCTCACGTATGCGAGCAGAAATGCAGCGTAGAGCACTCCTTCTTCCGACAACATCGCCAGTGAATCACGGAAATATGAACCTGGTGATGATGCGCCTGACAGCACATCGATCGTTGGATCGAAGACGGCAATTTGAAATGCACGTGACAGCGCGCAATGAGTGAAGCAGACTGGTCGTGAATGATAGAGAAATGTGAGGCTTTGTGGACGATCTGGACAAGGAGAGGCTTGACGCTTAAATAGCTGTAGTTAATGTAGACAGATTGAAGCACACTAAATAACGTGTTGTTTAGAAAACTAAATACCACTCTGAGTCATGCTTTTTTGTAGCTGTCGTGTTGTGATGTTTCAAGGGTGGTTTGGAGAATACAAAAGCTAAGAGCGGAATTGAGGGATCTTCGTGGATCATGTCCAGTAGTAATTCAATAAGAGGAGTGAAGGAACAAAAAGTCGGCGATAAAGTATGAGATGGTGCCGTCATCGGTGAAAGGTGTTCCAGCAACTCATTTTTCTCTGTCTGTTGAATATATTTATTCTATCCTGATATTTTGCCTTCTTTTGCCCTCAAGGGAGACTTTGGACCCCACAATAAAGAGCTGGCTTGGAAGTGGGATTATGAGGAGAAGGAGAAGAAAGAGGACGAGAGGGAGAAGGGACCGCATTGACAAAGTCACAAGAGTGGGAGATTACGGGTGCGATTCTTAGCCCTAACATTATCTGTGGCTCAGTAAACATGCATCATACTCTCTTAGCCTTCTCATGTCTCCTGACACAAAAGGTAATCCAGTTAAATTGTCAAGCGCTCCCACTTTTATCATGATCAACTATCCCAGCAGAATCGAACCCGTTCTCAAAACTGCATTCGGGTTAGTGGCAGATCAGGCAAGTTCAGATAATTAGCAGTCATGTCATGACAGCTGCCACACGAAGCAGACGCTCAGGTAGCACTCCACTAAACAATAAAACTGTCAGTGTGGTTGATGCTCAAATCAGGAAGTAATTGCAAATTTGGCTACTGTGCCACAGCGTCTACCTGTAGTGGGATGTGCAGACATCGCAACCGATAATTGCCATCTGAAAACTTAGCTTACACCTCACCATCCAAGTAAATGCAAAGCGAGATCTTGTACAAATACGCACCTTTTGTGAAGGTGATCGACACCTGCAGGTCAATGTGAGTAAGGTCAATCCATTGCTCCAATTGAGCAACCCGTCTATTCGTTTTGAATATGTACTTTGCTACGAAACACATGCTTAAAGAAAATTAAAGTGTGAAACTACTTGACAAAATAGCATTACCCGCTGTCGTTTGAACTGTAGTACTTTGTTTGTTAGAACTGCCCGTTTATGTCAAGGTCACAGAGGTGGCCGTACTGCCCTAGCTGCGTATGCTGGCCTCCGGGCCATACTAGCAGCCTATTTCCCTCTGTTCGGTGAATATATGTACTCTACCCTGCCACTTTGCCTTCTTTTGCTTTAAGGAAGCCTCAAGTCGCTACAGAACTACTATAAGATTTGTTGGCAAACCTTATAGTATCACTATTATGCATTTATATTACCGATATACAAATACCAACAACTTTCTCATTTTGCTTACTTCGTAAACTGTAATTAGCACATTTGTTGCTTAAATTAAACGCGAAAGTCAAAATTGTTAGTATTTGTCATAATTATGGTCTAATTAAAAAGATATAAAATTTAAACTTTTTTTGTTTTACCGGACAAACTTTGAGCTGATTGGTCAGATTTGTGCGCGGCTTGCGTAAGTGGTGCGCGTTTTCGAGGATAACTTTTCTGGATTAATGCGCCTTTATCCGCTGCCAAAAGTCGGCATTCTGGTAGGTATTGAGTATCTCTTTATTGTTTTTAGTTATTTAGTCGTTGTGAGGTATTCTGGACGTGGAATTGCTTCCTTTAAACACATACTTGTTAGAGTAGACGCAAATGCCTCTTAATGTGAATGTTGACGGCTACTTTTCAACTGCAAGTTCTCCTCATGTGCATTTTTCGGTGTGTAGAGCTGAATTGCGGCTGTTGCAGCAGATTGCGGGGCTTGTTTTAATGGCAATTGAATTTGAGTAATGAGGCGTGATTTTGTGGAGGTGCTAAAGCCCTACCAAGTGCTTGGCAATTACTTGCCAGTCGACAAGGGTTCCAGCGATTCCAACGATTGCCCAAATGTAGGACCCTGTGAGTAGGTTCAGTGCACTACTGCTCAAATTGAGCAGTGCAAAGCTCACATACGCGAGCAGAAATACAGCGTAGAGCACTCCTTCTTCCGACAACATCGCCAGTGAATCACGGAAATATGAACCTGGTGATGATGCGCCTGACAGCACATCGATCGTTGGATCGAAGACGGCAATTTGAAATGCACGTGACAGCGCGCAATGAGTGAAGCAGACTGGTCGTGAATGATAGAGAAATGTGAGGCTTTGTGGACGATCTGGACAAGGAGAGGCTTGACGCTTAAATAGCTGTAGTTAATGTAGACAGATTGAAGCACACTAAATAACGTGTTGTTTAGAAAACTAAATACCACTCTGAGTCATGCTTTTTTGTAGCTGTCGTGTTGTGATGTTTCAAGGGTGGTTTGGATAATGCGAAAGCTAAAAGCAGAATTGAGGGATCTTCGTGGATCATGTCCAGTAGTAATTCAATAAGAGGAGTGAAGGAACGAAAAGCCAGCGATAAAGTATGAGATGGTGCAGTCATTGGTAAAAGGTGTTCCAGCAACCCATTCTCCTCGCTCTGTTAAATATATGCATTCTACCCTGATATTTGCCTTCGTTTGCCTTCAAGGGAGCCTTCGAACCCCACAATAGGGAGCTGACTCGGAAGTGGGATTATGAGGCAGGGGGGAAAAAGGAAAAGGGGAAGGGAACGCAATGACAAACTCTCAAGAGTGAAAGATTATGGATGCGATTCTTAGCCCTAACATTATCTGTTGCTCAGTAAACATGTCTCATACTTTCTTAGCCTTCTCATGTCCCCTGACGGAGGGAATCAAACAGTTTAGATCAATTCACACAAAAAGTAATCCTGTTAACTTGTCATGATCAACTATCTTAGCAAAATCGAATTAGTTTTCACAATTGCATTTGGGTTATTGGCAGATTAGGTAAGTTCAGACAATTACAAGTCATGTCATGACAGCTACCACACGAGGTAGAAGGTGAGGTAGCACTCCACAGCTGCCAATGCGACTGATGCTCAAATGAGGAAGCAATTACGAAGTTGATGCTTGAATCAGGTAGTAATTAAGAAGTTGGCTACTGTGCCACCGTGTCTACGTGTAGTGAGATGTGCAGGCATCGCACCCGCAAATTGCCAACTCAGAACGTAGCTTACACCCCACCAGCCAAGAAGACTTTCAACAGAATTTCGTAGAAATGCGTATCTTTTGTAAAGGTGATTGACACATGCAAGACCATGTGGGTAGGGTCAGTCCATTGCTCCATTTGAGCAAACCGTCTATTCGCTTTGAGTGTGAACTTTGCTACAAAACACATGCTTGAAGCAAATTGAAGTGTACAGCTACTTGACAAAACGACATTTTTCGCTGTAGTTTGAACCTGTAGTACTTTATCTGTTTGTGCTGCCGATTTCTGTCAAGGTCACAGAGGTGGCCATATTGCCCTAGCTGCGTGGGCTGGCCTCCGGGCCATGCCAGCAGCCTTCTTTCCTCTGTCCGGAGAATATATATATATATATATATTCTACTCTGCCACTTTGCCTTCTTCTGCCTTAAGGGAGCCTCGGGACGCTACATTGGTGGCAGCGGAAAGCGGACCCGACTCTATAGGGATTTTATCCCGATCTCTACCGCCTACGGCATGTTACAGCGGTGCGAAAGAAGTGAATGTGCTACGGATGGGCCACGAACGACGTCCACCTCCGGCATTTACCCCTTCTCCGTGTCCTACAAGAAAGCTATCAACAACTGAAGCGACACTAGCCATGGACCACCTGGGAAGTTTCGTTTCGAAGATTACCCCTATTTATACTTGCTTAAGGAGATTGGCGTGCTAACGCCCCCCTACGGACATACTGATGGTCGGCAGAACCACTTATTCTGGACTTTGTTTCCAAGCCAAACGAAACTCGAGGTGCAATGCACTGTCAAGAGGGATCACTGACGTTGGTGTCAAGCATCGCCTCAATCGCGTCGAATGTCGGCGATTGGCATGGTTAGCTCGTGGGTGCTTCTTCAGCACTGACTACGTTGTGATGGCTGACGCGGGAGGTGTACCAAGGGGTGCGTCGGGGACGACGCTCGAAAGAGGGGAGGGGCAATGTAGTACTTTATCTGTTTGTGCTGCCGATTTCTGTCAAGGTCACAGAGGTGGCCATATTGCCCTAGCTGCGTGGGCTGGCCTCTGGGCCATGCCAGCAGCATTCTTTCCTCTGTCCGGTGAATATATATATATTTTACTCTGCCACTTTGCCTTCTTCTGCCTTAAGGGAGCCTCGGGACGCTACAGAACCACTTTCACGATTTGTTGGCAAACCTACCAATATCACTATTATGCATTTATATTACTGATATACACATATTAACAACTTTCTCGTATTGCTCACTTTGTAAATTGGAATTAGTGTGTTTGCTACTTAACTTGTACGCGAAAGTCGAAATTTTAAGTATTTGTCGTAATTATAATCCCATCGTAAGTGCATAAATATTTAAAATTCGTTTGTTTTACCGGACGAACTACGAACTGATTAATCGGATTTGTGCGCGACTTGCGTAAGTGGTGCGCGTTTTTGGGGATAATTTTTGTGGAATAATGCGCCTTTATCCGCTGCTAAAAGTTGGGAGCCCGGTAAGTATTGAGTGCCTTATGAGTATTTTTAGTTAGTCAGTTGTTGTGAGGTACTTTAAATGTCAACTTTTTTCTTTTATACACATACTTGTTGGGGCAGAAGGAAATGCCTCTTTGTGTGAATGTTGACGGCTACTTTTCAACTGCAAGGTCTCCTCATGTGCATTTTTCGGTGTGTAGAGATAAATTGCGACTGTTGCAGCAGATTGTGGGGTTGTTTGTTTTTTAACGACATTTGAATTTGAGTAATGAGGCGTAATTTAGTGGAGAGGTGCCAAAACCCTACGAAGTGCTTGGCAATTACTTGCTTGGTGGTTTCTTGCGATTAAGCACCCATTTTATGAATGTGTGTAGAGATACGCTTTTGCTTTATTTGTCAGTTTATTTGTTAGACCAACCGTTTCAGAAATAGGTGCAGTTGCTGTCATAACTTTTTGTTTTCCATTTGCGTTGTTTAATCACGTCGATTTTTTTACTGCAAAACACTTTTTTTGGATTGAGTACGATTGCTTTGACTGTTTTTAAGCGGTTTGTTATTTTAGTAAGAATGAGTTTTGATGAATGAGGTCCAATTTGATGAAGGGACTTGTAACTTTGGTAAAGTAAACGCAAAACACTCATAACGTGGCTGTTAGGACGTTTTGTTTTCCAACTGCGATGCCTACTCACGTACACTTTTTGCTGTACGACACTTGAAGCGATAAGTTAAGATTGTTTTGGCGATTTGTAATTTATGTGCTTTCTAATGGCGATCGATTTTGTTTGGAGGAGTTCTAACGTTGCTAAGGACATGGCAACCAATCATTGTTGTTTTTTTGCTAATAATTATTCACTATATTCATAAATGTTATTGTGCATTATTTAGCTCGTTTTCGTGCTGGAATAGACACTGAAGAAGAAGAAGCTGCAGCAGTAATGGGTACGAATCTTGCCTTCGCTATCACTTCACATATTTCTCTGGTAAGATTGGATTGTGCTGAATGAGTTGTTGCCGTCCCTTTTTGTGTGCAGTAATGGAATCAATGTGCGTTCATATGTTGGGTGGGAAAGTGCTGTTCTCCTTTACCTGCTTCACCTGCGCTATTTTCATCACTATGATATGCGTGTTGTTGGAGCACACATATGGATGGCGGAGGAGTGGGGGCAGGGCCGGGGTTGCTTGTTGTGTTGATGTAATCCTTGCTGTGAAACATGTTGTGTAGAGGGCCTCGGTGATGACTGAATGGTAGATTGCTCAGCTTTGACGGCATGGGTGGGAAGCTTTGGCATCACCACGCAGCCTGTACTTTGTAGCAGTCTCAATTGCTTGCTTGTTGAGGTGTTTGTTTCTTTATTTGCTATCAGTAGTTATGTTTGTGGATGTTAGCTTTGCAGTGCATTGGACCCTCACACATCGGTGTTTCCATTGTTTGGTTTTTTTACTTTTCAGATGCTACAAACTTACCTTGGTGGTTGTGATGGTGAAGTAACATGTGATGAGCGTGTGGAGTGGTAGGCACTGCAAGATGTTGGCGTGATTCGCGGCGGTGGCGGTGGCGTCCCCGTCTGGGTTGTGCGATGCAGCTCTCGGCATGAGCGACAGGGTCTACTACTGCTATTATGCCTCCGTATGTTTGTCTTCGCGGGCATGGGTGGCTGGGTGAGTAAGTGGGTGGGTGGCGGCGAAGGAGGGGAAAGGCTGGGGCAGCTCTGCCGAGGGTGTGTGAGTGAAGGAGACGTTCTCTTACGACGACGACGACGACGAATGGAAGCGCAATGGGTTAGAGCCCACTGGTGGCAACTGTGGCATGTTTTGTTTCCGTAGGTACGGAAACGTTGTTGCTGTGGGAGGGTGGAGGTGATAAGTATTGATGCATCAGTTCAGAGGCGGTAAGTAAGTGAACAGGTCTCCACTGTTGGGTGTGTTGGGCGCGAACTATTGAGGGAGGCGGGGGCGGGTGTTGTGCTACTCCCACTGCTATTGCGACTTAGCCTTAAGAGTGAGAACGGATGGAAAAGGAGTTGAAAAGGAGGGAGTGGGAGAGAGGGCGTAGAGAACATTCAGGGCAGAAAGCTGAGGCAGTTTCCGACCTCACGTGGAATAATTACTATCGAGGTTGGGGTGGTGGGCGGCTTGCACGCTGTAGCATGGCGCTTGGGTGGGTTCGCAGTGGTCCCTGGTGTTGGCATGAGGATTGGGTGTGCCCTTGCCGATCTACGTTTTGCTCTTAGGAGGAGATTTATTTCTGGGCTATATTTCAGTGTTTCAGGTGCAATTCTCCCGGCCTACCTGGAGGATGGGGATATGGTGGGTCCTCCACGGCACATCGACGGCTGGTGGACGTGGTTGGATCGACTTAAGGGGCGACTCAGCCTTTCTATGCTTTGCCACCTCCACTGTGTCCTGCTTCCGCCAATGTCGCTGGTGCCACTGCTGTTGTTGCGTATGCGTGAACATCACGGGTGAGGACATTGGTTCCATCATCCAACGATTCCTATTGCAACAACAGTTTCGTAAGTCCTTTACATTCATTAGGTGTTGTTAATGGCGTCTCGCCTTTCTGCAACACGTGGCGACACAAGAGGTTCAAGTTATCGGGTTCCTTGTATCCTGAAAAGGTAGAAAGTGTTGGAGGAAAAGATGGAAATGATGTTTGCAGCCTCATATTACTAGCAGTAGTCAGTATTTGCGGTTGAACTAATGGTTGGAAAAGCTTAAACGCATTTAAGGGTGTAAATGTTAATCTTACCAATTGTAATCAGGGAGAGAACGCTGGTTCCTTATTAACGCGAAAGCCTAACTTGGCACTAGAAAGGGTGGATCGGTAATTACTTTTGAGAGACTGTCGTCTTCACATCAAAAGTCGTTGGATGAGGAAGTGTGGCGATTAGGTGCTGTTCAAAGCGATTGAGTGGGTCCTTCGCGGTAGTAAGGGACGATGCTTTAAAATGTGCATATTTCATAGTCATTGATGAAGACTGTTTCAGGGACTGGTCTGGTGCATTCGAGAAAGTTGTGACTATGGCGGTGAAGGAAACAAATTATCTAGCAGAAATGTGGAAAAGTGTCTGACTTGGCTCCACCCGAGTGTGTGACTAAGGTGGCTCTGGTTACAGCCAGTGCTTAAGTAATGCTTTAGCCTCGATTTTCTAAATTGGATTTCTTGTAGAAAAAGTGGTTAGAATTGTGCGAAGGTAGTAGGATGGAAATGTCAGTCATGAAATAATATTTTGTGCTCGTTTATGCGGACTTACAAAGGGTAGTGGTGGGGGCGTAGATTTGGTTGTAATTAGCCTACCTTTTGTAGTTGTCCAGATGTGGAAGAGGAAGAGGATGGGAAAGTAGTGGTGTGTTTGAAGTGATGGAAATGGCGTCTTTTGCACTTGTAGTGAGCCAAGTGGCATGAATGTGTCACGGAGTGGCCTCGTGGACACATTCAGGTGAATGCTCGAGCCAATTTCGGGCCCGTATCGGCCGGCGGTGTCATTGGTGGTGGCGGTGGTGCCGGGGATGGATCCTCCCTCAATGATCTATGGCTTCAATGAGCAGTCTTGAGGCGCTGTTTACCGACTCACTCACTCACCCGCCAGCCCATGCCCTGCCCGATGTCTTGGAGGGCATAGGATGTTTGGAAGAGGGGGTTGGAAGCACCCTCCTGTCTGTGCAGAAAACGACGTGAATTTGTTTCCCTCCCCTCCCGTCCTCTTTCCTTCCCTGCCCTCCTGTCTTCCTCTCTCCTCTGCCGTCAACACTGCCGCTGCTCCTCCTTATGGTAATGCGAATACTTTAGGTATTATTATTGCTGCTGCCATTGATAAAGCTAAAATATTGCTACGGTTGAAACTAGTGAAGGCGCCCTCCTTCCTTCCTTTTGCATATGCAGGATGTGTTGGGTATTGAGGAGTGGGGTAGAGACACCACGCCGCCATTGGATACTGTAGATTATATTAAAAACCTGTGGAGGAATGGAGGCTGTCGGTGCTGCGTTGCCCTCAACTTCGGCCATTTACCTTATGTTCACAACCATTCTGCAAAGAATGCCTTTCTTGTGTGTTTTGCTGGAACCACGTGGATCTCTAGTGCTACTTCTACAGAAGGCTAGTTGTGCATCATCCATGTAGTCATTAACAGGAGTGCAAAGTAGATGCATCCCTCTGACTGGTTCTACTGGATGACGATGCATGCTTCCACAGTGCAACGTTAAACGCATTAGCACCGTTGGCTCAAACGCTTACACGCAGGTGACTGAGAGGCGCATCACTTGTCCACTTTCGAACATCATCGACTAAGTAGCGTGTGCATACGTACACCAGCTCGAAACACTGGACGTTTCACAGTCATTGGCGCCTTGAATGCTGTTTATTCGCACGATCTTGGGTCAGCACATGAATCTGATTTGACTTGATGGCAGTAGGTGGCAGTTACGCACATTGTAGTCTCGAGTGGAAGTGTGCCGAAGTCTCGGCTGCGTCTACCTCTCGTGGGAGACACACTTGGTTCGCAGTGGACTTACGAGATCGTCTGTGTGTGGTGTAATTTATCAGCTACACCTTTCTACTCATGTGCTTATAAGTAGATGGCATTTTGGGCTCACCCTGAGCACGAATGTGGTTGATTGGTCAAGTAGGCTTCTAGATTATCATTTTAAAGTAAATCATTGGCCTTTGTAGCCATATTTTGTGAGGTACTGCCGTCCCACATTGTCTTGTCCTCTGATTGTGTGAGTGAAGTGGAGAGTTTTTCTCCCTTCTCCAATGTCTTTGGTCTACTGCGCTTTCCCGACCGCCGGTGAGACCGAGGCTGAGACTCCTTCTGTGGCGTCATCAACCGCACTAGTGCTGCAGGAACCTACTGCGTCGACTTGTCGCGTAGGTGTCCTATTTTTCTTGCTACTTCAACATTCGCATCCACGCACTCGATTAGGCTGTCGTTTGATTCGACAATTCTGGATGGCGCCTCGTACTTGGCGACAGTTCACAAGTTAATTTAATCTCAATTCGTATCTGAGAAGTTTTATTCTGGTGGGCGATTTTAGTCTAAATCACGAACCCTTCAACCGAAATGGATGTGAGTTGCGGTAGGGTTGGGTAGATGAATGCGAAATGTAAGGTCGATTAGTTGGTGAACGAAGCAGAAATGCGTGCGCTCTGGATGCTACTGGGAGTAGTCAGGTGGTTGTGGGGTGGTTCACTCCTCCAATGAATTGTGCATGCGCACGCGTGACGCTGAAATGGGTTGATTGGAGGAGTTGGAATGCGAGAGTATCTACTGTGGTGGAGGGTGATGTTGTTGGTGAGGGTAGGAAAGTCGGTTTAGAGCCAAGGCGGTGATGAAGTGAACAATGTGGGTGAAGTGGAGATCTCGGAACTGTTGAAGTTGGTTCCTTCACCATGACTTTGAAGGGAAGGGTGATGCTGCATTTGAGGAACTGCAGAGCGTTCTGCGTAATCAATGGCTTTTATTAAAATGATTTCTCATTCAACCGTTTTCTTTCTCTCGTCCACTACTGCCCTCCCTTCGTCTCACCTGAATTTGGAACGTTTGTCATTGAGACAGCAGGTCAATCCACTGAATGCTTGTGAGCTACTTCTCTTGACTCATGCGAGAGGGCATAAGATTACAAGTCATTTTGGCTATTGAAGTAGACTTTCTGACGTAGTTCGTTAAGTCCTGTACTGAGTGCATTCGTGTGGTGGCTTCGATTGGGTCACTCTAACCACGGGGTCCCCTATTTGACCAAACGGAGCTGACAATTTGGGTCGAGGATGCAACATGAAGGCGAATAGTACTGTAGTGGCGGCAATCACCACTTTTTCATCCTAAGCCTCTCAGCTCCTTGTGCAAGGGGAATAAGAGTGAGCCTAAGGTGATCGTTGCCTCGTACCGGCACGGAGCTATCTCAGGAGAAGCGATGCCTTAGGACAAGCAGTGGGAAACAAGAGGAAAAGAATACGATTCGAGCCAGTTTGCCGTATAGGGAGTATAGGCCCTAGGTGCATGCGTTCATTCCGCATGATTGTTTTAGTATATTGGGTCGGATCTAATGTATAAGCAATTTTTGTTTTGAGTGTTTGCCTAAAGTTAACATCCTGACCTATGTGCCCTATGTCTGTGAAAATGGCATTGAAAGGCAAATGGAACTGTCCGGAATCTTTTGTGTGACAATAATTGGTCTATTGAGCTGCGTCAGTACAAATGAAGTCTGCTTGTTGCTCGCTCTCACTCTACCTTTTCTAAGGGAATAAAAGTCGAGTCTGTCGCACATTTCGATGGATTCGCTTGTTTGTTTACGCCTTCATAACCGTACCCAAAGGTATCCGACCACAAAGGACCATTCCTCCATCATTTTACTTTTGAGCTTTTTTTCCGAACTAATGGATTTAGAGCAGGCAGCTTCTCTTCTAACATTAAGGACTACTTCGTCAAGCACTTGTAGTGCATATGTGCCGATGCACCCAAATGGCTTCCGATCTGTCAACATAAGCAAATAGTTCGGTGACAAAATGCCAACTGAGAGTTAAGAGGAGTAGTAGAGGGCTTTTCTCTTATTCCAATTCCCTTGCACTATGACAAGATAGTTTGATTTAAGTAAAGCCTTTTGGCATATCAGATCCTAATTTTTGCCAACCACTTGAGCAGAATCGGGTAAATGGTAATGACGTAAACATTTGTGGTTCGCAAAATTATCAATGAGTTAGAAGTGGCACATAGTGGCTGTATTTGCAGCCACAATGACGAAAACTGGTTCGCTAGTCAACGAGGGAGCTGCAGTATCAACTGATTGCTAGTACAAATGTCTGCAGTGATGTCCTCACGTCGAGGTTGGCAATGATGACACAAAATGCAGGTCGATGCGTCAAACGGGTCACGCTCGCTGTTGGAGGTAAGACGTAGGTTGGGTCACAGGTTGATCACTGCTTCGTCAAGTGAGAGAAGTATTGGGTAGTGGAGTATGTGATTGCCCCTAACATCAAAGGCGTAAATGATTTCGGATAATACCGGAAGCTTCAGCACTACTAAGCCCTGACAACATTTCGTTCAACTTGAAGGGCTATTCACTCAACCACATGAGGAGAATTTTGTTGTCTTTGTGGACCGATTACCAGGACTCAAATGCGGTGCCGCACAGACACTGCAGACTATATACATAAACCGAGGAGTGAGTGCACCGACATGTGAGAACTGGTAGTTGAGGAGACGGCGATGCAAACGGTGCCGGATAAAGGGTCTTAAGGCACGAGCAACCTCTTGACAAAGAAAAATTGTACGAAATTTAAGGACGTCCGCAGTCCGGGCGATCTGCTCTAGCTGTTCTCGATCGAAGCGAATAAAAACAATGAGCGGGACATAAAATTTAACGTTCATCTCACCACACTCGATCATCCTTTTTTAAAAGCGCATGGTGACGTGATGAACGAGGTAGCGCGAAGGCGGCTATAAGCGTTGTTTCTTCTGCATCGCCGCCATCTCCGTGTCTGTTGCTGCTGCTGCAAGGTGGAGGCAGGCGCACACGCCACTCAGTTGGTTCCGCAAACCAGATCTACGCGTGCATTATTTTCTAACATCACGTCGCAATCAGCTATTAGGTAAAAGTAAGCAGAGACTACTAAGACTGCAGTAGGTCCTTAAAGAGAGGCCTCCCCCTCCTTCTCCAAGGTGTCTGTGGCTATATTATGCGTGCTCATTTTTATATAAAATTTTTAGTCTTTTTGTTATGCCTTATGCACTGCATTTTTTTTGTTTTTGTAAAGCTTCGGTTTTTATTGTTTTTTAAGGAAGTTTTTACTGTTTATATGCTTGTTGTCAATAACAGCTCAGCTCTTCTGGAGGCAAGTGACCACTGAAGAATGACATTGGCTAGGCTCAAGGTCATTCCATGACCCTCAGGTGTGAGTGAACGTCACTGGCTAGTCTCAGGGTCATTAAGTCGTTATCCCCACAACGCTCCTCTCCCTCCGGAAGGAAGACAAAAGGAAGGGGAGGATGGCATTTACGTATGTAATTGTAAGTCTATGATGATAACCTATCACTCAACCTCTGCAACATGCACTGCCCCATAGAGAATAAGTGCTTGCCAAGTTACCGATCCTCACTCCTCTTTGCCCTCTTCCGCCCGCCTGCCTAGTGTACACACACACACACACACACGTTGCATGGCCAAAACAATTTAAGATTTTGATGCACCTGCCTTAAATAGGCAACAGTATTGTACACAGAGACGACGGTCCACGATAGGCAAGTTTTCATTCGCTGGCCTATTCCGTCATGCGTTGGCAAATATGGGGTGCACAAGACAATTGCTCTGTGCCAAATCTTGGGTCATTCAGGCATGAGCTGGACCGCATAATCGAGTAAGTCACCTGTTGCAGGTAGCGGCGCCATTCGATATTCCCACATGGATTCTTACAGGTAGGAGTAGTTACTAAGAAATTGCCAACTTTCTAAACTGGTGAGATTCTTTGATGAGGTTTCAGTAAGGCGTGGTAATGTTTTGACCAATCAGGCAACTACCTGACAAATGCATGGTTTGTGGCTAGATGTGTAGCTCGAAACAGCAGCGTCCCTCACTGAGGATTTGAGGGCACATTCAGCATTACAACGCTGTCTTTTATTCCTTCCCACGATAAGCATCATTGCAGTTAAATGATTCGCGATTACCTACCTCACAGGGGTAAATTCCTTTCAGTGTCGATGAAGACGAATGCAAATACTAACACCTTTAGTCCGTTGCCATTTAACATTTGTTTACAGCAGTTGCACACTTCAGTGGAAGTAAAGGCATTGCATGGATAGATGATTGCCGATCTAACTATCTTTCGTATTTAATGAAATCTGCAATAGAAAATAAACAGCCCTTTTGATGAACGCAAGCAGGGAGCTGCACTAGTCATAGTAGCTGAGGCGCTTGGTGATTGGTTGTACGGACCCACGGGAAAAGTCACGAAAGCGTAGCAGCCACGAAAGCTAGTAGAGTTACAATGACCAAAGCAGCGCAGGTCGTGTCACCGCCAGTCGTGGTTACTGCAGCGGAAGTCTGGGCAGGTTTGCTGGTTGTTGAGGAGCTTCTTCCAGTCGTGACAGACGCTTTCTCCTCCCCCATTTGATACAACCATAAATTTGCCCCATTATAATAGCAATAATTAGTGTCGAATTCTACACGTCAACTAACTAGTAACTGCTCACATTGAGGAGCGTCTGTCCAACTCTCGGCAGTAGTTTATTTAGTGCCAGGCAGTACTACTACTAGTGAGTCTGCGAACTTAATTAGTAGTAGCGGTTACGATGCATGGGCAGCGTTGCAGAATTGATTCTAGTGGAAATGGCTAGTCCTAAGCAGTAGTAGTAGTGGTAGTAGTGGTGGTTCAGCTTTCAGCAAAATCGAGCATAGAGAACTCATCGCGCTCCAAAGCAGGTGTAGGGTACCAAGGTGCTCTCTGTCGTCAGAATCTCTCCCATCAATGCGTGCACAAACGGCGACAGAAGTGGTTTGATTTGGCCTTAGATTATAAGAGGTGAAACTCGTCGTCAAAGGGAGACAATGCTGCTTCCACACCTCAGTGTCAAATGTGTTAGCAATGGAGTAGACAACAATGCTGGCATCGGTTCCTGATGGGGTGTTCCAGTTCACACACACGCATTGAGGAACGAGTGTGCACTGCTTTGTTTGTTTGACTGCCACTTTCAGCCACCCTGACTTGGGTGGCCATGCTGCCCTAGTCGCGTGAGCTGGCCTCTGTGCCATGCCAGCATCCTTGTGCCCTCTTTTTATTAAATATGTATATTCTGCCATAGTAATGCGCCCTCTTTTGCCTTCAAGGAAGTGTCGGAACTTTGTAAGGTGCTTAAATTTTTACATTCTGAGGAGTGCTATGACCTTCACAAGTGAAAATGCAATGGCTTGTCATTGACTCTAGCGTCTTACACAATTACGTATGTACCTCCATGGGGCAGGGGAGAACTCGTGAGGACTACGTTTTTTTTGCTCAAAAGAAGCTAGCTTGGGTGATGTCGAATAAGGTCTTATTAAAAGTCGCAAAAGAATGGCAAAATGTTTATTTGAGTAGCTTTGCGCTTATTAAACGAAGCCTTTATTACGATATTGAATAGGCAGTGGTCAGGGCAATCCCTTGCGACGTAAAGTAACTTAGTACTTGATACAAAATCGTTCCTAAACCTCATTTTTACATGGACCGGGTTGCTCTGTCGACTTACAACAATGATATCATGTACTTGATGTAAGATTAGAACTAAGATGATTTGACGAAGACCCCAAAATGCCGATCCAGGCATCCCCTAAGGCGACCGTAAATCCCTCCTCGGCTAAGCGCCATCTGATTCGCTGGTCAATAGCCAATGGAAAGTGACGAATTCCAGGAGGTTTTTATGTCCACAAACCAGCCTACATAGCTGCAAGCAAACATCGGATTTATGTCAGGAAATGTCTAATTACATGTTCCGTTTCTTTTAATTGGTCAGATTTCTTATTGACCGTGAAAAGACTTCTGGGACATCTGATTGGCTTAGTGGTAGCCAATGGGAAAATTGTAGGATAAACCTGTCATAAGAAGTTACTTTTATTTTTTGCACAGCAGCTAGACTGATTAGAAAACGGGTGTTAGATGGTCACATAAGAACAATAAAATTCTAGGCTATGGAGGACAATTGTCTGGAAATCTGGAAGAACTCTCATGCATGCATGTTATAATGAACTTGTAATCAAGGTTCTACTCATTCCAATTACATAGTGACATTTCTCAGCTGTCCTTTCAGAGACGGTCCCGGTGGTGGTGGTAAGCTGGCTCCATCTTTGCGGTTGATACTACCTCAGGGCGCCCATTTCAACTGCGTCAAATACGCTTGCTTAACCAATCTCGATTTCGATGCACTTCCAGAGGTTGTTGCGGGCACTTTCGGTCAGCAGTTGCTCTTCCATGATTGAAATGGCGACCCCCGTTCGTCGACCGAGATTTCTTACACGTGACCACCTGCGGAGATACCAACTCACACCAAATGGTGGAGAATGAGTGGAGGAGAGTAGACGCACAAACAACTGTTTTATGCCTGATGCACCGCCTCAAGGGAGCAATGGATAATATTTTCATTGGTGCCATCAAACAAGAGCTCAACTGCGTCAGCCCATGTCACCAGCAATGACGCAGGGTGCTAAATGCCCAGTCAACTTCTTCACAACTTCTTCAATGTGTACAATCAGGCAGGAATGAATTAATAAATCAGGAATGGGTAAATAAATGATCACTAAAAGTCGGCGTAGTGTCCCTAACCTACTCCTAAATATCCAACACATCCTGCACATTCCGAAGGAAGAAAGGCGCCTTTACTGATTGCAACAGTAGCAATAGTTAAGTATTACCAATGGTAGCAGCAATAAAGATAGCTAAAGTATTCACATTACCATAAGGAGCAGAAGCAGCAGCGGTGTTGGCGGCAGAAGGAAGAGGAAGACAGGAGGGCAGGGGAGGGAAGGGGAACAAGTTCACGTGTGATTTTCTGCACAGACGGGAGGGTACTTCCAACCACCTCTTCCAAACATCCTATGCCCTTGACGACATCGAGCAGAGCATGGGCTGGCGGGTGAATTGATAGGTGGGTGGGTGTGAGTCAGTAAACAACGCCTCAAGACTGCCCATTGAAGCCATCGATCGTTGAGAGAGGATCCATCCTCGGCACTACCGCCACCACCACCGCCCGTACGGGCCCACAATTGTTTCCAGCATTCACCTCAATGTGTCCACGAGGCCACTCCGTGACACATTCATGCCGCCTGGCTCGCTACAAGTGCAAAAGACGTCATTTCCATCACTTCAAACACATCACTACTTTCCCATCCTCTTCCACATCTTCCCAACACCCACAAGGGAGGCTCATTCCAACCAATCCTACGTCCCCACCACTACCCTTTGTAAGTCCGCATAAACGAGCATTACATTATTCCAACCACTTTTTCAACAAGAAATCCAATTTAGAAAATCGAGGCTACAGCATTACTTAAGCACTGGTTGTAATCAGAGCCATCTTTTTCACACACTCGGATGGAGCCAAATCAGACACATTTTTACATTTCTGCTAGATAATTTGTTTCCTTCACTGCTATAGTCACAACTTCCTGGAATTTACCAGACCAGTCGCTGAAACAGTCTTCATCAACGACTACGAAATACGCAAATTGCAAATCATCGTCCAGATTCAATAGCTCTGAACAGCACCTAATCGCCACACTACCACTTCCAACGACTTTTAAAGTTAAGGCAACTGTAAAAACAATACCTTACCAGTCATGTTTTCTTGCAAAAAAAACCCGTGTTTTGAACAAACATTGATATAACCTGCTACAAACACATCGTCGTTGATTTGGTTTTGTTTACCCGCATGAGTCAAGACAGTGTTTGCATTTCAATGAGCAAGTTAACTGCATAGAGACATTGCATAAATCCAAGAAAGGCAAGAAACTTGATATGAATGGTTCACTTGTACACTTAGACAAAACACATTATCCGCAGTGAGTCTGTAAGCTCTTGTGTCGCCACGTGTCGCAGAGAGGCGAGACGCCATTGATAACAGCTAATGCATGTGAAGGACTTACGAAACTGTTGTTGCGATGGGAATCGTTGGATGAAGGAACGATTGTCTCCGTCGGTGATGTTCACGCATACGCAGTAACAGCAATGGCACCAGTGGAGGAGATCGAGTCGGTACAACCGCATCCACCAACCGTCGATGTGTCGTGGAGTACCCACCATCTCCCCATCCTCCAGGTATTCCGCAAGCACTGCGCCGTAAGCATTGAGAAAGCGCTGTAAGATGGCAATGCTTCCTCGCTCTCCTTCTAAAAGCAAAGCACAGATCAGCAAGGGCACACCCAACCCTCATGCCAACACGAGGGACCACCACGAATCCACCCAAGCACCATGCCACAGCGCACCAACCACCCATCACCCCAACCACGATAGTAATTAGTCCGAGTGAAACCGGAAACCGCCTCAGCTTTCTGCCCTATGCGTTCCCCACACCGTCTCTTCCACTCCCTCCTTTTCAAATCCTTTTCCATCCATTCTCACGCCCAAGACTAAGTCGCAGTAATGGTGGGAGTAGCACGACACCCGTCCCCCGCCTCCCACCCAACAGTTCGCGCCCAACACACCCAACAGTGGAGACCTACTCACTTACTGCCTCTGAGCTGATACACCACTACTCATCATCTGTACAGTCAGCAACAAATTAACCTCCACCCTCCCACAGCAAATACATTTCCGTACCTGCGGAAGCAAAATGTGCCGCAGTTGCCACCAGTGGACTCTGGCCCATAGCGCTTCCATTCGTTGTCGTTGTCTTCGTCGTACAAGAACGTCTCCTTCACTCTTTCACACACTCACGGCAGAGCTCCCCCAGCCTTTTTCCTCCTTCTCCGCCACGCAGCCACCCATGACAGCGAAAACAAAGAGACGGAGACATAAAAACAGTAGTAGACCCTGTCGTCCATACCAACAGTCGCATCACACAACCCAGACAGGGACGCCCCCACCGCCACCGCGAATCACTCCAACATCTTGCAGTGCCTACCATTCTATACACTCATCACATGTTACTTCACCATCACAACCACCAAGGTAAGTTTGTAGCATCTGAGAAGGAAAAAGCCAAACAATGGAAAGACCGATGTGTGAGGCTTCAATGCGCTGCAAGGCTGACATTCACAAACATAACTACTGATAGAAAAACAAGAAACACATTAACAAGCAAACACTTAAGACTGCTACAAAGTACAGTCTGCGTAGTGATGCCCAAGCTTCCCACTAGCCCCTCCTTCTTTCTCCGTTCCTACCACTGCTGCGTCCACCTCACTCAGAGACACCAACTTATGCCGTCAAAGCTGAGCAACCTACCATTCAGCCATCACCAAGGCCCTCTACACAACATGTTTCTCAGCAATAATCACATCAACACAACAAACAACCCAGGTAAAGGAGAACAGCACTTTCCCACCCAACATATGAACGCACATTGATTCCACCGCTGCACACAATAAAGGACAGCAACAACTCATTTAGCACAATCCGATCTTACCTGAGAAATATGCGAAGTGATAGCGAAGGCGAGATTCACACCCATTACTGCTGCAGCCTCATCCTCCTCTTCTGTGTCTATTCTACCACGAAAACGAGCTAAAAATGCACAATAACATTTGTAAATATAGTGAATACTTATTAGCAAGAAAATAATAATGATTAGTTACCACATCCTTAGCAACGTTGGAACTCCTGCCAACAAAATTTATCGCCATTAGAAAGCAAACAAATTACAAGTTGCCAAAAAACAATATTAACTTATCACTCGAGGTGTCATATAGCGAAAAGTGTACGTGAGTAGGCATCGTAGTTGCAAAACAAAACGTCCTACCAGCCATGTTATGAGACTTTTTCGTTTACTTTACCAAACTTACAAGTCCCTTCATCAAACTAGACCTCACTCATCAAAACTCATTCTTCTAAAATAACGAACCGCTTAAAAACAGCCAAAGCAATCGTACTCAAACCAAAGAAGTGTTTTGCAGTAAAAAATTCAACGCGATTAGGCAGTGCAAATAGAAAACAAAAAGCTGTGACAGCAACTGCACCTATTTCTGAGACGGTTGGTCTAACAAATAAACTGGTCGAGAAGGCAAAAGCACACATCGACACACATTCACAAACTGGGTGCTTAATCGCAAGAAAGCACCAAACAAGCAGTTGCCAAGCTCTTCGTAGGGTTTTAACACCTCTCCACAAAATCACGCCTCATTACTCAGATCCAAACGTCAGTAAAACACAAACAACCTAAAGCTGCTAAAACAGTCAAAATTTGTATCTGCATAGCGAAACATGCACGTGAGGAGACCTAGCAGTTGACAAATAACCGTCAACATTCACACTGAGAGGCCTTTGCGTCTACTCTAGCAAGTATGTGTATAAAGGAAGCAAATCGGAATTTGAAGCACCTCACAACAATTAAACAACTAAAAACAATAAAGAGATGCTCGATACCTAGCGGGTTGCCGACACTAGGCGGCGGATAAAGGCGCATTAATCCAGAATAATTATCCCCGTAAACGCACAACACTTACGCAAGTGGCGCACAAATCCGGTTAATCAGTTCAAAGTTTGTCAGGTAAAACAAACAAGCTTTTAATTTTTATGTATCTTTGATAAGACCATAATCACGACAAATACCAACAGTTTCGACTTTTGCGTATGATTAAGGTAGCATTCGTACTAATAGCTATTTGCAATTTACGTCAGTAAAATGAATACGTAACAGCGATATTGTAATGTTCGTCAGCAAATCGTAATAGTAATTCAAGTCACAGCTAGCCGTGCCATTTTATCGACTATTTGTACACTCTAATTTACTTTAAGCATGTGTTTTGTAGCAAAGTTCATAGTCAAAGCGAATAGACGCGTTGCTCAATTGGAGCAATGGATTGACCTTACTCACATGGTCTTGCAGGTGTCGTTCACCTTTAAATAAGATGCGCATTTGTGCAAAATTCCGCCTAACATCTTGTTGGTTAGTGGGTTGTGAGCTACGTTTTCAGATGGCAATTATCGGTTGCGATGTCTGCACATCCCACTGCACGCAGACGCAGTGGTACAGTAGCTACATTCGTAATTGCTTCCTGATTTGAGCATCAACCACATTGACAGATTTATTGTTTAGTGGAGTGCTACCTGAGCTTCTGCTTCGTGTGGCAGCTGTCATGACATGACTGCTAATTATCTGAACTTGCCTGATCTGCCACTAACCCGAATGCAGTTTTGAGAACGGGTTCGATTCTGCTGGGATAGTTAATCATGATAGGGGTGGCAGCGCTCGACAATTTAACTGGATTACCTTTTGTGTGGGATGATGCAAACATTTTGACATCCTCTGTGAGGAGACATGGGAAGGCTAAGGGAGTATGATGCATATTTATTAAGCCACAGATAATGCTGGGGCTAAGAATCGCACCCGTAATCTCCCACTCTTGTGACTTTGTCAATGCGATCCCTTCTCCCTTTCCTCCTCTTTCTTCTCCTTCTCCTCATAACCCCACTTCCAAGCCAGCTCCTTATTGTGGGGTTCGAAGTGTCCCTTGAAGGCAAACGAAGGCAAAGTTCAGGGTAGAATGCATATATTCAACAGACAGAGGGAAATGAGTTGCTGGAACACCCTTTACCGATGACTGCATCATCTCATACTTTATCCCTGACTTTTTGTTCCTTCACTCCTCTTATTGCATTACCACTGGACATGATCCACGAAGACCCCTCAATTCTGCTTTTAGCTTCCGCATTTTTCAGATCACCCTCGAAGCCTAACACCACGACAGACACAGAAAAGCATGACTCGGAGTGGTATTTAGTTCTCTACACCGCATGCCACTTAATGTGCTTTAATCTGTCTACATTAACTACAACTATTTGGTCGTCGACTCTCTCCTTGTCCAGATCGTTTACAAAGCCTCACGTTTCTCAGTCACTCGCGACTACTCTGATACACTTATTGCACGCTGTCACGTGCATTTCAAATTGCCGTCTTCGATCCATCGATTAATATGTCAGGCGCATCGTCGCCAGTTTCATAATTCCGTGAATTTCGCACGATGTTGTCGAAAGAAGGAGTGCTGTATGCCGTATTTCTGCTCGCGTATGTGAGCTTTGCACTGCTCAATCTGAGCAGTGCGCTGAAACTACTCACATGGTCGTACCTGTGGGCAATTGTTGGTATCGCTGGAACCCTTGTCGACTGTAAGTGTGTCCATTTCGCCAATAAATCTGCTGCCTTGTAGATGTGACAAGGAGGGAAAGTGAGGCTGGTGAGCGCCACCAGCACTCAGTTGGAGTTGAGGTGAGACCCTATGGGCGCCACCACCGAAGGCTGCCACCGGCCTCAGTGGATCAGGAGACAACCAGTTATGCAATCTCTTCTCTTCGTGACGAGGAGGTTGTACCGGCCACTGAGGCCGAGTGTCTAGACACCGACCCAAGTGAGTCTCACTCCCTTCTCTCCCTCCTCCTCCTCCTCCTCTGCGTACTAGTCAAGCCACTTTGTAGGAGTTGCACAGCGGCTCTAGCTCAAGACTTACTTCATGCCTTTGTGCTCAATCACTTGGTCCGTAATTACGTGCAGACTCAGCATACGTCATTCAGCTGACTTGCTTTTATTATTTGGGCAGCTAGCAGTAGCATTAGCGTTATTTTCACTCTAAACCACTTAACTTACAGGCTTTAGCCACATCGGCATGGTTTTGTTCCTTCTTATAGCTGAGCGCTGGTGGCGAGAGTGGAATGCTCAACACCCCCGTAAGCTCTCCACACTCATCCACTCTCCTCCTCCTCATTTTGCATCCTCAACCTTCTCTTCTTCCATTGCTTATTTTAGGGCCAAAACACCAACCCGGAGTAAGAAGAGGACGCGCAGGAAGATGGCGCATCTTCTGCTGTTTAAATTGTTAGGGATCACTTGCCCCGTTTCTTTTCCCTTTCTCCTTATCCCTCTTCCCCACACCCCATAGCATGATTGTATCGTGCTAACAGAGTTATGTTTCAGCAATACCTTCTTTTTGCCTTCTATGTGGGCAGGATGGAGTGGGTGGTAATGAGACGAGCATTAGTGGACTGGGTGAGTGGGCGGGTGTGAGAGGCTCCACCACTTTAAAATATTGATCAACGGTGTCAGTTCTAGTAAGAAATGAGTGAACAGGGTTGTCAGCGATCCAGCTTACCGACTATGCGACAGACATTCCGTAATATAGCAATTTAATGGGTATACACATTTCCGAAGTGCTCTTTCCACCTCACATCTCGCATTACCTCTCCTGTAGCGTCCCGAGGCTTTCTCGAAGGCAAAATAAGGCAGAATGCTAGGGTAGACTATATATATTCAACGGACAGCGAAAAATAGGTTGCTGACATGGCCCGGAGGCCAGCTCACGCAGCTAGAGCAGTATGGCCACCTCTGTGATCTTGGCCGAAACCGGTAGTTCCAGCAAACAATGTACTACATCTCCCTTCAGCATCGGCTTCCATGCTATTCTAATGCCTCACACTCTGCATAAGATCGCCAAAATTGTGCAACGACAAACTAAACTAGAGTGATTGGCCAGCTGTCGAATGGGCATGAACATGAAGGAGTTGCTAAACAATAGCGTACCGTTGCATAGGAATGACCACGACGCACAATCTCTCGCAAGCAACGATTCGCAAGCGTAATCCCTCCCACATCGCAACATAACTGCTACGGTCCGAGAACGAATGTGAACAGGTCTGATAATGGATGAGTAGACTTGTTCATAAAGTTGTTTCCACGTCATCCTTTCCACCCAGCCATAAGTAGCCAGGATATGAGTTTGCTTCAGCGGGCCAATGCGAGATGCCAGATAATAATTGTGAGATCAAATAACTCACTTTTAGCAGTGCCACATTTCAATAACCAAAGCAGCTCTAAGTATGCACATCACAATCTCAGTTATAGATAAATTCGGTGCCAAAATATTTGCGCTAAAATATGCATTGTTACATTTGTCATTATGCGTGGCATCGCTAACCCACTAATTCCACCTCGCAAAATTTAATGCACGCAAAAAATTGTACTGATTGTGCTTGTTAATGCGTTAATATTATCACACAAATCATCCCTTGTTTGTAATTGTCGTTGCCAAAACCACAATTGACGCTTCGCTGTAAGGTGACGACGCGGTGGTTTGACCGACATTTCTGCTGGCTCAACGTCTCCTCGTGCGGTGATGGCTATTTCTTGCATTGAATCGTTGTTATGGTCGGGCAAAAGGGCTACCAAGTTCGTGTTTGTATTAATTGCCAAAGTGCTAAAATTCAGAGCATTTCTGTTGGTAAGTTCATTTTTACACGTCCTAATTATGCTATTTGTTAGTGTGGATACCTGCTGCAGATTAGTCGACTTTTATAAGTTCAAGTTGACTGGATGCAACCTTCATGCAGACAGCACCACCAATGTGAGTTGATGAGAAAGAGATGGCGTTGCAAAGCTAGTTGCATCCTGGTCCACTGAGACCGACGGCAGCTTCTTTTGATGGCGTCCGCACAGTCTTGCCTCTACTCCAACTGAGCACTGGTGACGCTCCCTCGGATCACCTTTCCTCGTTATCAGATGTACAAGGCGGCGCAATTATTGGCCAAGCAGGGAGGAAGTGAAGCTCATTGCACTGCTCCAATTGAGCAATGCGAAGCTGGCGAAAGCAAGCAGACATATTGCGTAGACCATTTTTCTGTCCGACAGCATCACAATCAGATCGCCGAAAAGTAAAATCGCGACGATGCGGCCAACAAATCAAATAAAGAGATTGGATTTGTGAAGAGTTGTCTTGTAAGATTGATTGGGATGATGAGAAGGAGGGCGAGGTGGCGGAGGGAGGAGAAGGTGGATTAAGAGGTATAGTTACGTGTTTATAAGGTTAAAAGTGCTTGACTGCTAGGTCTTATTTTTTAAGATGTCTGATTTTGGACTTTGTTTGTGTATGTGTGGTTCTTAAAAATTGTTTGGGGTTCAAAGGTGCTAAGTGCATTGCAGTCGCGTAGGTGGATGGGTTCAGATCGTGGATTTAGTATGATCCGTCGCTCTACGGCCACACTTCTCATTGTTTTACCCCTCTCCTCATGTCGACCACCACAGGATGGTGAAGGCTATATGGCATTCCGGTGGTTGCAGTGATGCTCAAGCCAGATCCAGACTGGTGCCTACAGCAAGGCTTAACTATTCTGTCGACGTCGTGGTCTTTGGACAGTTACGCTGACTGGAATCTACTGAATTCTCGATCAAAAACCTCGTGGAGTGGCCTAATGACGTGATTGAGATTGCATAGATGCTGAAACCGACTTCTCACTGTAGACATGCGACGATCTCCTCTGCATGGAGGTTAGGTTTAGACGAACTGCTCTTGTACATCTGAATGGTCAATGGATTGCAAGCAATGCTGCTGCCACCTCACTTTGGCAAGGGTACCGCATCATTCGCACTCTTATTCGACATGGAATCCTTCAGCCTCCTCAAGAACATTTAATGTAATTAAGCAATGGTGTGGAAGCTACTTTATAACCTCATAATGCTAGGCTTTCCTCAAATCCATCGTGTTAATGTGCAGCTTTGATTGTCCAAATGGTTTGTCTTTACACTACTGCAACAGGTCGTTTTATTTGAGCTTGAGTCCTCCGTAAAGAAGAGAAGGACGTTAACCTAAGGAAGGAGAGGCGAATGGTGGTTTTGCAATTGTAAATCATTGTCTGCGTCACATTTAACGCGAAGCGTCCTACTCAGATCAACATCGAAAACAGTTTTGTCAATTGTAGTTTGGATGTGTTTTGCCTAACGTGAATAAAATCAGTTCCGGTGGTGCCCTCTTTCTGCGCTGTTAAAGAGTTTATTAGGAATAAGCAGAGCTAGACCTAACCATGTTGATGGTGGGCGGAATTATTCCGACAGCTCATCTCAATCATGCAACTATCCTCTCAGAAAGGAAGAGGACAATTTCTTTGCAATTTCTTTGCACTGATAGCCTGCATGCCAACGAGGGCGTCAGTAGGAGAGATCACATTTCGGCTACGTTGAAGGGTCCATACGGGGTGACCAGCAGGTACCCCAAATGCTGTTAAGAGCGATCTCCTCGATTTTTCCAAACAATGCATCAACACACTCCCAAAGGCATGTGTTGTTCAGGCCCTGGTTCTCACTGCCATAATGAGACATAACCTCCTTCCACGAGGTCAGGGCAGCACTGACCACAGAGACAAGGAGGAGAGCACAGTTGTAGAGGCTTAATCGAGCGTTTTATACATAGTCGTCTGAAAGACAAAGTGTAGTGTCGTTGATTCTCCTGTCATCACATCGGCACATGCTAATGTTGATAGATCGCTGTCTGTTTCGGTATATCGGCATGACTGAAGTAGACGTGGTAGACTGAACCATTCTCTTTGGCTAGAAACGTTCGATTTTAGCACATCCTCATGCACAAGTATCATTATTCACCTTCAAGCGAGGAGTGTTCTCAGTCAAGCGAACTCAAACCTCATCACTCTACCTTATTTGCCATATCGCCGATAAAATTTGCCCCTCACTTGTTCTCCCACTTTTTATTTTGAGGAAGCCGAAAGCCAAGAAGGGAAGGACAAGCGCTGAACTCATTGCACACCCTTCCGAACGCGTTTACATAATGCTGCCATTGTACCCGGTAATTGCACAGGATGGAGCACATCGCTCCGTCTGGAAGCTATTCGTCCATCAGTGTTTCGAGTTGGGTTCAACTCGTTGTTCGTCTCTGCTGTGTAATGTTCAGCATTTATTCGTTTCTTTACTTGATCCCTGTAAGTTCGTGTTATTAACAGTGAGAGATCCGGATTTATCGGTCTGATGGGAATCGCCCTGTTCTACTAAGGTCGATGCGCATTAATGGTAGCCGTCCGTTGAGGTGTCTTGAAGATAGCGAGAGAGTGCTGTTGCAGCGATGGATCGCTTCTAAAAGTTTAGGTCCTTTAGGAATGGAACGAGGTCGATTAATTGCCTCAAGGCCGCTTGCTAAACACTCAAGTCATCCGAAGGCGAGCTACCACCCCAATGATTGATGAGAAGCAGTCGGCAGTCCCACCTTCCTCTACCCAATCGGCAGTCCAAGCTAACTGCAAGCACCCTCAAAGGGCTCTTTTGCGTATACGCCTTTAGCTCCCCTGATTTGTGTTGATGGCTCTTCAGCTCCTTCCTTACCTTTGGCATATTTTCAAAGAGGCAGGCTGTGCAAGCATTGCCCCTCTGGTGACGGGGCGATCATCATGCGGAGGTCACATGCTTGTGGTCTCGATCAACATTAATGGATAAGTTACCTCCAGGTAGAGCGACCTGTACCTTTGTGCAAAATTTGTGGCTGTAATTACAGTAGCGGTGTGCCAACAAGTCCGCAAAGACCTGCACTAGGTTCAGCGTTCTCCTCTCCTACTTAGCGTCCTTTAACTCTAATGATGTGGTACTGCTCCTGCCGTGTCGCAAATGTCTCGGGAGTGTTTGATTTCTAACTCACCACAAGCCAAGTTAAGGCACCAATTGGCTGTACGATAAGGATTTCATTGTCGTGTGAAGGATAGGTGCATCAACCTCTTTCTCAACTGTCGAACAGCTGAGGTTCCTTTTAGGATAGCTTACGCTTAGACGTGGTGATGTGGATACCACGCAAGTTGTGACTGCAGTTGCAGAATGCTATTGCTGCAAAGCATCAATACGCATTGGCATTCTGTGCTTAATCTGCTGACTGGAAGTAGTTGAGGAGGAGTGGACGCTAACTGGGCAAGCACAGACATTCCAATAGTCCTCTCCGAGGGACAGCTGACGTCGCTCTCTGATTGTTAGATCCTAAAAGGTGGTTTGGTTAATACTGGCTGGCCCATTAAACGATACACTGGCACTGCGACATGCTACTCATTAGTTTGTTAGTAGCAATGCGTTGTGCGCGGATGTGTCTCAGCCCACCAAATTTGCCTTTTATATAGGTCGGTGACTGGTTGGTGCAGTTTGTTTGTGAGTCTGTCGTGCAATCGTTATGTAGGTTGATGGTCGGAGGAATTTACTGTGGTAATGGTCAGCAGTGCAGGGAAGTCTGAAGAGCGTCATGGTTATTGCTGCCACCATCCACTTTCCTGAATGCCTTTAATGCCACAGCCAATTATATTACCCTCTTGTCACTACTTCTCTATCTCGGCAGGTTGATGATCATCCGGAAACCAAGCCTGTGCCATGCTTCTGGCAGCAAGCGAAACTCACTTGACGTGTCAATTAACGTTTGTGCCTTCCAAAGTCAATCCAAAGGCATTATAACCATCTTAACCAAATCCCTGTCAGCCCATCTCAGCCTGAAATGCAGTGCGTAGACACATAACTGTTAATTGACATCTACCGGCCTTGTCGTGTTGCAACGTCACTGCTTGCATTGTTTTGCGCTACGATGGGTTCGGTAGGTAATCATAAGCCTGTCACTTAGTCGCGCAAGTTATTGAATGCCTGTCTGGTCGAACCTGCAAGCCAACTGATCATCCACCCCACGAACTGCTAGCAATTGTGCTACTGTGTCAATTTTTTTAGTGTGTCGATACCACCACTGTTAATTGAGATCCCGAGATGTGGACAATTCACCACTCAATAGTGACGAAGTTGCAGATCAAGAAGTTCCTCATTTCGACTTCAATGTTCAACACAGCTTGACAGAGAGATACAACCAACGTGCGCCACTGTCTTGTCTTCTTGTCTTGGGGTAACCATTTAACTCACTTACTATCCACTGTGAGGCAAGCCTTTCCCAGCAAAAACCAACTGTTTTTGGGTTGGAGCTATCGGTGCTGCATTCTCGGCTCAGCTTCCATTGATAGATAAATGTTGGTTTCCTTGTCAACACCCGATAAGTCTAGAGCTAGAATGAGTGTGGGCAGACGGATCGCTGAGAGGTCGACTGCTTTAAATAACACGATTGGAGAGGTTTTGCGCAGACCCGACAAAATCATGCAGAGTTCCTTCGAGTGTGTCGAGAAACTGCTGGGAAATAATTTTAACATGAAGTAATCACCTCTCAGTGCCTATGCCTGTGCAACCTATGGTCATATGTCCACTTGTTGCATGTGTCATCCCGACGACTCTATGCAAGGTCTAAAGTCTTCGAATGCGAGAGCATTTGGCTAGTTGGAGAGGAAGACGACAGTATAATGATGAGTAGTAAAGTGAACTGGAGGAGATAACTGTTGTGCATATTGGTAAATCCAGTGGATTATGCACATCACTTACTGTTTCCTTCTATTTATTCCATTAATCTCGACCGCTACCTACAGGTGACCTTCGCGTCCCTCACGCCTACTCACCTACCCACCTTCAACGCACCATTGCTTATCCCATCCCTTTTAGCCGATACTGTCCTTAAAATAGTTAACGTAACTAGCACTTGATGTGGCCAAAACTTTAGTTGAATCATACCACAATGCCAGAGTGAAAGAGGACAGAACGTAAGGAGCACTAGCAACCAAGCAGCAAAAATTGAAAAGAAAATTTAAATTGACAGTAACACCGCTACTGCCAACATGTCTCCAGGTTGACTGCATTGCGACAGCAGTTCACCAGTGCAAAGACTAGGCACGTACAGAAGGAGGCTGTGTAGACTACTTCATCCTCCGACAGCGTCATCACCAAATTAGCGAAGGATGAAACTTGCGACGGTGCAGCTGCCTTGTCTGTCGTCGACGAGAAGACGAGGATTTGGAAATGAATTGCGTGCGAAACAACATCCAATCACTGGAGCGTGCCGGACGCGAGTAGATGGATTAGGTGGACGGCCTCCAGACAGAGCGAAGCTGTTCCCTTGTGTGCTTTTACTGGGTGCAATGGCCGCAGTTTACTAACTCATTCGCAAAAGTGTACAATAGATTTAGCGATTGCCGCCCCCACCTTGGCTTTCGTTTTGATGCGATGAAAAGATGAGGCTAAGAAGCCTCATTCACTCATTGTCCGTCCCTCATATCTTCAATGATTTTGATCCCTTCGCTTACTCATTACTACACAGATGCAAAAGAGGCGGTTGAAGCGCAGGATGTAGCGAAATCTTTTTTCGAATCATGCGATCATACAAAAGGGTAAGGAGCTGGAGGGTGGCATGAAGGGGCAAATGGGGCCACTTGATCCTCGCTCATCATTGCACCAAAGAAGCTTTAGTATTGAGTCTGCGACACATTTCGATGGATTTGTTAGTTTCTGTGACTGCATTCGTGCATCCTCTTGCCCTCATCTTCTGCATAGGTTTTATTTCCTCAAAAAGACTGAAGTAAGAGCAGAAAAGAACATTCTTCATTGGTAATATGATGCTAGTTCAGTGAGTACTTTACTTTCTTAAAGGAAGATGACGACGATTCGGTAGCCAGAGACGTGTTCGTCGAACGCATCTCGTCTAACTTTGAAGACTAATTAGCTAAAGCGTATATAATGCAACCGTGTCGACCTGAAGAAGTGGCTACACATCCGTCTCCACTAATGATGCTGCGGTCAGTCTGGCCGTAGAATTCAGCAGTGTTGCAACAGCACCAATCGCATTAACAGTGGCGGTGGAGCAACAGCACCGGTCCTGGATACTGATACCCAACTGCATCCAATCTACTCGTTTTGAGTGAATGAGGACCAAATAAGGAAAGACGAAATCCGCACCTTCACACACCCTTGCGAATGCTGCCTCGATAAGTCTTGCGACTCGATGAACTTTGTCCTTACAAGCATCCAGTGACAATCACCGTCTCATGTCGATACGTACACTTCTTGCATGATTGGTGTCATGGGAGGTGTCCTTTCGACTCAAGCGAGTTTTTGTAATCTTCACGGCCTTAGGAATCCACCGGGCACAGAAGAGGCAAGACAAAACAAGCATAAAAATCTTTCCCGTCTCACTGCTCGTCAGTAAATAGCTCTCGTGGTTTCGTCTTCAAGAATGCCGTGTAATGCCTGTTTTGACAACGCCGCAGGTGGCATCGACCACATCAATTGAAAGCGAATTATTGAAGTAATAAAATGAAAGTATTGCTTAAAAGAGCTGATCGCAATGCATGCGGAGGTCGTGAATTTCGTCTTTCCTTCTTGATCTTTGCACTCTTGGAACAAGCAGTGTGAGCAGTTAGTACACAAAACCTCATGGAATCCAAATGCTCGAGTCTGGCGTGCTCGGGTTATTAGGAGCTGCTGCGCACGCAGATGAAGCAGTCACATCGCCGCAATTTTCATGCTTCAGTGACTTTGCGAAGCTGCTATCAAGATAGAAAATAGTCTGCGTGGCCTTCTTCTGCACAAACCGAGGCTGTGCACTGGTGAACTGCTGCTACTTGATGACATAATGACATTAGAGGTGTTGTTGTCAATTTAAATTAACTGTGATACTTGTTTTCTTGCCGTATTTTGATGTTTCATTGATCGTGCTTTTTGCCTTTTATCCGCCTTCACTTTGGCATAGTGGTATGATTCAAATCAAGTTTCGCTCAATTTAAGGCTAATATTCATTACCCATTTTGGGAAGCATCGTGTATAGGGGAATGGGATAAGCAACGGTACTTTAGGGTGGGTGGGTGAGTAGGTGTGAGGGACGCCATAGCAACCTGTAGGAGGTGGTCAGGAATAATCAAATAAGTAGAAAAAGGAAGCAGTAATTGATGAGGATAATTCACTAGAATAACCAATACGCCAAACAGTTGTCTCCTCTCAAGTTCACTTCACTTCTTAGCATCGGACCGTCGTCTACCTCTTCCACTAGCCAAATGCCCTCGTACTTGATGACTTCAGACCTCGCATGGAGTAGTCGGAATAAAGTCTGTGGCAATCAGAAGAAGGCGATGTCCAGCTAGCATAGTCATAGACACCTCTGTAGATATCACACTTGCAAGAAGTAAGCGCAATGAATGCGATAGTAAAGCCGACTGGATGGTTTCAAGGACGAAGTTAAGCGAGGCCTGATATTCATCGAGGCTGGTAGACGTTGGATTTTGATGCCAACTGACCCAAAATAAATTCGGCAACTCAGCAGGTGAGATAGAAGTGGATTTAATTATCTCACATAAGCCAAATTGAAAGCAGATTCTTGCCCTCAGTTATTGCATGTGGTGATTTGATCTTGCTGTCAGTCAAACCTGCAACAAGCACAACATGCGTCTCTTGTCGGTTCGTCTTGAAGGGATCAGATGTATCACGAGAAGCCTCGAACAAGTCAGCTGACCTCTTGCAGTAGTCCAAAAGCTAGCAATATGGGTGAGCAATGCATCGTTGCATATGTTTTGTGACAAAGCAGCCCTGCGGTACCACAAAAGCGAAGCATCGTCATAGGTTTCCTTTTGCCTAGTAGTCAGTTGGATGATTATTTGGTTGGTTGATGGACTAGTCAGTCAGTCAACGATTTGTGCAATAGCTATATTTAAAGTGTTGCTTCCTTTCTTACCTGATTGCTAGCCGGCTGGCTAGAAGCATGACAAGCTCACTAGGTAGGCAAAAGGGGCAGGTGTTGGGCCGTTGGTGAATCAGTGCACTAAGTAGCTGCTGAGTAACCTGGACCAACAGTCACACACTTTATAGTCAGTCCGTGATCGACTCCACCAACTAATTGGACCGCGGAGCTGCAAGGCAACGAGGGGATCTCGAACAGTGCAGTGATAACTGATTGGGAGCAAAATGGAATTGATTAATTAAAATTGGTGCTGCACACACAAAAGTTGGCAATAGTGACTTCCTCAAGACTGTATATGAGATTTTTAAGAGGAAACGTGGGATGAATGCGTGACTGCGTAAAATGAGTTGGCAGAAAGGAATATCGTAAGATTCTTTGCCGTCTCACTGGTCCCCATCGTCGCATTATACCATTAATTAGTAAAAGGAGAAGATTGTGCTCCCATGTCTGGGTGGACAATGGCCCATTCACTGCTTTGATGGGCTGATGACATCCGGTCTCTTCACATTTCCAGAGTTTTTGAGAAGGATTTATGGACATTTGACACCAGATTTCACTCCTCCCTTTAGACGTCAGTAGAATTGGCTAAAATTACAAAAAAACGCGACCGTTGGAAGGCAACTTGAGGGAATTTAGACAGATTGGAAGCAATGCACCTTCCCTTCAGTTCGGAGCGGATGCCAGAGTTTCAGAGACAGGGAGCTCAGTGCTCTCTCCCTCGTAACAGAGTGTGGTCAACGAGTGCTCTTCAACCTCCTGTGCGAGTGACTGTAATTGCACTCCACTATGGACAGCCAAGTACGCCTCTCAAGTGAGGAGTCGGAGGAAGGCGAATGTTCAGGCTTGTAGGTCATCTTGGGGCAAAGTCGCACATACTGGACCAGGTTGTAATGTTTAAAGTTGGCGTAAATGTGTACCACCTCGCTGTAGGTAAGTCGGAGTTGTCGAAAATCGACAACTTCTCTGCCTCGACGATCGATGTGCAAGCTATACAGCCATTTTACCATTTTGATGACTCGATGATGATGTGGGACAATGCATTCGTCTGCGGAACTTCTTTCTGCGCCTACCTATCATTCAGTCAGTTCGCTTGTTTGCTTACGTGGGAAGGTAAGTGGCTGGACTGTGGGAAGGAGACTGCAACACGACCGGAAGGTCCCTTGCTGAGTGTAGTGCGTGTTATGTGGCACACGTAGTTTCGCGTTTTTATTAGAAGACGGAAAATCTAGGAATGCTTAAAAGTCGCTCCAAATACTGCATCGCATCAAGAGTTGCGATTGTGGCACCCACCCGTTCCCCTTTTCAAGAAGTCCAGCTCCCTCTGCCCTCTCTTCTTCTACTTACTCATGCAATCCTGTGATGCCCTAACAAGTCTTTACCAATCAATTCTTTAAAATCGAAACCCTTGTTCTTAGCTTTATTTAAGCAAAAAATGGCATTAACATTCAATGCAGTCATGCCACTCATCTTAATCTCTCTTAAGTACCCGCTGCTCATTTATCGCCCGACCCGTTTGGCTACCCCAACTACCCCGTTAACCAACTATCTCAAACAGTGGTTTCTTAGAGAAATTCAGAGCCGACAGCTCACAGCAATAGACTCTAACGAGCAAGGAGACGGAGAATATTCCCCTCGATTATTCCTCTCTGTATCTTATCTCCCTAGTGGGTCCCAATGCCACCGAAATTATGAGGACTCTCTGAGGTCAGAAAGACACCTCTATGGATCTCCCTGACACAAGGTACTGTGACCGTAAAGCTGATTGAATGGTTGCAAAGATGAAGTTGGACGAGGCCAGAAATCCTTTGAGGCTAATAATTGCACCTTTGAAAAGTCAAGGCGATTGGTACTTGGCTCATCTTTTGCATGACCATGATTTGCTCATCTTACAGCCGAACGCAGAACCGGAACCTTGTGCCTTAGTCAGTTGATGCCACAACTTGGCTTGTGGTCAGTAAGACATCGCACACCCTTAAGACATTGGTTTTTACCAAGTTACCTCACAGGGACTGAGCGCGTCACGAGAGGCTTCCTACAATCCCGTTAATGTCTTGCAGTTGCACAAAGCTGTCGAGTGGAAAAAGGGATATCTTCTTTTGGACGCTTTGTTCCATCATCGCTTAGAAAAGTCCACTGACATCCACCATCGTGAATACTAGCCATAGCCTAATACACCCATTCCCGTCTAACTAAAGGCTTTGAATTCTTTGGCTTGACAGTATCACAGACGAATGGCAAGTCAGTCAACCGATTAACACGTAGTCGATACCCGAAAGTGTGAGTGGGCTACTTGTTAGACCTGACCTGAATAGTTGCAGTCACAATGTGTGAATACATAACGATACTCTTGGTGACATTTGAAAAACGCAAGTGAGCCGACACTCGTGCGCCGTGACTAGGTGACTAGGAGAGAAAGTTTAGGGCAAAGATAAAGCTACCTTGTTTTCTATGCATCGAGTAGAATGCGAACAAGCATTGAGCAATCAACTGGTGGTGCAATGAACTAGTCAGAGTGATGAGGGTTGGGCTGGCTCAGAGAGTACCCAGGAGGTAAGCGACTGCACTGGTTTGCTAGCTGTTTACTACTAATTATTCAATGAGGCTGTAAGTAATACAGCCTTATGAGGGCCTTAAATCTAGAAGTTAAAGTCTCCCTTCTTCTGGTACTTCTCTCTTATTGGCGCCATCTGGCCAAATTTACCTCCAGGCGTCTTGGTTGGGGCGTCAATGAGACCTGTGAAGCGTGGCAAGCTCCATACCAACTTAAAATTAAATCTGTCTGATCACTAGAGACTCAGTTGTCAGTTCTGCTGCCTTGTCTTTGTTCTGATTAATCGTTATGATTAGGCAGGTGAGAGGTGCTGCTGCTAGGAGGCCGAGATGCATGCACACGCGCAGCTCTGATGATGAGAACGGATCAGATCAGCCACCACCACAACCACTTCGACAAACACGCTTCTCCATATGGAACTGTTGTCGTTCCCTTTTAAGACAGAAAGGTGATCGCTTCGCCTGCTCTCACTCTACTGCTTTTGAGAAAGAAAGTTGAGCCTGTCACACTTTTCAATGTACCTGTTAGAGGGGAGTGAACGGAAATAACAATCTAGCTGCTCCGCTTGCGGGTAGCGTAAGCCTTACTGCCCATGTAAGCCAGCGTGGCCAAGAATAATGTAGTCAGATCAGAGAAGGACCAAAAAGTCAAATGGTTATGGTGGGATGATGCAAGTTCTGTCAAGTTGGCCTAGCAGGGCAATGCCCACAGCATTATAAATGCTGTTCTTTTGGATAAAATGAGAAGTACGGTAGACCTTGTGCTCTGCAACACATGTGCTACGTCTAAATGACAATGATAATTAATGATTGGCCTTATTCCTAACTGATTCACTCTTAATGCATTTCAGTGACAAATCTCTAGCCACTGGCACCATGGAGAATGAGGATGAGGTTTGTCTTTAGGGATCTAGTACAGCCTTGGTAGTGCCTGCTTATTTTCGCCTATTAGCTGATAGTGTTGTGACGTTGGTAAATGATTTTACCTGTGAACCTGGCCTGTGAGGCCAACTGAGTGGCGAGAGCAGCTATAGCAGATCGCTTAAGCTGCGAACATCTTTAAATTTTATACGATTTATCTTTGTTGTCGAAAGGCTGCTTGTGCCTAAAGACCCTCTTTTCGGCACAATTTGTATCGTCGTCTCCCCAACTATCAGTCCTCCCATGTTGATACACTCAATGCTCAGCTTATATATTCAGACTTTAGTTTCTGTGCGACGCCACACTTGAGTCCTAGTAATCGTCGCCACAAAGAGGACAAATTCCCTTCAGGTGATTGAGTGAATAGTCCTCCCAGTTGGACGAAATGCGGTCAGGGGTTAGCAGTGCTGCAATTTTTGTCGCTATCTGATTTCATGAATGCCATGAATGCTGGAGGCGATCACACACTCCACTAGCCATCACCTCTCCCACTTGACGCATTAGTGATCAACCGTGACCTAACCTATGTCAGACCTCCAACAGTGAGGGTTACCCATTTGGCGTCTTGGGCTGCATTTTGTGTCATCATTGTCAGCTTCGGCATGAGGACATCACAGACATTTGTACTTGCAATCAGTTGATACCACATCTCCCTCGTTGACTAGTGGACCAGAAGGTCATGATTGTGGCTACAGGTACTGCCACCATGCCTCACTTCTCACTCACTAATGATTCTGCAAACCACCAATGTTTACGTCATTACCTTTTACCCGATCTGCTTAAGTGTGTGGCAAAAGTTAGGACTTGATGTGGCAAAAAGCTGTATTTAAATCAAACTATCGTGCCAAGATGCAAGGAAATGGGGTGAAGGAAAGGTGGATTTATCGAAGCTTTCCACCACACCTTTTAGCTCTTAGTTGGCACTTTGTCACCGAACCATTCGCTAACGTTGACAAATCGGAAGGTATTTCGACACAGCGGCACATTTGCACTACATGCGCTTGACGAAGTAGTCCTTGATGTTAGACGGGAAGCTGTCTGCTCTAAATTCACTCATTTTGGGTTAACAAAAGCTGCAGCGTGAACAGATGGAGGATATGGTGTTGTGGTCAGAGATCTTCGGGTACGTGCACGAAGGCGTAAACAAACAAGCAAATCCATCGAAATGTGTGACAGACTCGACATTCATTCCCTTAGAAAGAGTAGAGTGAGAGCGGGCAACAAGCAGACTTTATTTGTACCGAAGCAGCTTGATGGAACGATTATCGTCACACAAAAGAATCCGGACAGTTTTATTTGTCTTTCAATGCCATTTTCACAGGCATAGGGCACATAGGTCAGGATGTTAACTTTAGGCAAACACTCAAAAGGAAAAGTTGCTTACGCATTAGATCCGACCCAAACTACTGCGGTCACCACGTGAGGGAAATGTAGTTAAGCAAGCGCCTTGTGTTTTGTGACTAGGCAGTCATCAAATGTGACAAAGGTCGTACATGGTGGTACCACATCCCAATAAGAGGCCGTGTTTCGGTGGTAATCGCCGCCGTCGCTGAGAGTTGATGAGTAAAGACTTTCCCAACTGTTAAATACGTCTGCCAGTTTTGCTATCATATGACAACGAATGCCCGACAAATTCTTAACTTTGGTACACTTGCCTTGCTAAACCTTTCTCTTAGTCAGACGGTGGGCGTTCTAAAGACATGCTTCTCGATAAAAAAGGGAACTAAATCCATGTCGGCAACGATGACTTCCAAGGGAATCGAAGCCCAAGGATGAAGAAAAAAGCAAATATTTTATTATACACACTTCTTGGGATAAGTTAACAAGCTTCTAACCCTGAAGATGGAAATGGGGTGTAAAGGAGCAGGCCACTCTGCATGGAGGATGGTATTCCCTCAATTTGGATAAGGACCGTCTAAAAGTGGATTCGGTGATGTGCGCTATCATTACGTCGCAATTTATTTGCACTAGATGAATACCCAGTCACGACGCAAGAGTTGTCAGCTCACCTGCGCTTCTCACATGCCGCCAACCCCATCGATATGTATCAACTCATTGTGAATGCAACATTTCAGGTCAGGTCTAACATTTGGCCCACACACACTCAGGCATCGACCACGCGATAACCGGTTGACTAACTTGTCATTCGTTCGTGATACTGTCAAATCAAAGGATTCCAATCCTTTAGTTAGACGAAAATGGGTGTATTAGGCTATGGCTAGTATGCACGATGGTAGCTGTCAGTGGATGCTTCTAAGCGATGAATAAAGAAAGCAACCGAAGAAATACATCACTTTCTCCTCTACTTGACAGCTATGAGCAACTGCAAGACGTCAACGGGATTGCAGGGAGCTTCTCATGATGTGCTCCATATACCGCGAGGCGACTTGGTAGGAACGCATGCCTTAAGGGTGTGCGGCGTCTTACTGACCACAAGCCTAGTAATGGCATCAACTGACTGAGAAACAAGGTCCCAGCATTGCGTTTGGCAGTACGATGGGCAAATCATGGTCATGTATCAGTGAACTTGACTTTTTAAAGGTACATCTACCAGCCCCGGTAAATTCTAGGCCTCGCTTGACTTCGTCCTTACAACAGTCTAGCCGGCTTTACTATTGCATTCGTTACGCTTACTTCTTGCAAGTGTGATACCCACAGAGGTGTTCTTCCGACTAAGCGAATCCTCGTAATTTCAGGGGTGTTAAAACCCACTAGGGAGATATGAGACAGAAAAGAACAAATAAGGGAGAATTTTTCTTATTTCCTTGCTCGTCAGACTCTACTGCTGTGAGTAGCTGTCCCTGACTTCCTCTGAGTTACCACTGCCTGTGATAGTTAATTAACGCGATAGCTGGTTTAGTCCAACGGGTCAGATGATAAATGAGCAGCGGGTACTTAAGAGAGATTAAGATGAGTAGCATGAGAGTCTCGAATGCAGATACTGTTAAATACTCAAACGGGAACTAAGAACATTGCTTTTGATTTTAAAGAATTGATTAGTAAAGATTTGTTAAGGTATCACAGGATCGGATGAGTGAGTAGAAGAAGGGAAGGCAGAGAGAGCTGGACTTCTTAAAGAGAAGAACGGGTGGGTGCCACAATCGCTACTCTTGATGAGCTGCAGTATTTGAAGCAACTTCTAAGCATTCCTAGATTTTCCCTCTTTTAATAAAAACGCGAAACTACGTGTGCCACATAACACGCACTACACTCAGCAAGGGACTTTCCGGTCTTGTTGCGGTCTCCTTTCCACAGTCCAGCTATTTCAGTCATGAGCCGCACACATACCTACCTTCCCACGCAAGATGGCAGATGGGCACGGAAAGACGTCTCGCAGATGCATTCGTTGTCTGACCTCATCATCAAGTCACCGAAGTGTTGGAAGGGCTATATGGCTGGCTCATCAATCGTCGAGGCGAAGATGACATGACTCTGTCGCAGAGAAATTGTCAATTTTCGACAACTCCAACAAGCCTATGGAGGGTTGGTACACATCTACATCAGCTTCAAACATTACACCATGGACTAGTGCATCCAACTTCGCTGCATAATGAACTACAAGCCTGAACATTTGCCTTTCTCCTTCACCTGACTTAAGAGGCGTGTCAGGCCGTCCATAGGGCAGTGCAATTACAGTCAACTTGCACAGCCGTAGTCGTTTCCGCCCCATTGCTAATTACTGTGCTCAGACCTGCTTACTGATCACTTCCTCAACTTATTCGGTCACGAGATTTCAGTCTGTGCTACAAAAGGGCATGTTTTCAGTGTTCTTGGTAACCGATCCACTGGTTTACGAGGTATAGATCCCCTCCAAACAACACACATTTAGTGGCAGCCAGTACCGTGATCATTGCACCTCCTTCTAGTACAAAATATCCTTCAGACATCGTGGATGCCAGAGTCTCGGAGGTGTAATTAGTGGATCCTCTTTAACCTCCTGCACAAGTTGACCGCAATTGCATTAATGGAGTAGGATTCGCCACTCCTCCATGGACAGATGTGCACGCCACTTAAGACGGCTAAGAGAGGGTGGCGGATATTCAGCCTTCTAGTTTATTTTGGGTCAATTTTTGACGTACAAACTCATGTTGTAATGTTTAAAGTTGACGTAGACGAGCACCACCTCTACGTATGTTTGCTTGAGGTGTCGGACATGGACATGACGTCTTACTAGCCTGTTCACCAATTAGTCAGTTCGCTCGTTTGCTTGCATGGGAAGACGGGCGTGTGGACGACTCATGACTGAAGTAGCTAGACTGTGAGAAGCAGGACACTATCATTTTATTCCTCCACATAGGTGCTCAATTATCTCAAATTGAAACCTATGCTCTCAGCAACCATCTGAGCACTCAATAGCACTTGCATTTAAAGCACTCATGCTACTCATCCTTACCTCTCTTGAGTACTCGTTAGCATTCATGCTCCGACCCGTTCAGCTGCTCAACTACCTCGTTAACCGACTATTTTAAATACGAGTAGGATAGGAGCAGCAACGCACAGCAGTAAACTCTCCAATAAGACTAACACAAGCAACCAATTCACAGCAAATGCAATCATTGTGTGATTGTCTTCTTTGTACTTCTCGTCAAGCATGTTGCGCTGACTGATGCATCAGGATTCGAAAAGGCCATGTTGGTTGCAGCCTTCACATTGTCATCACATGCTTCTAGCGCTCGTTTCGTTTACATACGCAGAATAATAAGCACACTCTAGTGGTGAGCAGGCGCCTTCTCACGCGGTAGTTTGTGCACGGCTCTCCCGTGTACTCCAGTAGGCAGACGTTAGAAGCACGCACATGCACTAATGAAATAACGCAAGCAGCACCAGGCCACATAGATCTTAGATGCCTCCTATGGCTGACAATCGTTTCCTTCACGTAGGTTCTTAATGATGGCCAAAGAGGCGCGGCAGTAAAACGCTATTATTGTGGGATCAGTAAACCTGTGATGGAATCTTCTGGGTAAAGAAGCAGGGGAGGAATGCAACTCACAAGATCCTCCTTAATATCCATTTCAAGCAGTGGCAAAGGCATCCAAGTGTTCCATCAGCTAGTTCGACGCTGTCTCCGTGTTCAAGATGGTTGTTAGACGGACACGCTGACAGGCGTTGCGTGTAAAGCCCACTCCTTGACCGCTACAACTGTTGGTAACTGGTTTCACCTAGCAGATACGATTAAAGCAAATCAAGTTCTAAAGACTACAACCAAATACGGATCATGACTCTGTAGTGGCGGTGACGTAGCAGTGGAACCTTCAGCACTGCCCCTTTACGACGATCCGAATGGAGGTACGACCTTGTGCTATTGTTCGTCGCCCAAGAATCTCCTCTGACCACCCGCTTTGCAATCATCTTAGCCATAATGTCCCATTTGGTGATTGCCTCGACTGACGCCACCCGTAGGTCTTAAATGGTTCGCTTTGAACAACAAATTGAAGAGATTACTCTAAACAAGGTTTACTAGCCCCTCTGATTAGCTTCTGCTGGAAATCAACCAATGTTTGAGTTGGCTGGGTTGCAAGCTATTTTTAACTGACAAGCTAGGTGGTTAACAAAGGTAGACCAGCAGTTATTTGCAGTTTCTTTCTCTGAATAGCGATTCTGTGTGGCTGACCGACCGAGATTGCAGAATGGCCAGATAGTCGGTCAGTCAGCTGTATCACTGAGTGCGTAGTGTCACTCAAATCCGCACGAAAGGCATCGTCATTAGTTGGAGCATCACCTAGTCACCCATACCTGCAGCCTTTACGTTGTCAATGTTGTCGACTATGGCGTGAGGATATTGCCACCTCCTCTGTTGACTTGCAGATCAGCAGTCCAGTTCGTTGGTCATGAGACTGTGCCTGTAGCTGATCCAACTACTCAACGCAGTGCATTATCCCTCCCACGGTGAACGCTAGCAACCCTGCTACCAACAGGGACAATGCCACTAAAATTGAAAACTTCACACGCAGCTGTAAACGTATACACAGCGCCTTGATTCGCTGGCGGTTAACCACTAGCCTCTTTTGCCTATTCAGCCAACTTGCCATGCTCATAACAAGCTTCCACCCAACCAGCTAGCCACGCTGGCAATTAAGTGAGAAAGGAAGCGAAGTTTTAAATTAGCTACTGCACAAATTGTTGACTAACTGACTGACTAGTCCAACTCCAACTGACGAACAGTCCCAAAGACACTTATCCCTTCACATGAGTTGATGATTATGATGATTTAATGGCGATTGACAACTTAGATGGACAATGCTCTCTACCGGAGTTTGTTGGGTTTTTATACAGCCTGACATTCTGTCGCTCGAGTTGGTGTGTGCGTGACTGGTCAGAGCAGCAAACCAACTGAAAATCCGCCTGATCGACAGCTAGCGATTGTGTTACTTTGTCAGTGTCCTACAGAGTGCGTCGATACCATCAGTGAAATTTGAGAACTTGAGGTTTGTTTACCTTACCACCCAATGGTGACAAAGTTGCATATTATTAGTTTCCTCATTTCGGCCTATACTTCCAATGCTACTGTGGCTCAATGTAGCCCATGGAATGGCTTGGCGTTGAGGCGAACCCAGTGTAAGCCATAGTCTTCTCCTCTCGTCTTGAGGCGTCCGTCCTGATCACTTGATCCCTCTGTCGGGCAAGTCATCCCCAGTACAACCTAAATGCTATTGGAGTAGATTTATCAGTGTTGCATTTTCTGACCAGCTTCCGGTGATATGGAAATGTCATCCACCTTGTCGACACCCGAGAATTTAGTGCTGATACGATTGTGGGTAGCTGGGTTGCTGAGAGGTTGACTGCTCTAAATAATAAGACCGGGCACTACCTCAACAACCACTTAAATGTAGAGGTGAAATCCTTCAGTAGTTGTTGAAGTGGATTACGAAGCCGCTGGAGAATTCTTTCAATCTGAGGCAATCACCCTCCGTGTCTATGTCTATGCCTATGTTGGCTGGTCAAACACCTTTGTCCGATTTGTCAGAGACTTCATTCTGACGACTCGATGCGAGGTCTGAAGTCATCGAGCGCGAAAGCATTTGGTTAGTGGGAGAGGTAGACGACGGTTCGATGCTAAGGGGTGAAGTGAAATTAAGAGGAGACAACTGTTGTGCATATTGGTGATTCTAGTGGATTATCCGCATCAATTGCTGCTTCCTTTCCCTACTTATTTGATTAATCCTGACCACCTCCTACAGGTTACTATGGCGTCCCTCACACATACTCACCTACCCACCCCAAAGCACCGTTGCCTATCTCTTTTCCTTTTATTCGATAATTCCGAAAATGGGTAATGAAAATTAACACTTGAAATAGGCGAAATTTGATTTGAATTATACCACTATGCCAAAGTTAAAGCGGATGAAAGATAAGAAGCACGAGCAGCCAAACATAAATAAATAAGGCAGGAAAACCAGTATCGAAGTTAATTTAAATTGACATCAACACCTGCAATGTCATTGCATTACCAGGCAGCAGCAGTTCACTAATTTGCAGCCTCGGCATGTGCAGACGAAGGCAACGCAGACTATCTCATCCTTTGATAGCAGCTTCGCAAAGTCACCGAAGCATGAACATTGCAGCGATGTGACTGCTTTGTCTGTCGTCGACAAGAAGACGAGGATTTGAAAATGAACTGCGTGCGCAGCAGCTCCCAATAACCCGAGCGCGCCAGACTCGAGCAATTGGATTCTATGAGGCTTTGTGTACCAACCGCTCACACTCTGCTTGTTCCAAGAGTGTAGAGATCAAGAAGGAGGGACGAATTCTGCGGCCTTTGCATACATTGCGATCAGCTCTTTAAGCAATGTTTTCATTTTATAACCTCGAGAATTCGCTTTCAAGTGGTGTGATTGATGCCACTTGGGGCGTTGTTAAGACAGGCATCACACGGCATTCTTGCAAACGAAACCACGCGAGCTACTTACTGACAAGCAGTGAGATAGAAAAGATTTTATGCTTGTTTTCTCTTGCCTCCCCTGTGCCCGATGGATCCCTAAGACTGCGAAGATTACAAGAACTCGCTTGGGTCGAAAGGACACCTCCCATGACATCAACCATGCAAGAAGTGTACGCATCGACATGAGACGGTGATTTTCACTGGATGCTTGTAAGGACAAAGTTCATCGAGTCTCAAAACTTATGGAGGCAGCATTCGCAAGGGTGTGTAAAGGTGCGGAGTTCGTCTTTCCTTACTTGGTCCTCATTCACTCAAAACGAGTAGATTGGATGCAGGTGGGTATCAGTATCCAGAACCGGTGCTGTTGCTCCACCGCCACTGTTAACGCGATTGGTGCTGTTGCAACATTGCTGAATTCAATGGCCAGACTGACCGCAGTATCATTAGTGGAGACGGATGTGTAGTCACTTCGTCAGGTCGACACGTTTGCATTATATATGCTTTAGCTAATTAGTCCTCAAAGTTAGACGAGATGCGTTCGACGAACACGTCTCTGGCTACCGAATCGTCGTCATCTTCCTTTAAGAAAGTAAGGTACTCACTGAACGAGCATCATATCACCAATGAAGATTGCTCCCTGTTTGCTCTCAATTCAGTCTATTTAAGAAAATACAACCTACGCAGAAGATGAGAGCAAGAGGATGCGCGAATGCAATCACAGAAATTAACAAATCCATTGAAATTGTGTCGCAGACTCAACACAAAAGCTTCTTTTGTGCAACGATGAGCGAGGACCAAGTGGCCTCATCTGTCCCTTCTTTACCACCCCCCAGCTCCCTACCCTTTTGTATGATCGCATGATTCAAAAAAGTGATTTTGCTACATCCTTCGCTTAAACCGCTTCTTCTGCACCTGTGTAGTAATGAGTAGGCGAAGGGACCAAAATCACTGACGATATGAGGGACAGACAATTATTGAATAAGGCTTCTTAGCCTAATCTTTTCACTGCATCGAAACGAATGCCAAGGTGGGTGCGGCAATCGCTTAATCTATTGTACACTTTCGCGAATGCGTTGGTAAACTGCGGCCATTGCACCCAGTAAATGCACACAAAGGAACAGCTTTGCTCTATCTGGAGGCCGTCCATATAATCCATCTACTCACATCCGACATGTGTGCCCTGTGACTGTAAAATTGGCATTGAAAGACAAATGGAACTGCCCGAAATCTTCCGTGTGATGATAATCGGTCTACTTGGCTGCGTAAGTACAAATAAAGTCTGCTCGTTGACCGCTTTTACCCCACCCTCTCTAAGGGAATGAAAGTCGAGTATGTCACACATTTCGATGGATTTGCTTGTTTGTTTTACGCCTCCATTTCTGTACCCAAAGATCTCTGACCACAAAAGAGCATTCCTCCTTAACTTTACTTTATAGCTTTTTTTCCTCGGAACGAGTAGATTTAGAGCAGACAACTTCTCGTCTAGCATTAGGGACTTCTTCGTCAAGCACACGTGGTGCGATTGTTCCAATGTGCCGAAATGGATTCCGATTTGTCAACGTTAGCAAATGGTTTGGTGGCAAAATGTTAACTCTGAGTTAAAAGGAGCGGTGGAAGGCCTTTCCCTCATTCCATTTCCCTTGCACTATGGTAAGATATTTCGATTTAAATAAAGCCTTTTGCCATATCAGGTCCTAATTTCTGCCATCCACTTGAGTGACATCGGGCAAAAAGTAATAACGTAAACATTTGTGGTTCGCAAAAATTATCAGTGAGTGAGAAGTGGCACATAATGGCAGTACCTGCATCCACAATGACGCAAACTGGTTCGCTAGTCAACGAGAGAGCTGCACTATCAACTGGTTGCAAGTACAAATGCCTGTAGTGATGTCCTCACGCTGAGGTTGGCGATGATGACACAAAATGCGGGTCGATACGTCAAACGGGTCACGCTCGCTGTTAAAAGTAAGACGTAGATTGGGTCATGGGTTGATCACTGATGCGTTAAGTGAGAGAAGTAGTGGGTAGTGGAGTATGTGATTGCCCCTAACATCAAAGGCGTAAATGATTTCTGTTAACGCCAAAAGCTTCAACACTACTAAGCTCTGACAGCATAATGTCCAACTAGAAGGACTATTCACTCAACCACATGAAGAGAATTTGTCCTCTTTGTAGCGGTGATTACCAGGACTCAAATGCGGTGCCGCACAGACACTGCAGACTATATCCATAAACCGAGGAGTGAGTGCACCGACATGAGAGGACTGGTGGTTGAAGAGACGGTGCTGCAAATGGTGCCGGATAAAGGGTCTTAAGGCACGAGCAACCTCTCGGACTTTTTGCCGGCACAACCTCCTCGTCACGAAGGGAGATATTGCAAAACTGGTTGTCTCCTGGTCCACTGAGGCCGGTGGCAGCCTTCGGTGGTGGCGCCCACAGGGTCTAGCCTCAACTCCAACTGAGCGCCGGTGAGTAGGTTCAGCGCCTTCGACGTGTCCATCATGTCGATGGAGAAAGGTAAATTTGAAGTAAATGCGGTTGATAATGACACGCATCTGGGTGGTGAATGTGCGATTTGCATGACTTAACAGTTGTATCTTGAAGCTGTTGCGCCTCGAAAAGCAAATTGGTCGAATTGCCAAGGAGGTTAGTCTATTATTATTGGCGTCGACACTTCGCTCCTTTCCCTCTTCCGTCTTCAGTGTGTCATTTTTGTTCGGTCTGTGGCCTTTGAGCTCTCCTCCACGCCAATAATAATAGACTAACCTCCTTGGCAATTCGACCAATTTGCTTTTCGAGGCGCAACTGCTTCAAGATACAACTGTTAAGTCATGCAAATCGCACATTCACCGCTTAGATGCGTGCCACCACCAACCGCCTTTACCTCAAATTTACCTTTCTCTATCGACATGATGGACACGTCGAAGGCGCTGAACCTACTCACATGGTCCTACATGTGGGCAATTGTTGGAATCGCTGGAACCCTTGTCAACTGTAAGTGTGTCCATTTCGCTAAAAAATCTGCTGCCTTGTAGATGTGACAAGAAGGGAAGGCGAGGTGGGGAGCGCCACCGGCACTCAGTGGACTAGGAGACAACCAGTTTTGCAATATCTCCCCTTCGTGACGAGGAGGTTGCACCGGCCACTGAGGCCGTGTGTCTAGGCACCAATCCAAGTAAGTCTCACTCCCTCCTCCTCCACCTCGTACAGATCAAGCCACTTTGTAGGAGTTGCACAGCGGCTCTAGCTCAAGACTTACTTCATGCTTTTGTGCTCAATCACAAAAAAGCAGGCACAGTATACGTCATTCAGCTGACTTGCTTTTATTGCTTAGGCAGCTAGCAGCAGCACTAACGTTGCTTTCACTTTAGACCACCTAATTTACAGGCATTAGCCGCATCAGCATGGTTTTATTCCTTCTTTCATTTCGCATCCTCACCCTCTCTTCTTCCATTGGTTATTCTAGGGCCAAAACACCAACGCGAAGTAAGAAGAGGACGCACAGGAAGATGGCGCATCTTCTGTTGTTTAAGTTGTTAGGGATCATTCACCTCGTCTCTTTTCCCCTTCTCCCTATCCCTCTACTCCACACCCCATAGCATGATTGCATCGTGCTAACAGAGTTTTTTTCACAGCAACACCCTCTTTTTGCCTTCTATGTGGGCTAGATGGGGTGGATGGTAATAAGACGAGCATCGGTAGACTGAGTGGGTGGGTGTGAGAGGCGCCACCACATTAAAGCATTGGTTAACAATGTCAATTTTTAGTGAGAAATGAGTGAACAGGGTTTTTAGCGACCCAGCTTACCTACTATGCGACAGGCATTCGGTAATATGGCAATTTAATGGGCATACACATGGCTGAAGTGCTCTTTCCACCTCACATCTCGAATTGCCTCTCCTTCTAACATCGGCTGCTGCAGATGAGTCGACCTTATCAAGTTGAGACTGACTGCATGCAGTTGTCATGCAAACAGCACCATCAATGCGAGTTGATGGGAAAGAGATGAAGTTGCGAAGCTAGTTGCGTCCTGGTCTACTGAGGCCGACGGCAGCTTCTGTCGATGTCGTCTGCACGGTCTCGCCTCTAATCCAACTGAGCACCAGTGGTGATCTTCCGCATTACCTTTCCTCGTCATCAGATGCACAAGGTGGCGTAATGATCGGCCAAGTAGGGAGGGAGTGAAGCTCATCGCTTGCTCCAATTGAGCAGTGCGAAGCTCACGTACGCAAGTAAAGATCACATTCCGGCCACGTTGAAGGGTCCACATGGGGTGACCAACAGGTAACCCAAATGTTGTTAAGAGCGATCCCCTTAATTTACTCAAACAATGCATCAACACACTCCCAAAGGCGTGTTTTTCAGGTCCCAGTTCTCACTGTCATAATGAGGACATAACCTCCTTCCTTGAGGTCAGGGCAGCACTGACCACAGGGACGAGGAGGAAAGCACAGTTGTAGACGCTTAATCGGGCATCTTTGGCACCTCTGGCTGCATCGGTCACGGTTACGAGCCAGATGCTAGTGTTGATATTGACTGCGTTGTTGATGGGAGATTCTCGGACGTAGAGTATCGGTAGGAAATCAAATGCTACTCTAGATCATCATCCAAAAGACAAGGAGTAGTGTCGTTGCTGGTTCTGCTGTCATCGCATCGGCACTTGCTAATGTTGATGGATCGCTGATTGTTTCGATATATCGGCATAACTGAAGTAGACGTGGTAGACTGAACCGTTTTCTTTGGCCAAAAGCATTTGATGGATGCCCACCCTTATGCACTAGTATCATCATTCACCTTCGAGGGAGGAATGTTTTCAGTCAAACGAGCTCAAACTTTATCACTATACCTTATTTGCCATATCGATGACGAAAATTGTCCTCTACTTATTCTCCCTCCTTTCATCCTGAGGATGACAAAAGCCAAGGAGGGAGAGACAAGCGATAAACTCATTGCACACCCTTTTGAACTCGTCGGCATAATTCTGCTATTATACCCGGCAATTGCACAGGATGGAGCACATCGCTCCGTCTGGATGCAATTCGTCCCTCAGTGCTTCAAGTTGGATTTAACTCATTGTTTTTCTCTTCTATGTAGTATTCAGCACCCATTCATTACTTTACTGGATCCTTGTGGGATCCTTGTGGCTGTGAGAGACCCAGATTTATCGGTCTGATGGGATTCTCCCTGTTTTACTAAGATCGATGCGCAATGATGGTAGCCGTCCGTTGAGGTGTCCAGAAGATGGCGAGAGAGTGCTGTTGCAGCAATGGATCGCCCGCAAAAATTTAGGTCTTTAGGGAATGGAACGAGGTCGGTTAATTTCCTCAAAGCTGCTTGTTAAACACTCAAGTCATCCAAAGGCGAGCTACCACCCCAATGATTGATGAGAAGCAGTCGGCAGTCCCATTTATTTTTACCCAACTGGCAGTCCAAGCTAACTGCAAACACCCTCAAAGGGCTCTTTTGCGTATACGCCCTTAGCGCCTCTGATTTGTGTTGATGGCACTCCAGCTCCTTCCTTACCTTTGGCATATTTCCAAGTAAGCAGGCTGTGCAAGCATCGCTCCTCTGGTGCCTGGTCGATCATCATGCGGAGGTCACATGCTTGTGGTCTTGATCAACATTGATGGATAAGTAGCCTCCAGGTAGAGCGATCTGTTCCTCTGTGCACAATTTGTGGCTGCAATGTCAGTAGCGGCGTGCCAACCAGTCCGTGAAGGACTGCACTAGGTTCAGCGTTCACCTCTCCTTACTTAGCATCATTTAACTCCAAGGATGGGCTTCTGCTCCTACTGTGGCGCATACATCTTGAAAGTTTTTGATTTCTTACTCACCATAAGCCAAGTTAAGGCACCAATTGGCTGTACGATAAGGATTTCATTGTCGTGTGAAGAATAGGTGCATTAACCTTTTTCCTAACTGTCGAACAGCTGGGGTTCTTTTTAGAATAGCTTACGCTTAGACGTGGTGACGTGGGGAGCACGCAAGTGGTGACTGCAATTGCAGAATGCTATTGCTGCAAAGCATCAATGCGTCTTGCCATTCTGTGCTTAATCTGCTGACTGGAAGCATTTGAGGAGGAGTGGACGCTAACTCTGCATGCACAGACATTCCAATAGTCTTCTCCGAAGGACAGCTGACGTCGCTCTCTGATTGATGGATGTTAGGATGTGGTTTGGGTGATGTTGGACTGAACTAGCATATAAGGTAAGCAGCCGGCTGGCCCATTAAACGATACACTGGCACTGCGACATGCTACTCATTAGTTAGTTAGTAGCTATGAGTTGTGTGTAAATGTGTCTCAGCCCACTAAATTTGGTTTTATATGGATCGCTAACTGGTTGGTGCAGTTTGTTTGTGATTCCGTGAGCTAGTAGCTCCGTGTTGAATGGCAGTGTCTCCTAACCACAAAATTTGGCTTTTATACGCTTGGTAACTTGGTCTGTTTCGTTTGTTAGTCAGTTATAGAGCCGCTAAGTTGGTTGTTGGTCAGGGAAATCCACTGCGGTAGAGGTTAGCAGTGCAGGGAATTCTGAGGGGCGGCATTGTTATTTATGCTGATATCCGCTTCCATGAATGCCTCGAACGCAACAGTTAATCACATTATCCTCTTGTCACTATATCTCTCTTTCTTCGTAGATCAACGAGCATCTAGAGATCTAGCCTGCACCACGATTCTAGCAGCAAGTGTGACTCATTTGACGTGGCGAGCTTATGTTTTATTATCCGAAATCACTCCAAGGGCATTACATCAGTTTTAACTCTCTCGTTTCACCCTTTATGAGCGTAAAATGAAGTCCTAATATGGTCAATGTTGCCCATTTTTGTGCATAAACATCACTTTTGTTGTTGTCTCTTGTACTTGCAGTCAGTTGAATCGGCGTTTCTTGTCGACTAGCGGACCAGCTGCCCGACATTGGGTATGACGGTAGCTACACGTTAACCGGGTACAGCCGACGTACGTCCCTCCTTATTCACTGACGATGTTACATTACCCTTTGTCCGATTTGGCTTAAATGGGGGACAACAAAGCCTTTGGTGTAGCACTGAACTTCATTTAAATCAACCTCGAGGACGAGGAGAAAAGGAGTGTGGAGAGAAAGAGCTGTTTGAGGAGTCGGCTCTTAACCACGAAAACAGCAAAAAGATCAGCTGGGGTCCTTCACAGCTCTGTTTGATTCCGGATCAGCGCCTTGGCTCCACAAGAATCAGGTGCAGGGCAGAGGGACCATCAGAAAATGACGGCAATGATTTGGTGGAGGAGGAGAAGGTGGAGGAAAAGGATGTGCAGGTGGGGAATAAAATGTGAGGCAAAGAGTGTTGGAACGCCAGCATTTTACTTTCACCATCAGCAGGCAAGGAATTCTTGATCAACTGCAGCATGAGCTGAAGCAGGGGCTGCAATGCAATGACTAATCAGAACAAGGACAAGGCAGAAAACAGAGTCTCTATTGGTTAGGTAGACTCAAGTTTAATTGGCTGTAAAGCTTATCACGCCTCACAGATCTCATTGGTCCTCCAATCCAGAAGCCTGAATGTGAATTTAGCCACATAGGCGTCAATAAGCGAGAAGTACCGAAAAGAGGGACACTCTAACTTTACAATTCAAAGTCTTCATAGAGCTCTATCACTTGTAGTCCCATGAAATAACTAGTAGCAAACATCCAACCAACCAATGTCGTCGCTTACCTCCTGGCACACCTGCTACGTATACGTTTTGTTTAAGCATGTGCATGCCGTAAAGAGGAGAAGATTGCAGGTCTAAAGGGTTGAAGGAGGAAGAAGATTGCGTGATTGTGACTCATTATCCGTGTCATATTCAACGCGAAGCATCCTACTCAGATCAACATGAGAAACGGTTCCGTCAATCGTAGTTTGAATGTGTCTCAACTAATGCGCGTGGAGGCATTTACACCGGCGACTCATTTTGGTTGCTTCGAAGATATTATTCGAGAACTTGGTAGAGTTAAGCCCAACCATTACCGACAACCATGGCGATGGTGGGTGAAAGTTCCAGACAGCTCACCTTGGTCATGCGACTATCATCTCTAAAAGAGGGATTAATTTAGACGATCTCCCATGATTAACTAATCAAACTGCTAGTCAGCTTGTCATCGAGCAGTGTGGCATAAATGAGCAAACATAGGCATTTTAACACTTCTCTCTGGGACACCAGTTAGGAACACGCTTATTCTATTCTTTCCTTCTGCCACTTATTGGACTTTCGAGAAAGGGTGGTGATTTGCGGCGATGATTGCGCCAGGGCTGAAGGGCTTGAAGTGAGGAGAAGAGGTGCATTACAAAACTGCTCTTAAATGTAGACTATGCATTTACCCAGGATGCAAGCAGGCAGTGTGGTTTTATACCTGGAGGACATACATGGAAGACTGGGTGCGGTGCGTGGGTACCATGCGAGGGCAAAGGGACGAGGAACTGGTAACTCGGCAAGTACTCTTCCATGGGACAATGCATCAAACAATTTGAAGGCGATTATTATCCCATTTCCATTTGGGATGATAAAGCTTTTCGGTGTAAGCTGGCTAACTACGGTAGGCACGTTTCCCATTTCTTCCATCCGACCCAAGAGCTTAGCAGTAATAAATTTCCTTGCTTAATGCCAAAGTATCAACAAGACTGACGCCCTGTAGAACCATTAAGGCTCCTCGAATTAAGTATCACATGCCAATATCTTTACATCATTCACCTTCTCCATCTCCTTCGACTCCTTATTCGCTCACTTTGCTACCTTCTCGTCTATACAATGGTGTTGAGAGAATTCGTCGGTACATACCTATTGTTGGTAAGTACCCGGAGTAGGTCATAACCCATCAGGAATAAGTCAAGGCCTTAATGGTATTTATTTGACGTTTTGTATGATAATTTGTGCAATAGGCAGAACAGAACTGATTTTCTTCTCCGTGCTGAGATGAAATTATCATTAAATTGGGAAGGAGGAGTGGAGAGTTATAATGACAATCCAACCGACCTCTTTCTAAAAGGCATTCCGTGTTAACTGCATTTGGAAGAACGATCCAAACACCTCCGAAAGGCTACCTTCTCGTGCAGTGGTTCTGTCATTCTAGCAGACCCAGTTTACTGGGCCTTCACACCTTAGCCAGTACGCTCAACTTCGTCACCAATGATGAAAAGCACCACCAAAGAATTTATGGCCAGGAGAGAAACAGCAAACGCTGGAAGTGAAGTCGAGAAGGAATAGATGAATGCAAATCTTCCACACCCTTTGAACAGGCACTGCACACCTGTCTGCTTAAATAGATTAGTTGTGCAGACATGGCCTGTTTAGTGGCTGGGCCAAGTGTGAACGATAGAGTGAGGCTACTCCTTCCTGTGCACATTCTAGCTGCAAAGTCAGCGGCAGTGTACCAACATATCTGTTGTGGTGTGTGGCAGGTTTTGCGTTCATCTTTCCCACTTGACCATCATTTCCTAGGAATGAGTCGACCAAATGCAGGTCGGTGTCCATCTCCTCCGTTGTCGGCCCAGTAAAAGGAACATGGTGGTAAGGGTCAACTATTCCATCATTCACTAATGGGGACGGATGCCCAGGCGCCCTCTCATGTCGGCATATTCGCTGTGTATATGCTTGGCTGAGTATTCATCATTGCTAGCCGAGAAGCGATCGGCGAACACGCCTTTCACTACGAAAGCGTCGTCATCCTCCTTCAAGGGTGATATGGACTCCCCAAGGCAGCATAACCCTCATCACTCTGCTTCGCTCACTGCATCACCAGCAATTAAGAGTACTCGCCACTTTCTCTCACCCTACTCGTCTCAAGGAAACAAAGCCAAGGAGGAAGGGAGTAGCAAGGAACCTGCGGCATATTGAAGTAAATTGATTGGAGAACGAAATTAAAAGAAGGACCACAATCTATCTTCTCCTGTCACGAATAGCGCACAGCTGCCTGTCCATGCAGGCCAACATGCGAGTTCATTTTCGATAAAGTGAGTGAATGAAAGATGGACAACATTGTTATGCCACTGATGCCAAAAGTGCTAAACAGCTAGCCCATTAATCGTGGGAGCGGAAGACGATATGACTTCATTGCAGAGAAATCGTCTATTACCGACAACTCAAACGAACCCACGGAGAGGTGGTACCCGCCTATACCAACTTCAAGCATCTCCTCATGGGACCCTGTGTTTACCAAACGCGTCTCATTCAACCAAGATGATTATTTAATCCAACAAATGTATGCTGCAAAGGAGCCAATGCAAAGGCGCAGCTAAAGTGCCATCAACGTTGGTGGATTATGAGGTGGTCAATCTGGCCGTACAAATTGGCAGGCCGGCGTGTGTGTCTCCATCTTCGGCTAATTAGAGCGGCACTTATTAAAGGGACAAAGCGATGCAGCGATAAAACTAGTCCCTCTATAATTGTGCTTGACCTTCATCACTCTACCTCGTTCATCACTTCACCAGTGATGGAGAAAGTTGCCTGCATGCACACACTCCATCGCACTCATGCGGATGCGTTGGCGCACCGCTGCTGAATTTACAGTCAGGAATTTCACACCGTAACAACTCGCTCTGCCTTGAAGCTAGTTCTTTGCGATTGTAGCAACCGCAACATGATATTCCAGCCAAAAAGAAGCAGTGCTTGCACAACCTGCTTACTTGGAAATTCACTGAAGTGAAGATACAGATCTGTGGCCATTGATGGCTGATGCGGTGGTCAATCCGATTAGTAACTGATTGCTCTTGACCTCTGAGTGGTTGACAGCAGACTTGATTTTCGGCGGAATCGCAAACACCTCTAGCATCTCGATCTCCTAGCGTCCATCGATGCCATCGCCTTCCTATTTCCGGTAGGTGTCTCTCCAGAACAGATACAAGTGGCATCCGTGCTCCACCCCACAGCAATAAAGACACCAATGAGCGATTTACACCTCCATGCACGCCATCAAAGAGCGTTTTAAGGTTACTGTGAGTTAAAGTGGGCAACGATTCCATCAATGAACCTAACAGTATGCAAAGAAACTGCGTTTCGTTTCTTAGTTCACGTCTGTCAAGAATCCTTTGTTTCGTCCATCTTTCTGATTTATCAATGTCTCATCAAGTGGTCTGCACATTATGTAAATACACCTTCCAAACATATTAATTGTAGAGTTTTGAGCATCAGTTGAGAAATCTCTTAGACTGCTTAACATTGATGTAGTAGCTGGGGCCGAACTGGGTGCTATTTGAGTTGACAAGGATGCCAGCTTGCTAAATACTAGCTAGCTGACTTGATGACAGGTAGACAAACAGTCCAACTGGTATTTGCGAACTCCATGGTTAGTTGGCCAGTTCTCTGGCTAGGTGAGTAGAAGGGCCAGTTTGCTCGTCAGCCTCGAATGCACGCAGGCGACTTGCCATAGCTTCTCTCACTGGATGGGTCGGCGTTCATCCAGAGAGAAGTCACTGCAAGGTGATTTAAATGACTGCCATAGCACACTTAGGAACTGCATTTATTTTAAGCTCAATTTATTCTCTTAACTCTACTTGGACACTCTAGCAGGTTAGTAATGCAGTCCATGTCTTACTTCAAATAAAACCAAGCCTTCGTAAGCATTTTTTTTTCAGTTTTAAGCCAACTTTCATGATAGGTGTTGCACCATTAGCTAATTAGGTAAAATAAACGGGGACTAACAGAGCTGTACTGGGTCCCTGAGGTAAAGCATCATCCTGTGACTGCGTGGTACCTGTGGCTAGAGAGTTGTCACTGAAATGCACCAAGTGTCGAGCACTTGGGGATAAGCCCAACCATCATTCATCATTGCCACTTAGACGTGGTAGGTGTGTTGCAGAGCTCGACAATCCACTCCAGCTCCTCGATTCCTCTGAGGAACACGAAAACTTTCCTTCTTGCAGTTATGGACATTGTCCTGTTAAACCAACCTAACATGACCTGTCAGCATATTGAATTCAAATATTAAAATGTGATCCATTTGCTTGGCCTTTTATTCTTCTTATCAGGAGGTAGGAGGGGGCTACAAGACTAAGAGATGGGTTTACTGAGCTTCAGATTAGTTTAATCCACAAAACTCAATCCTATTCTTCTAATTGGACGATTACCCTACTGTAGGCGCTAATCTCTCTCCTCATCTTTCTCATTCTGCCTTTAAACCAACACATTTCATAACATTATCATTGCTAATTGGTCTCTTTATTGCATTAACCTTGGATATGATCCACATGGATCCTCAAATTAAGCTTATATTTCTCACTTTGCCTGGATCTCCTACAAAGCCTCACAGCACGGCGGCCACAGTAGGTGTTCAACTCTCTAAACCTGTATTAAGCATGCTAAATCACAGAAAATGTACAATATTGCAAAGTGGGTGCATATGAAATCACAAGGCTGTTTCCTTGGTTGGGAGTCGATCTCCTTTCCGCCCCTCTCTCCTCTCACTTTGCCACACCCTGTTGCATGTTTGCATGATTCAAACAGAGCTTTTGTCATGTCAGTGCCTTCTTTTAACCTTTCTTGTGGGCAGTACCAGGTAGAAGGCAATGGCACAAGCATTGGTGGTGGTTGAGGAAATGTGGATGGCGTATGTCGATTTCATCTTTGGAATCCCTACATCGTCAAACATGTCAAGAGATCGCGTGTGGGCCAGCTTAATCGACATCTAAAGTCCAAAAGCCGGAGGTTGAAACTGCTCGTAATTTCTCTCCCTGAGACACCCATCTGGACACGTTTATCACCAGAAGCCTCAGTCGATTCGACATTAAGATCTGCGCCGAGTGATAGTCTCCATACGCGGGTGGATAGTGCACCCAACGCAGATAGGTAGGTGGGTGGGTAAGAAGTCGGTGATCTGCTCAGCTTATCACACGAATTTCCTTCCCTGCTAACTTAGATGGGCAGTAAAGCTTGCACCACCTGCAAATAGAGTAGCTAGATTGTGGTCCTTCGTTCACATTCTTTTTTTAACAAATCCTTGAGCAGTGTGACACTTGACTTTCCTCCCTCATTACGACAGAGTGAGGGCAGACAGAGCGAGTTCTTTTCTCCTTTAAGGGTAAAAATGATGCCAGTTCTGTGTAAAGAATCGTATTCGTCGAACGCTCTTCGTCTAACCTTGAGAACTACTTAGTCCAGCGTATAAATGTTACAAATGTGTCTACTTGACGAAGCCGCTCGTGGTCTGCATCCATTAGTGGATGATGTAGTGCATTGGATGATCAGGCCGTTCGTGTCAGCAGAGCGGCGCGTGTGCATGTATCTCTGCCTCCTCGCAGCAGCATCTGTCACAAAGGCGACGACGAAGTGGTGACAGCACCAGGCCTTCTCTTACGTCCTTCATCCTTATCAAGCTACCTCGTTACTCATGCGACTAGTAATGGAGAATGCCACCCACCTAAACTTAAGCTACTCGGTCTCAGAAAGCGATGGTCAAGTCGGATGGGATGAACGCCGGACCTATTGTAGTATGCCAGGAAATCGACTACGGATAGCTACTACCCACCAACTAAACTCCTCGCCATGTTGAAGGTCGCCAACACTACGCACGAACAGAAGGTTCTAACTGACATTTATTTGTGCACGTTCACCCACAGGAGAGTTTAGGTCTAGCTAATTGGCCACATCCAACTTTTGCGGGGGCCAGATCTGCTCCAGAGCAAAGTTGAGCATCTGCACTCATCCATCTCGGCTGCATTCATGCACGCACCAAGCATTCCAATCATTTACGAAGTATGCGTTCTATGGTTGGCTTATCTTTGCATTTACGTGGACCTTCTTTCAACCGGCCATCAATCCATTCATCCACATGCTACTCGTACATCATCCGTTCACTTCTTTTCTTCTTCTTTTACCCATCGATTTGGGCGTCTAGCCACAGTAGCCATTCAGCTACCACATTTTCCTTAACTGCTTCAGCAAACCATCTCCTCCATTAGTCCTTTCAAGCATCCTGCCCGATTATATTCCTCGTTGTACTTTGGGTTCAACAACCTCTGCCTAGCATGTCCAATACAAGGAACGAGAAGGGACAGTTCTCTACCTGCTGAAATCGCTAAAGGCAGCAACAAACACGAACGAGGTTACTGTTCATAGGAAGGGCAAGATGGAAGCAGAGAAGACGAAGGCGTCTTTGAATGGGGAAGGGTCTAATGTCAGTGCTGGGAGGAGCCGACTGCTGACAAATGTTACGCACTAATATTTTATTTGAACAGGTCTACATCGCGACTTATTCGGCGCAGGTGCAGTGCGAGGTTTCATTTCTCAGGTTTCTGATCCGCTCGGTGAATGGACGATGGTGCTTCGTTCCTGCCGCTTGGTCACCTTTCCCCACATCCAAAGCATGCAGATGCTCAAATTCTCTCTGGGTCGGCCTTGGCTACTACAAAAGTTGAATGTGGCTAAGTAGTTAGACCCAACTCCTCCTGTGGATGGACGCGCACAATGTGGATGGTAGCTAGCCCTTTCCGCTCTGGGTGCTGCCCGTGGGCTTCGATTCGGTGAGGATGTTGTGCTTAGCGTTTGTTGGCAGCAGCTATATTTGGTCGGTTCTCTGATAGACTGTTAAATTTTATAAGCCATTTAAACTTGTATTGGGAAGCGTACTATTTGAGTTGTGGATAGCACATGCTACTAACGAGTCATTTGAGCAGATACTGCCACTTGCTAATTTCCAAAGATGTTTCTGTTTCTACTGGTTCCTGCATGAATTTGAAATCACTTAGAGGCCAGCGTCACACATTTTTCTATCCAAATTTCCTACTTTTGTATTAAAGGATTATAAGCTGCTTCTAAAAACGCTTAAAGCGATTGTATTATGCTACCAGAAGTTGTGAGAGGAGGACCACCAGTTGGGGCGGAACTAGCGAATTCTCATGCTTCTACAATGTAAGCCATCTCTTAGGTGATGAAAAAGACCTTTGCACTCAAATGCGTAATTAAATAATATGAAATTTAATTGTTTATGTGTTTTGAGCTTCGTTTATAGCACCCGTGATGAGTGATTTTGTGCGTCGGTCCTCATACTAGTTTTTGAGTTAAAAGCAATCAGTCCTGGTTCAGAAAATAAATGGCTTATGATATTTTTGCTACCTATTGATTGTTAGGTATCTCAAAGATCTTGTTTGGTTCATTCTTGCTGAACTAATTGTGCTAGCGGCATTTGGTTTTGATGTGCCTTTTCATTCCTCGTTCATCGAAGTGATGGCGCTTCCCCCTTCTACTCTACTAAGCACCTTCCTTTAGGCTTACAATTAAATCAAAGACGACATCCTCCTATTTATCTTTAAGAGTCAGAGCAATGAGTCATGAGCCGTATTTGGTTGGAGTCTTTAGAACTTAATTTGCTTTAATCGTATCTGCTAGGTGAAACCAGTTACCAACAGTTGTAGCGGTCAAGGAGTGGGCTTTACACGCAACGCCTGTCAGCGTGTCTGTCTAACAACCATCTCGAACACGAGGGCAGCGTCGAACTAGCTGATGGAACACTTGGATGCCTTTGCCACTGCTTGAAATGGATATTAAGGAGGATCTTGTGAGTTGCATTCCTCCCCTGCTTCTTTACCCAGAAGATTCCATCACAGGTCTACTGATCCCACAATAATAGCGTTTTACTACCGCGCCTCTTTGGCCATCATAAAGAGCCTACGTGAAGGAAACGATTGTCAGCCATAGAAGGCATCTAAAATCTATGTGGTCTGGTGCTGCTTGCGTTATTTCAGTAGTGCATGTGCGTGCTTCTAAAGTCCGCCTACTGGAGTACACGGGAGAGCCGTGCACAAGCCGTTGTGTGAGAAGGCTCCTGCTCACCACTAGAGTGTGCTTATTATTCTGCGTATGTAAACGAAACGAGCGCTAGAAGCATGTGATGACAATGTGAAGGCTGCAACCAACATGGCCTTTTCGAATCCTGATGCATCAGTCAGCGCAACATGCTTGACGAGAAGTACAAAGAAGACAATCACACAATGATTGCATTTGCTGTGAATTGGTTGCTTGTGTTAGCCTTATTGGAGAGTTTACTGCTGTGCGTTGCTGCCCCTATCCTACTCGTATTTAAAATAGTCGGTTAACGAGGTAGTTGAGCAGCTGAATGGGTCGGAGCATGAATGCTAACGAGTACTCAAGAGAGGTAAGGATGAGTAGCATGAGTGCTTTAAATGCAAGTGCTATTGAGTGCTCAGATGGTATCCGGGAGCATAGGTTTCAATTTGAGATAATTGAGCACCTATGTGGAGGAATAAAATGATAGTGTCCTGCTTCTCACAGTCTAGCTACTTCAGTCATGAGTCGTCCACACGCCTGTCTTCCCATGCAAGCAAACGAGTGAACTGACTAATTGGTGAATAGGCTAGTAAGACGTCATGTCCATGTCCGACACCCCAAGCAAACATACGTAGAGGTGGTGCTCGTCTACGTCAACTTTAAACACTACACCATGAGCTTGTACGCCCAAACTTGACCCAAAATAAACTAGAAGGCTGAATATCCGCCACCCTCTCTCACCCGTCTCAAGTGGCGTGCACATCTGTCCATGGAGAAGTGGCGAATCCTACTCCATTAATGCAGTTGCGGTCAACTTGCGCAGGAGGTTAAAGAGGATCCACTAATTACACCTCATGATGATGAAGTGAATATTCAGCTGCCATTCCCCGAGACTCTGGCATCCACGATGTCTGAAGGATATTTTGTACGAGAAGGAGGTGCAATGATCACGGTACTGGCTGCCACTAAAGGAGTGTTGTTTGGAGGGGATCTATGCCTCGTAAACCAGTAGATCGGTTACCAAGAACACTGAAAACATGCCCATTAGTAGCACAGACTGAAATCTCGTGACCGAATAAGTTTAGAAAGTGATCAGTAAGCAGGTCTGAGCACAGTAATTAGCAATGAGGCGGAAACGACTACGGCTGTGTAAGTTGACCGTAATTGCACTGCCCTATGGACAGCTGATACGCCTCTTAAGTCAGGTGAAGGAGAAAGGCAAATGTTCAGGCTTGTAGTTCATTATGCAGCGAAGTTGGATGCACTAGTCCATTGTGTAATGCTTGAAGTTGACATAGATGTGTACCAATCCTCCATAAGCTTGTTGCAGTTGTCGAAAATTGACAATTTCTCTGCGACAGAGTCATGTCATCTTCGCCTTGACGATTGACGAGGCAGCCATATAGCCCTTCCAACACTTTGGTGACTTGGTGATGAGGTCAGACAACGAATGCATCTGCGAGACGTCTTTCCGTGCCCATCTGCCAATCAGTCAGCTCGCTTGTTTACTTGCGTGGGAAGGTGGGTGTGTGTGCGACTCGTGACTGAAATAGCTGGACTGTGGAAAGGAGACCGCAACAAGACCGGAAAGTCCCTTGCTGAGTGTAGTGCGTGTTATGTGGCTCACGTAGTTTCGCGTTTCTATTCAAAGGAGGAAAATCTAGGAATGCTTAGAAGTTGCTTCAAATACTGCAGCTCATCAAGAGTAGCGATTGTGGCACCCACCCGTTCCCCTCTTTAAGAAGTCCAGCTCTCTCTGTCTTCCCTTCTTCTACTCACTCATCAGATCCTGTGATACCTTAACAAATCTTTACTAATCAATTCTCTAAAATCAAAAGCCATGTTCTTAGTTCCCATTTGAGTATTTAACAGTATCTGCATTCGAGACTCTCATGCTACTCATCTTAATCTCTCTTAAGTACCCGCTGCTCATTTATCATCTGACCCGTTGGACTAAACCAGCTATCGCGTTAATCAACTATCACAGGCAGTGGTAACTCAGAGGAAGTCAGGGACAGCTACTCACAGCAGTAGAGACTTACGAGCAAGGAAATAAGAAAAATTCTCCCTTATTTGTTCTTTTCTGTCTCATATCTCCCTAGTGGGTCCTAACACCACGGAAATTACGAGGGTTCGCTTAGCCGGAAGAACACCTCTGTGGGTATCACACTTGCAAGAAGTAAGCGTAACGAATGCAATAGTAAAGCCGACTAGACTGCTGTAAGGATGAAGTCAGGCGAGGCCTAAAATTTATCGGGGCTAGTGGATGTGCCTTTAAAAAGTCAAGTCCACTGATACATGACCACGATTTGCCCATCGTACTGCCAAACGCAATAGTGGAACGTTGTGCCTCAGTCAGTTGATGCCATTACTAGGCTTGTGGTCAGTAAGACGCCGCACACCCTTAAGGCGTGCGTCCCTACCAAGTCGCCTCGCGGGATATTGAGCACATCATGAGAAGCTCTCTGCAGTCCCGTTGACGTCTTGCAGTTGCTCATAGCTGTCGAGTTGGGGAGAAAGTGGTGTATTTCTTCGGTTGCTTTGTTTAATCATCGCTTAGAAGCATATACTGACAGCTACCACCATACATACTCGCTATAGCCTAAAGGATTGGAATCCTTTGGTTTGACAGTATCACGAACGAATTACAAGTTATTCAAGCGGTTAACGCCTGGTTGATACCTGAGTGTGTGTGGGCCAAATGTTAGACCTGACCTGAAATGTTGCATTTTACAATGTGTTGATACATATAGATGGGGTTGGCGGCATGTGAAAAACGCAGGTGAGCTGACAGCTCCTGCATCGTGACAGAGTAATCACCCAGTACAGCTAACTTGCAATATGGTGATAGCGCACCTTGTTGAAGCCTCTTTTAAACGACTTTTTTCCGAAATGAGGGAATGTCATCCTCCATGCAAGGTGAGGCTGCTCCTTGCACCCCATTTCCATCTTCGAGGTCAAAAGTTTAGCAACTTATCCGTAGAAGTGTCCACAATGAAGTTTCCCTACACTACCCGTCGCAATGGAACGGAAGTAGCCTTACGCTGCTTCCTAGTCATCGTTGCCATTATGGATTTAGTTCTCTTCCTTAACGAGAAGCATGTCTTCAGAACGCCCATCACCTGACTAAGAGAATGGTCCAGCAAGGCAAGCGAGCCAAAACTGGTAGATCTATTTGACAGTTGGAAGCGTGTCTTTACTCATCAACTCTCCAGCAGCTGTAGCAATCTCGGCGACGGTGACGATGAACACAAGAGCCTGACATCCTACCATTGCTCGTTTCGCAACAAGCCTCAATTGCCTCCACGGTGGCCATCATCGTGGTAGTGGCCACCATCGTCAGACAGTTTGGTCAGAATTTGAAGTGTTACATTGCGAGTTGTGCAAACACTGACCAGTCAACCTTGCCAAGTTTCCGAGATGTAATTCCAAACATTTGACACCAGAGGCTGTTCAGTGCTAATTTTACGAGTGTAGGGTAAATTGAAAGCATGACATCACCTACTTATTCAGTCCAAAGCTTAGATTTAGCAAAAGAAGTGCTATTAGATGACAGAAATTTGGTTCAAGCAAATCTTAGCACCTAAACAGATGACAACAACCAAGATTATCATTAATGAATTGGCACTAAATTTTGTAATCATCCCACAACTTGCGAATCCATGCATCTAAATCTACGAGCACGTTGCCACATGCTCCCTTCTCTTTAGCTACAAATCGCGTCATCCCATTTTCTTTCATTTGCTCTCCTCACCTCAACCTATCGCTCACTCTCACAACATGACCACCAAATACCCTGCAGCACAGCATTATTCGCTGGATTTGTTACACTCGATCCACGCTCGCAACAGCGACTCACATCGCCTTCCTGACCACTCGCTGTCACGCACACGAAATTCAAGTCTTTGTCTTTGCTCTTTCGAGCAATGAGCCAACCACATCGCTACCCTCACGTTTCGGTGCCGTGAAGATATTGTTGAAAGGAGGCTGTTTTGCGATTTCGTTCTCCCTAAGTGGGCGTTGCACTGTTTATGTAATGCGAAGCAATCAACTCGGGTTTTTTAAGTCAAACCTGAGCTCATTGTCAAACACCACCAATTTTGCCAAAACGCGGGTTTTTCGTCGTAAAGCAGCAACGTAAACGCAAGTGAAAGTTTCAAAAATCTGATATAAAATTCTTACCTACCTTCTACTTTGATTAACTTCACAACTTTCCACTGTAAAGATAATCGAAGTAGAAGAAAGGGAGGAATTTCACCTCAGAGTATGAGACTTCGCTGCGTTTGTGTTAATGTTTTGCAACAATATCTTCCAGTTCTTTGGGTATACTCATCCATCAATTTTAATTTACCCATCTGCAATGAGCCACATCATTGCTAGCACCTTCGTCATGAAGACATCAAGGTCTGCAGGGGTGACAGCAACGCCTCCAGAGAAAGTAGATACTGTAATGGGGTAAGCCGTGCTGGAAACTAGTCAGTTAAGCAGTTGGTAGGTCAGGTTGATGGTTTGGTCAAACGAGAAAGGAGGAACTCATCAGATAGAGGCCTGAAGACAGAGGCACTGTTGCCCATTTAACGAATGAGTCAAGGTGCGACTAAGTGAATGGAATCTGGCAAGGAAACTGAACAGCGGAGAAGGCGCCTACACATGAGTCCATGTTGATGGTTACTGATGGCTCTTGACCTGTGAGCAATTGTCGGAAGACTTGGGGTTCACTCAGACTGTGAGAACCCATAACACTTCGCTCTCCTGCGTCTAATCGATGCTGTAGCTTTCCTTCTTCTGGTCAGCACATTTTTGAAAATTTGGACGCCAATGAGTCACCAAGAGTAAAAGTAACAGAGAAACATCTGAGAGCACTTTTGGTGGACATCTTGCATGTCAGTGAAGAGCGTGTGGCGGCTACCGTAACTCAATACCCACGATGGTATCACTGATTTGAAGAGACTGTGTTTCGGTTCAGAGTACTTATTTGTTGATAATCCTGTGTTTCGTCTGTGAGATCCTTTAAGCGATATCCATCCTTCCACAGCATGTTGTTTTGAACAACAATTGACACGCTTCCCAAACTGCTTCATGCTGGTGTTGCAGTCAGAGAGAGGATTGACTAGGAAGCGAGCTCGATAAATAACTGACCAACCAGCATTCATGATTGGTTTCTGGATTCACTTAACTCTTCCCAAACCAGTGGATTGAGTGCAGGCAAAGAACAATCTCTATCACTAATGACATGACCGAGGTTAGGTGGTGAGAATAATGCACGCTCAGAGAAGGACGAATGCTATCGCGCAGTGGAAGATTCGCCGACACGCACGCTTCCTTGCCGATTATAACGACCAGATTGACAGCCGCGTCACGTGGCAAAAGAGACAGTTCGTCAGGCGCTTTATTACATCAGCGCATCTGCAATATATATACTTGAGTAAGTAGTCCTCAAAGTTAGGCGAGAAGTGTTCTACGAACACACTTCATGACACGGAACCGTCGTCATCTGCCTTCGATGGAGAAGGGTACTGCTCGAATCAGCGCAACTCTCGTCTCTCTGCTGTGTTTATTGTGCCAACAATGAAGAGCGCTTGCTTCTTGCTCTCGGTCCACTCGTAACAAGGGAAACAAGGCGGTTCTACTTCTCCTGCAACCATTCACCCTGATGAGAATCTAGTTCGTTCTAAGTCGGCATTATTGGGATGTGGTCCCACCATGTACTACCTCTGTCACAATCGATTACTTTCTAGTCACGAAACATGAGGTGCTTACATGCCCGAATTCCTTTCACTTGGTGACCGCAGTAATTTGGGTCGGATCTTGTGCATGACCAACTTTTCCTTTTGAGTGTTTGCCTAAAATTAACATCCTGACCTATGTGCCCTATGTCTGTGAAAATGGCATTGAAAGGCAAATGAAACTGTCCGGATTCTTTTGTATGATGATAATAGGTCTACCGGGCTGCGTCAGTACAAATGAAGTCTGCTCGTTGACCGCTCTCACTCTACTCTTTCTAAGGGAATGAAAGTCGAGCCTGTTACACATTTCTATAAATTTACGCCTTCATGCCCGTACCCAAAGATATCTGACCACAAAGGACCATTCCCCATCAATTCGGTTTGTAGCTTTTGTTAACCCAAAACGAGTGGACTTAGAGCAGACAGTTTCTCGGCCAACATTAAGGACCACTTCGTCAAGCACATGTAGTGCAAATGTGCCGATGTGCCGATTTGTCAACGTTAGCGAATGGTTCCTTGCATCTTGGCACGATAGTTTGATTTAAATATAGCTTTTTGCTACATCAAGTCCTAACTTTTGCCACAAACTTAAGCAGATCGGGCAAAAGGTAATGACGTAAACATTGGTGGTTTGCAGAATCATTAGTGAGTGAGAAGTGAGGCATGGTGGCAGTACCTGTAGCCACAATCACGACCTTCTGGTCCACTATTCAACGAGGGAGATGTGGCATCAACTGATTGCAAGCACAAATGTCTGTAGTGATGTCCTCATGCCGAGGTTGACAATGATGACACAAAATGCGGGTCAACACGCCAAATGGGTCAGACTCGCTGTTGGAGGTAAGACATAGGTTAGGTCACGGGTTGACCACTAGTGTGTCAAGTTGGAGAGGTGATGGCTAGTGGAGTGTGCGATCGTCTCCAGCATTCAAGGCATTCATGAAATCAGATAGCAACAAAAATTTAAGCACTGCTAACCCCTGACCGCATTTTGTCCAACTGGGAGGACTATTCACTCAACCACATGAAGAGAAGCTGTCCTCTTTGTGGCACCAATTACCAGGACTTAAATGCGGCGTCGCACAGAAACTAAAGTCTGAATCTATAAATTGAGGATTGAGTGCATCGACATGAGAGGACTGGTAGTTGGGGACCCGACGATACAAATTGTGCCGGATAAAGGGTCTTTGGGGGCAAGCGACCTCTCGCCAACGAAGATAAATCGTATAAAATTTAAAGATGTTCGCAGTTTAAGCGACCTGCTCTAGCTGTTTTTGCCCCAGCGAGTGAAGTACAATTAGTGTGAGATCAACTTTGGCTTTTATCTCCCCTCACTTGACTACCCTTTCCTTAAAGCGCGTGTGGTGCGTGCATATAAATGACTTTCTCTGTCTTTAATGGCGTGATGAACAAGGTAGCGTGAAGGGAACTAGGCACGTTGCTGCTGCTGCTGCTGCTGCTGCTGCTGCAAGGCCACTTATTTGGCCTCACAGGCCATATTCACAGGTAAAATCATTTTCTAACGTCACGCTAATCTGATGATTTTGCTGATCTGATGACAGGATGTCTAGCGCGTTAACGTCCAGAAGATGAATGAATTGGTATGAGTTCCAAAACTGTAGGGTGTTTTTTTTATTGTGGAGAATAATTAACTAGCCGTTAGGTAGATCAGACTGATAGTGACGGTGAAAGATTTATTTGGTGCTTGGAGCTGGCTTAAGTGGGGAGTGGGCGAAGCAAATGCTTCCACCTTGTCAGCATAGGGAGCAGTCAGGAGTACTTAGTAGTGTGACCATGTGATTATGATTCCATCGCAGACTGAATAGTCGTGAGGCGTGTGAAAATGTGGCTTGCTTCTGCTCACTCGCAGCATAGTTGGAAGCAAGAGCATGTGGCATCAAGATTGCGAAGTATAAGTTCCAGTGCGCTTGCTCTCCCTTCACCCACCCACCCACTCACTCCCTCCCTCCCTCACTCACTCACTCACTCACCCATCCACTCATCCACACTCGCCCACGTTAGGCTGCAATTTGGAAGTCCCTTTTGACAATTAGTTCAATTACTTCACGCATACCACTCGTTTCTTTTCAGTAATAACCAATTGTGGTGGGAATTATGCGGTAGGAGGTGCGACGTGCGACTGGTGCCATGTGGTGTGATGTGGTACAGGAGAGTCTCGGCAACAGTGGGTGCCACAACACGTGGAAGTAGACTTGTGTCCGAAGAGGAGTGCCAAGGGGTAAGACATTACACCACCTCGATATAAGGCGGGCAATTTCCATTTTTAGCCAAACTCTGCATTAAGTAGGATTTGGACCAGTATGGAGCCCATTCCATATCAGCAGCCAGGCACATTGATGACCCGGTTTTAAGTCAATGTGTCCGACGCAATAGTGGTGGTTTTGGTAAGGAGCGTAGGTTAATGGTGGGTTCGGTTGAATCTCCACGTTAATCACAATTCCTTCAAACAGGATGACCCACAACCATTCACAACAAAGTACATCGACAAATTGAGACCTTCTATTCCAACACGCTTGTCAGACAAGTCGTGCCAACTAAGTGATGCAAACGGAAAAAAAGCATTTCGAAACACAAAATGGAGTGGGACGATTTCAAAAGATGATAAATACGCCTTGCTAAACTATCAGTAAGAGCGCCATATGGAGTGAACTTCTTATCGCTAGTTCCTCTTCGAACACTAGAACCTGTGTAAAATAGAAATAGCAGTGGATCCTGTCTACAAATCAAAGCTAGTGACATGGCGCCAAATTGAGCTCGTTCATTGAAGCCGCATTTGAGGTGGTTGTGACGCCAGAGCGATGACGCTTTATTACTTGCAATGCGTTGGCTCTTAATCATCGGCTCTCGTTTATATAGCTTATGCTCTTCATCCTGCTAGTGCGTTCTTCCTTCCATTACACCTTGTATATGGACGCGTATGTGTGGCATCTCCAAATATGCGTAGGTCATTGTCGCCCTCTGATTCCTTCTTTAGCAACGCTCGGTGAGGGAGGAACCTGTGCTGAAATGGAAGTTCTGGTGGGGCCATGGGAAACTGGACAGTACGTGGTGATATTTTTTCTTGGGTATGGCGGCAGTAAGTGCAAAATAGACAACTGAAGAATTTACCCTGGTGGGATCTTCGTCTCTCCGTCATCGATGTGCATATGGGGATTAACTTGTTACAGTAACAGTCCGTCAAACAAGGGACCGAGTACGCGAGAATCCCATGCATCCCAACGAGATGTACTGCTGTTAGCGCATACTTCTTCCTTAGCCAAAATGTAATGTGTACTTATGTTTGTTCTTGTATCACGGTTCATTTTAATCCACCTAATTGCTTGTGGCAACTTATTGAAAAGAAGACTGGCAGCTTTACCCTTCCAACCTTCTACAATTCTGTCCACTTACAGCTTATTGTCACCTAAGCTGTAAGCCTCCACGCTTCTAATCGCCATGTGGCGTCTTCGAATGTAACTCAAGTCCAAGCTTAGCCAAAGATGGGCAGGCTTATCCAGTTTATGTCCTGTTCGGACAGAGTAACTCATAAAGAATCTAATGAATTTAGCCTTGGGTGAAATGCATTCCTAGGCATCTGCTCATACCTTCTGAATGACTTTTTCGGGTTTAAGCGCATTAAAAGGCTCGCGTTTAGATCCTAGCAGAAGCGGATCAGATAAATACCAGCGAGGGCGCACTTTGTATATGATTGAGGAGCGTCCTTGAAGAAGGGCTTTAGGGTTTCGTTGGATGGACTTCGACTCTACTAACCGGTACAGCCACTAACTTTAACCATAAACAATGCACAGAGCCGAATTCAGGCCTCAAAGTACATCTCACGAGGATGTCATGAGCAAAACCGGTCATCAAGCAAAAGGAACATGAATGCCTTCCACAGACTGACTCACACTTTCATCGTTTGTAAATTTGATGAGACCTTTCGCAAACTCATGCAAACATTCCACCATTCTAGTCTACACTGTTCCAGGCGCACCATTTGCACGCAAGGAAGAATCGTTTTTCACGCGATTCCGCTTTTCCATCCACTGTGTTCTGAGTGATGGGATGAGATGCAGAAGCAACCCAGACAGCACCATCAACCATGACTTACTGCTGGACCTCGAGGCACTGTCTGTTCTGCTGCACAGATGCGGAAGTGTCATATCCTTGTGTGAATGCTGCTGTCCCATTGCTCATTGCCAATACTGTGCCCCTACGTTGACTTTGCCATTCGATAAGGCTGGCAAACTCAATTGTCTTATCAAAGAATGTTTCTAACTTGGTGAGATGGTGTTAAATACGGGAAACAGGCACAACCTCAAATGCATTGGTCACAGCGGTGACTTGTGCCTCACGAAAGGTGTCCGATGTCCAGTGGCAAGTGCTTCTTAGGCACGCGCGAGACGAAACGGTAACTTGTTTTCTACCTCTTTACGTACGCTTAACTTTTGCTGTCTCAATGTTAAGCGACTACAATCTCCCGGGTTGTCAAATTTAAGCTCTTTCCTTTCAAACACCTCCAATGCACAGTTAAATTCCGAAAAGGCTCTTTTTTGCTAAGGAGATGTATTGTATAACAGTTCACTATACTGTGTTCCATTTTGGTCCAAAGGACACTAAAGCGCACGAATCTGATTTTGTCAGATGCCATGCACTAACTGCTACGATTGGCGTCAATGCTTGTTGGTTGATTCGGCATCAAGACCTTGTAAAATATGCTAAAACAGTGCCATCTTCAACCGCTTGCTTCCGTTTGCTAAAAGCGAAACGCCAAGAGTGATTAGACCTCCATCAACTAATGCAATCAGCAGGGAGCCAAGGTTGAGCATTTACTACACAATCAAATGTACATGTCAATTACTCTCCCTCTGACTCGAAGCGAAAAAAAAGTAATTTAAAAAGTTACACACACACGCCGCCTTCATTTGCATGGTGGTGGTGAAGTTGTGTCAACACGGCCAACTGCGTCAATTGTGGTCAACCTCTGTCATATAATGCCTATTATTCCTCGTAGAACCACTTTGCAGGCAGTGGGAGGAGAGATAACCTTTTTTGAATATATTAGTCTGGTGGATAACTAAAGGCAATGCACAATGATGGTAGCTAACGCTGGTAAATGGCGGAAAATGTGTCCATGACATGAATAGACAGTGCTATTGCAACAACCGATCACTAAAATTTGGAAGCTAAGGGCCAATGAAAGAGGTTGATGATTTTTTAGGGCTGCTTGTAAAACAATAAGCTCCTCCGAAGCGGAACTATCACTTCATTACTGATAAGACTTATGTGTGTGTTCGAGAAGTAGGAGAGGAATGAGGAGTAAAGAGCTAAGCTCGCAGCCCCTCCAACTCCTTGTAACCTGGCAGCCCACGTCAATTGCTAACACTTTTGAAGGCTGCTTTTCGCATTATAAACCAACCGACTTCATTCATTAATTGCTTCAATATAACATTTGCCAATGTATGCTGATGCTGAGGATAGAGTTGAAACTATTAATTCCCAATCGGCTGCATTGCTCGGACCAATTCGCCGTCGAACAATATCAGCATCAAGCCAATTACACTGCCGAGTTGCAAATTATCAAACGAAACACAAAGGGTGACGCGATGGCTTCACCCCAAGGTCGATGACCTAAAGACCACAGCTGTGGAACGACCATGTAATGCATTGCTGTAGTCAGCCCGCATAGCTAGAAAATGTTTTTCAAAGCAATTTTCCTATCCGACAATGTAGCTATGTCACTGAAATATAAAATTGCGATGTGGCTGGCTCAACGCCCAGGAAAGCTTGAGCTGGGGCGTCGAGTTGGTGTTTAGGCGCACGAAGCGCTCAGCGTTCGTCTGTCTTCGATGAAGAAATGCAGTCTCTAATGCAGCAAAAGCCTCATCACTCTCTGCTCCTATCAACGCATCAACAGTAAAGAGTGCTCGCTACCTGCTCACGCTCTACTCGTTCCAAGGAAGAAATGCAATCAAAGCTCTTCATTTACGGAAAGGAGGCAAAGGCGCTCAGGTCATTATCGACTTAATATCTATTGTGGATGGATGCTGTTGCACGGACACCTCTCTTCGCTGTCTGCAACGGATGTATGTAGAAAAAGTGGAAGGGCAAGACCCACTGCGTCCTAACCGAAACCGACGTTCATGATGCCAACCTCGATTAAGTGTTGATCACCTACAGGAAGGATACACATTTTCACAAAATTCTGTTGAACATCTAGTTGGCTGGTGAGATGTGAGCTGCATCTTAAGGCCTCACTTCTCGGTGACAAAGCCTGCACATTTTCATGAACGTGGATACATCGGCACAGTCGCTAGCTTCGTAATTACTAACTAATTTGGACATCAATCACATCGACAGTTGTTCCATTCAGTAAGGTGTCACTACTTTCTTTACCTCCTTGTCGTAGCTGGCATAATGTGAAGGCTACAACAATGAGTATTGCAGCTGCTGAGCAGCGGATTACATCAAACACACAAAAATCGTGTTAGTGCAAAAGTAACTGAACCTCAGTGACATAGTAGCTCTACACTGTCACACTTATAAACTCGACACTGCACGCTCTCCTCCGCCTCATTTTTCTTTCGATTACTTCCTCCTTAGCCTCCTTAGCCTGCTCCTACTACTACTTGCAAACCGGCACATCTTCCTCTCGTCTGCTTCCTCATTTTTACCTTCACTCTCTGCTTAACTTTCGCATCCTGTCTTTGTTCACTGTAATTATCTGTTGCTCAAGTCTTTCTTTGCTTCGGCCACCCTTAAAGCCTTACATCTTCCAAACCCTCACGCTTAGAATGCTCCAGTGATTGGACGCAGTCATGTACGCGCGTGAATTTCAAGTCGTCGTCTTTGTTTCTGCGTAAGTTGTTGAGTGACTGAGCAGTTGAACCATCCACCCGACCAACCGGCTATCAAACTAACTAACAGCTCTGATGGGGCTCAACCACACACTGCCACACTGCCTACGTTATCTGGGGTACATAAACAGACCAGTAGTTTGATTAGCTGGTAGTGTCTATAACCATCTAATAGTTGGAAGTAACCATGACTCCAATTTGATCAGCTACGTTGCAAGCTGATTCACTACATTCGTTGCTTGGCTATCCAATGGGTGCAATTAGCTCCCAACAATCCACTAGCCACTCAGTCTGGATGTGGTTACTGTGTAGACGGAAGTGGGTTCGCTATTCTCGTGTCAATGGATCTAATTTCCAGTGGAGTGGCAATGTCAGTAGTGCCTCACTAAGGTCACTATGAAGACAAAATCTGTGCACATTTTTAGTACGCCTTTGAGGTTGACGTAGCCATAAGTACAGAAGCATCATTGGTGTCTCCGGCAACAATGGTAGTGAAGGTAATGATGGTTGTGGATACTGGGTCGGCGAGGTTGCATCCCTGTCTGGATCAGAATCGTCACGAAAGAGGCGCCGAGTAGCGTTGTTGTTGCGCCTACTGCAGCGTCGTTGTCGCGGTGATTGGTAGTGCTGCTGCGAGGAGGATCTGTGGGTACTTTGCTAATAGCGTCGCCCAATCAGGACTGTTTGGCAAGAAGACAGTCTGGGAAACTAACTAGCCCAATTTCGCTATTAGTAGTAAATAGCCACTGAAACAAATTCTGCGTACTAATACGACGATGGAAAAAATGCCAGTTGGCATGTAAGGAAGTATGGTACGCTTGCTGATTGCAGCAAGACACAGGCCATGCAGTGGGATTGACCACTGGCCATGAAGCAGTCCAGACCATTCAGTTAATTGACCAGTATGAAAGGCGATTCCAGAGGGTCAATAGACAGCCATTCTCAACCTTGAGGCGTCGGACTAACGCTCCACATAGTATCGGGCTAGTCAGCTGCCTAGCTCGCATCATAGTCAACTCACGCATTGCAAAATCACTCTCTAGATGCTGCTCGAACACCAACTAGACAGAGAGAGACGTCACCTGTTGTTCAGAGCAAACCGTCTAATTTGTTGCACAAAGGCTTTCATTTCTGACGTGTGAACGGCGCTCGTTTGGACATTGTTTAAGCACGCAGACACAACACGTGAATGTCAGCAGTCGAGAAGTGAGACGCCTTTCTACCTCCCCATCGCTGTCACTAACGATGCAAGTTTTCCACATCCTCCAGGGCACCGTAGGCTTCCAATGTTCTTTACCCACATGCCCTTGACCGCTCACTCATTTGAAAATCCCACTAACTCCGCGTTACTAATTCGTTATAATTGTGGCACTTCACAAGGCCTCGCAAGGATCTGAGAAACAAAACTCACCACAACTAACAGATCCTGAGATGCTGATGTTGTCCATGTGAGAAAAAATTTGCAAGGCTGTATTCACACCCATCTGTTGTATCATTATACCAATTTGATCAATTCCTACCAGCTACACATTTTGTTAATCACCTTCCTCCTTTCCCCACTAACTGATGCCAAACCTTTAAACAACACTTCCGTGTGGCATCAGCATTGTGAAAAGGCGATGACAATACACGTAAGAAGCAAGGCTACAGCCGCAAATCACACGTTTCCAGTATAAATCACGAGACTGTTTCTTTGGCTGGTCCAGATCCTTCTCGAACAAGACCTCTTTAGCGACAGCCAGTGCGGTGACCATTGCGTCGCCTTCCACTGCAATATATCCTTCAGACAACGCGAATGCCACAGCCTCGCAGAATGGCAGCCCATTCTCCCGATCTCGTAGTGCCCCAAAAATTCCTACTAATTCATTTGCCTTCATAGTTACTCAGTTCTTTAAAATCAAAACATATGTTCTTAGTTACCATCTTCACCTGCTACTTAAATGACGCCTTAGTAGCATATGCTATCCCTAGATCGAACCGCACGATCCCGGATACAGGCCCAAGTAAGGTTTATAAAATTCGACATCATGTTAAAAATTGACTAATTGAAGCTGCTACAAGCCCAACAGACTCAAGACATAGCCTTTTCGTCAATTTGAGGCCCGCTGATAGCACGAATGGCAGAAATGTCAACCTCCATCCATAATGTGCACTCCCGTTTACCGCAGAAAGTCGGTCCACCTGGATAGCCACATTCATCTTCTGCGGAAGTCAGCCCTCACCTTGAGTAAAAATAAACATCTGCACACTGAGATTGTCGGGTAAGGTGACGAAGCGGCAGGAACGAAGCGCCGTTGTCCATTCACCAAACGGATCAGTGGTCGCAGTCAGTCAGTACCTCCTAGCACCGACCTTGGACATCGATGTCGATTTTCAGGTACATCCTCAAAGGTGTCTTCAACTTTTGCAATTCCATCTTGCCTTTGGCATGGACAGCAATCTCGTTCGTGTTTGTTGCCGCGTCCACTGAATTCGACAGGCAGAGAATCGTCTCTATTTGTTCTTTCTATTAAGCCTGTTGGGTAGAGAACGGAACATAGATTGTTGAACCCAAAGTACAACGAGGATTGCAATCAGAGCGGATGGTTGAATGGACCACTGGGTGAGATGGTTGTTGGAGCAGTTTCGTTGGATAGAATCAGGTAGAAGAGAGAAAAACGCAGTGATATTTGATCATGCGAGTAACATGCGAATGGATGGATGGATGGATGGATGGATGGATGGATGAGCCAGTGGAGGAATACATACTTTGTGAGCGATAGGAACGCTTTGTCAGTGCATGAAATCAGCCAAGATAAATGGGTTCAGATGCTGATATTTACTCTGGGCAAGAGCTGGCTTCCGCGGAAATTGATGGCGGCTAGACCTTTCTGCTCTCCGTATTGTCAGTGGATTTCAACCGGGCGAGGAAAATTGATGTTTCTTATTACGCCTTGAGTTTCTTTGATTCGTACAAGCTTTAATTGGTTGCCTTTCTGAAACGTCGCAACGAATTCGACATAACCTCTTCCTACTTAGCCATTTCAGGACTAGCAGCTTGAATACAGGTAGGCGGCATTCTCCATTACTAGTTGCATAAGCAACGAGGTGGCTTGGTGAGGATGAAGGACGCTGAGAGAAGGCCTGGCCACATCACTGCTTCGCTGTCGCCTCTATGGTAGGTGCTGCTGTAAGAAGGCAGAGATGCATGCACAGTTGCTGATTCGCTGATCAGAACGGCCAGATTTACCACCACCACAGCCACTTCGCCACATCGGCACATTCACCATGTATATGCTGGACTAAGTAGTTCTCAATGTTAGACGAGGAGCCTTTGGCGAACACGCTTCTCCATATGGAGCTGTCGTCATCTGTTTTCAAGGAAAAAAGGACTCGCTCTGCCTGCTCTCACTCTTCCGTTTTGAAAGGAAGAGAGTCCAGTCAGTCACACATTTCAATGCACCTGTTAGAGGACGAGAATAAACAAAAGACCACAATTTAGCTGCTTCATTTGCAAGCAGCGCAAGCCTTACTGCTTTACACTTAATGCATTTTGGTGACAACTCTCTAGCCACAGGTACTGTGGAGAATTTGGGTAAGGTTTCTCCTCAGGGGCCAAATACAGTCTTAGTAGTCCCTGCTTATTCTCGCTTATTAGCTGATAGTGACGTGACGTTAGAAAATGATGCGCTGGTGAACTGGCTGATCAAGACAACCGAGTGACGTGTGCAACAGACAGAGATAGCGGTGATACAGCAGAAACACTGTGCCTAGTCTCCTTCACTCTACCTTGTCCATCACGCCACCAAAGACGGAGACAGTCATTTGCATGCACACAATCCACGCGCTTTAAGGAAAGGATAGTCAAGTGGGGGGAGATGAACGCTCATTGTTCTTTACTCGCTTGGAGCGAGGACAGCTAGGGCATATTGCCGAAGCTGCGGGCATCCTCAAATTTGGTACAATTTTTCTTTTTTTTGGTCGAGAGGTTGCTTGTGCTTAAAGACCCTTTTGCAGACACCGTTTGCATCACCGTCTCCTCATTTACCAATCCTCTCATGTCGATGCACTCAATCCTTAGCTTATAGATTCAGTCCTTAGTTTCTGTGCGACACGGCATTTGGGTTCTAGCAATCGTCGCTACGAAAAGGCCAAATTCTCTTCATGTGTTTGAGTGGATATTCCTCCCAGCCTGACTCAACGCGGTCGGAGCTTAGTAGTGCTGGAACTTCCATCGCTATCGGATTTCATTTATGCCTTAAATGCTAAGGGCAATGCCGTACTCCACTTGCCATTACCTCTTCGACTTGACACATTAGTGGTCAACCCGTGACCTAACCTATGTCTTACCTCGAACAGCAAGCGCGATTCATTTGACGTGTTGGTCCGCACTCTGTGTCATCATTGCCAACCTCGACGTGAGGACATCACTGCAGACATTTGTATTTGCAATCGGTTGATACTGCAGCTCCCTCGTTGACTAGCGGACCAGTTTTCGTCATTTTGGCCGCAGGTACTACTATTATGTGCCACATCTCACTCACTGATAAGTTTGCGAACCACAAATGCTTACATCATTACCTTTTGTCCGATGTTGCTCAAGTGGTTAGCACAAATTAGGACCTGATATAACAAAAGGCTTTGCTTAAATCAAACTATTTTGCCATATTGCAAGGGAATTGGAATAAAGGAAAAGCCCTCTACCACTCCTTTTAACTCTGAGTTGGCATTTGGCCACCGAACCATTTGCTAATGTTGACAAATCGGAAACCATTTCGGTGCATCGGCACATTTGCACTACATGTGCTTGACAAAGTAGTCCTTCATGTTAGAAGAGAAGCTGCCTGCTCTAAATCCATTTGTTCGGGGAAAAAAAGCTCTAAAGTAAAGTGATGGAGGAATGGTCCATTGTGGTCGGATACCTATGGGTACGGGCATGAAGGCGTAAGCAAACAAGCAAATCCATCGAAATGTGTGACAGACTCGACCTTCACTCCCTTAGATAGGGTAGAGTGAGAACAGCCAACAAGCAGACTTCATCTGTACTGACGCAGCTTGATAGACCGATTATTGTCACACAAAAGAATCCGGACAGTTTTATTTATCCTTCAATGCCATTTTCACAGACATAGGACACATAAGTCAGGATGTTAACTTTAGGCAAACACTCAAAAGAAAAGTTGGTTACGCATTAGATCCGACCCAACATACTAAAACAATCATGCGGAATGAACGCATGCACCTAGGGCTTATGCTCCTTATGCGGCAAACAACCTCGAATCGTATTCGTTTCCTCTTGTTTCCCACTGTTTGTCCTAAGGCATCGCTTCTCCTGAGATAGCTTCGTGCCGGTACGAGGCAACGATCACCTTAAGCCCAGCCTTATCCCCCTTGCACACCGCTTTCTGTCTATACCCTGGTGACGCTATTCTCCACCTCACTTCAAAAGTTTGCTGGATTACCGCGATGACTGATGGGAGTAAGGTCTTCTACAAGAAATCCAATTTAGAAAATCGAGGCTACAGCATTGCCTAAGCACTGGTTGCAATCAGAGCCACCTTCGTCACACACTCGGGTGGAGCCAAATCAGACACACTTTCACATTTCTGCTGGATAATTTGTTTCCTTCACTGCCATAGTCACAGCTTCCTCGAATGCACCAGACCACTCGTTGAAACAGTCTTCATCAACGAATATGAAATGCGCACAATTTAAAGCATCGTCCCTTACTACTGCGAAGGACCCACTCAATTGCTTTGAACAACACCTAATCGCCACACTTCTTCTTTCAACGACTTTTGAAGAGAAGGAGACAGTCTTTCAAAAGTGGCCACCGATCCGCCTTCCCTAATGTCAACTTAGGCTTTCGCATCAGTAAATACATTTAGTAGTATTAAAATTCACACACTTTAATGCGTTTAACCCTTTCCACCAAGTAGTTCAACCGCAAATACTGACTACTGCTAGTGCTTTAAGGCTGCAAAATACATTTCCACCTTTTCCTCCAACACTTTCTACCTTTTCAGAATACACGGAAACTGACAACTTCAAAAACAACACCCAATCCCCATGCCGACACGAGGGACCACCACGAATCCACCCAACTGACACGCCACAGCGTACAAACCACATCCCATCCCAACCTCAGCCCCAACCCCAACCCCGATAGTAACTAGTCCAGATGAGGTCGGAAACCACCCCAGCTTCCTACCCCAGATACTCCCTACACGGTCCTTCCCATCCCCTCCTTTTCCATCCATTCTCACTCCTAAGGCCAAGTCGCAATAGTAGTAGGAGAAGCACGACAGTCGCCTTCGCCTCCTCCCAATAGTTCGCGCCCAACACATCCAACAGTGGAGACCTACCCACTTACTTACCTCCTCTAAGATGATGCACCACCATTCATCACCTTTACAGTCAACAACAAATTAACTTCCACCCTCCCACCGCAGAAACATTTCCGTACCTGCGGAAACAAAACATACCGCAGTTGCCACCATCGAACTCTGGCCCATAGCGCTTCCATTCGTTGTCGTTGTCGTCGTCGTAAGTGAACGTCTCCTTCACTCTTTCACACACCCACGGCAGAGCTCCCTAGCCTTTCCCCTCCTTCGCCGCCACCCACCCACTTAATCACCCAGCCACCCATGCCCGCGAAGACAAACATACGGAGGCATAATAGCAGTAGTAGACCCTGTCGTCCATGCCAACAGTCGCATCGCACAATCCAAACAAAGACGCTACCGCCGCCACCGCCACCGCGAATCACGCCAACATCTTGCATTGCCTACCATTCCACACACTCATCACATGTTACTTCACCATCACAACCACCAAGGTAAGTTTGTGGCATCTAAAAAGGAAAAAAACAAACAATGGAAAGACCAATGTGCGGGGGTCCAAAGCGCTGCAAAGCTAACATACACAAACATAACTACTAATAGGAGAAAAAGAAACAGGCACCTCAACAAGCAAACACTTAGGACTGCTACAAGGTACAGTCTGTGTAGTGATGCCCAAGTTTCCCACTAGCCACTCCTTCTTCCTCCGCTCCTAACCCTGCTGCGTCCACCACACTCAGAGACACCAACTCATGCCGTCAAAGCCGAGCAACCTACCATTAAGCCATCACTTAGGCCCTCTACACAACATGTTTCAAAGCAGGGATCATATCGACACAACAAACAACCCTCGTCCTGCATCCACTCCTCCGCCATCCATATGTGCGCCAACAACACGCATATCATAGTAATGGAAATAGCGCAGGTGAAGCAGGTAAAGGAGAACAGCACTTTCCCATCCAACATATGGACGCACATTGATTTCATCGCTGCCCACACGAAAAAGGACAACAACAACTCATTTAGCACAATCCAATCTTACCTGAGAAATGTGTAAAGTGATAACAAAGACGAGATTCGCACTCATTACTGCTGCAGCTTCTTCTTCTTCAGTGTCCATTCTAGCACGAAAACGAGCTAAATAATGCATAATAAAATTTATAAATATGGTTAACACTTCGTAGTGAGAAAGCAAACAAATTACAAATTGCCAAAACAATCTTAACTTATCACTCGAGGTGTCATACAGCGAAAAGTGTACGTGAGTAGGCATCGTAGTTGGGAAACAAAACGGCCTAACAGCCATAATATGAGACTTTTGCGTTCACTTTACCAAAGTTGCAAGTCCCTTTATCAAATTGGACCTCATTCATCAAAACTCATTCTTACTAAAGTAAGGAACCGCTTAAAAACAGTTAAATCAATCGCACTCAATCCAAAGAAGTGTTTTGCAGTAACAACATCAACGCGATCAGGCAGTGCAAATGGAAATCACAAAGTTATGAAAGCAACTGCGGCTGTTTCTGAAAAGGTTGGTCTAACAAATAAACTGGTAAAGGCAAAAGCATACATCGACACACTCGTAAAATTGGTGCTTATTTTCAAGAAAGCACCAAGCACGTAATTTCCAAGCACTTCGTAGGGTTTTAGCACCTCTCCACAAAATCACGCCCCAATGCTCAAATTCAAACGTCAGTAAAAACAAATAACCTCACAAACCGCAAAAACAGTCGAAATTTATATCTATACAGGAAAGAATGCACGTGAGAAGACCTTGCAGATAAAAAGAAACCGTCAGCAGCCACATTAAGAGGCATTTGCGTCTACTCTAACAAGTATGTGTATAAAGGAAACAAATCGACATTTAAAGTACCTCACAACAACTAGCTAACTAAAAATAATAAAAAAATGCTTGATACTTACTGGCTTCCCAACTTTTGGCAGCAGATGAAGGCGCATTAACTCAGAAAATCTATCCCCGAAAACACGTGCAAACTACGCAAGCCGCGCACAAATCTGGCTAATCAGTTCAAAGTTCGTCCGATGAAACAAATAAGCTTTAAATTTTTATGTATTTTTGATGGAACCATAATTACGACGAATACCAACAGTTTCGACTTTTGGTATAATTTGGGCAGCAAGCATACGAATGACAGTTTACAAAGTGCACAAAATGAGAACACTGTTAATATTTACATGTTAGTAATATAAATGCATAATAGTGATATTGCGAGGTCCGTCAGCAAATCGTAAAAGCAGTTCAAAAACAATGAGTAACGTCATTTCGTCAACTGGTTGTTCACTTCAATTTACTTTTAGCATGTGTTTTGTAGCAAAGCTCATATTCAAAATAAATAGACGCGTTGCTCAATTGGAGCAATAAACTGACCTTACTCACATTGACTTGCAAGTGTCGATCATCTTCACAAAAGATGAGCACTTGTACCATATCCCGCCTAACATCTTGTTGGCTGGTGGGGTGTAAGCTACGTTTTCAGATGACAATTTTTCGGTTGCGATGCCTGCACATCTCACTATACGTAGACGCAGTGGTACAGTGGTCAACTTCGTAATTACTTCCTGATTTGAGCATCAATCACATTGGCAGTTGTTCCATTCAGTAGAGTGCCACCTGACCTTCTACCTCTTGTGGTAGCTGTCATGACATGACTGCTAATTGTCTAAACTTACCTGATCTGCCAGTAACCAGAATGCAATTGTGAAAACAGGTTCGATTCTACTGGGATAGTTGATCATGATAGAGGTAAAAGCGCTCGACAATTTAACAGGATTACTTTTTGATTCCCTCTGTCAGGAGACACGAAAGCTACCCTACCCCATCTCCACGGTTCCTCAATTCACAATTCTCGCTTCTGTGCAGCTCACAACTTCACTACTCCCCACTTCTTCCTCTCGCCTACACCTTCACAAATCCAAGTCTTCATCCCTCCCTCCTTCCTTCCTTCCTTTCTTTCTTCCTTCCGCCCTTCCTTCCATCCTTCCCTCCATCCATCTACCTATCTGTCTAATTTGATCGCGCGTCACACATCCCTCAACACCGAGCACCTATGAGCATACACATCTCCATTAATACTTCTTCTTCTTCTCCGTCTTAGAGGGGGAAGGAGGCTCTTCAGATTCTCCACTCTCCTCCCACAGCCAACTAACAACGACTCTTCATGATCGCAGCCCAAACGCATACAACACATACACAAACACAGTACGAAACACAAGCACTGCAGCATACTTACAACCTATCACATGCAGCCACTACCCACGCGCAACATAATCAAATCACCAAACCAGTCAGTTCTCTCCTCCAAATAATAATGACAAGGAAAATTAGTTGTCCTTCATCACCTTTATTAATTTCAACGCAAACAATCGTATCGCTAGGCAGCACATCCAATGCCCATGTGGCCTAAGTAAGAACATAGAGAACGATCAATCATGTTAGTCTTGCGGCAAATCAAAGTCATCATGCACGTAGTAGACACTGAAGGAGCCGAGGAGGACTTCCCCCTGAGCATTCTCTTCTGCGTGTACAGCTACATGCAGATGAGCGAAGCTCGTCGGAGCTGTCTGTGTGCAGTGGCGAGTGTTCAATCTGCTGGTAAGCGTTGTGCGATTGAGCAGCGTCAGCGTTACTGTGTGTTTCAGAGGGGGGCGAGCTAGTCGTGATAGAGGAGGCGGAGCCAGCGCAGCCAACGCAGCCATTGCAGCCGTCGGAGTCAACGGAGCTGGAGGAGGTCGCGGAGGAGGAGGAGACGCTAATGCCATCATCGCCGTCTCAAGCATCGCTGGCCTCAACCACCCTGTCCCAGTCCTCGTTTCTCATGTCTACTCCCTCCACGCATTCATTTTATGCTTTCATTCATTCATTGATGAGACTCACTCTCGAACCAATTCGGTGTGGTGAACCACTTCTTCCCTTCACGCAGGCTAACAGGTGAACTACGAAGTGGAGGACTTGCTCATTCCTCACCAGGACCGTGAGGGGCAGGCGCAGGCGCAGGCGCAGGGAGAAGGGTCAGCTATGTCACCCACCACCAGTGGCACGCCCACCTCCCACTACCTCAGCGCCTCCTCACCCAACCACGTGGTTGGTGTCTCTTGGGGAGGTGGCGACAATGATGCGGTGCAGCCAATGAGAGTGCCAATTACACATGGATCGTCATCACCGCTCGTCCGTCTCGAGGGTAGGCAGGAGTCGGCGGCGGCCAAAACTCCCCCGCCAATCCTCTCATCCACTCACGAAACCGTTAGTCCAGACAGCACGACGGGTGAGTGAACACCACCTACCAACCCTGCAGTTGAAAAGTAACCGTCAACAGCCACATTAACAAGTATTTGCGTCTACTCTAACAGATATGTGTATAAAGGGAACAAGTCGACATTTAAACTACCTCACAGCAACTGACTAACTAAAAGTAATCAAAAGATACTCAATACTTACCAAGCTCCCAACTTTTGGCAGCGGATAAAGGCGCATTATTATACAAAATTTACCCCTAAAAGCGCGCACCACTTTCGCAAGCCGTGCACAAATCTGGCTAATCAGTTCAAAGTTCGTCCGGTAAAACAAACAAACTTTGAATTTCTATGTATTTTTGATGGAATCATAATTACGACAAATACCAACATTTTCGACTTTTGCGTATAATTTGAGTAGCGAACGTACTAATGGCAATTTACAAAGCGCGCTAAATGAGAAATTGTTAATATTTGTATATCAGTAATGTAAATGCATAATAGTGATGCTGTAAGGTTTGCCAACAAGTCGTAAAAGTGGTTTAAACGACAGTGAGGAATGTCATTTTGTCAATTAGTCGTGCACGTCTATTTACTTCAAGCATGTGTTTTGTAGCAAAGTTCATATTCAAAACAAATAGACGCGTTGCTCAATTGGAGCAATGGACTGACCTTACCTACATTGACTTGTAAGTGTCGATCACCTTCACAAAAGATGAGCACTTGTACCATATCCCGCCTAACATCTTGTTGGTTGGTGGGGTGTAAGCTGCGTTTTCAGATGGCAGCAAACATGACGTCGGCCTTTGGCGATGAGGAGCGTCCATCTTCCCACTCTCCCATGGCTTGGACGCTGTGTTGGTGGCGCTAATAAGGCACCATCTGTTTCAATCAAGCATGTAAAAAAGCATTGCATTTACGGGTCACTGAACCCGAAACGATAACGGCAACAGCAGCAACTACAGCATCAACGGCGACAGCAAGAAGAAAAAGAGCGCAGCACGCGTCGGATGTTGTTACGAAGGCGTCTTCTCCACTGCAAATGCAAAAGGCGTATTGAGGGAGAAAAAGGGTGGGTGAGGTAGGGGAGAGAAGGGAGGGAAGAGGGGAGAGTGTGGAGGAATTGCAGTCGCGTGTGCTACGCACATGTATGTGTCATCAAAATCGCACGAGATAATGAGGCAAGAATAAAGTAGATAGCAGCATCAACAGCAGAAGCAGTCGTAGTGGTAGTATTAGTAGTGGTGGTAGTAGTAGTATAGGTAGGAGAAGGCGCACTTACTGAAAGGCGAAGGGACTGTTGACGAGCCTCCGATTCAACTGTCAAATGATAGAAAAATCGATGATGATGACGACGCTGACGACGATGGACGATGGATGATGGATGGGTAGGTGGAGAGTAGAGAGAGGTGGGTGGTAGGTGGTATTCACTCACCCGACGTGCTGTCTGGACTAACGATTTCGTGAGTGGATGAGCGGATTGGTGGGGGAGTGTTGGCCTCCACCGACTCCTGCCTACCCTCGAGACGGACGAGCGATGATGACGATCCATGCGCAATTGGCACTCTCATTGGCTGCACCGCATCATTGTCGCCACCTCCCCACGAGGCACCAACCACGTGGTTGGGTGAGGAGGCGCTGAGGTAGTGGGAGGTGGGCGTGCCACTGGTGGTGGGTGACATAGCTGACCCTTCTCCCTGCGCCTGCCCCTCACGGTCCTGGTGAGGAATGAGCAAGTCCTCCACTTCGTAGTTCACCTCTAAGCCTACGTGAAGGGAATGGGAAAGAAGGTGGAGGAGGAGGAGAAGTAGACGGCGAAGTGGTTCACCACACCGAATTGGTTCAAGAGTGAGTCTCATCAATGAATGGATGAATGAATGCATAAAATGAATGCATGGATGCCTGAAAGAAATGGGAGACACAGAATGAGGGAAGGGGTAGGCAGTATGAAAGCGTGGAGGGAGTAGACATGAGAAACGAAGGATGAGATAGACCATGTTCAAGCAACGTACTGGAGGATATAGAGGACTGAGATGGGGAGGACTGGGACAGGATGGGTGAGGCCAGCGATGCTTGAGACGGCGATGATGGCATTAGCATCTCCTCCTCCTCCTCCTCCTGCTCCTCCGCGAGCTCCTCCGGCTCCGTTGACTCCGACGGCTGCGTTGGCTGTGCTGGCTCCGCCTCCTCAATCACGACCAGCTCGCCCTCCTCTGAAACACACAGTGTTATTAGTGATGCTGACGCCACTCAATCGCACACTTACCAGCAGATTGAACACTCGGAGCTGCACACAGACATCTCCGACGAGCTTCGCTCATCTGCATGTACCTGTACACGCAGAAGAGGATGCTCAGGAGGAAGTCTTCCTCGGCTCTCGCAATATCAACTACGTAATTGCTCATTTTCTATTAACAGAAGACTGGCATGAAGTGGCTGCAGCGAACCTACCTCAGCGTGTGTACGTGATAGTGCAAGTGACATTCAAATGCGACATGTCGATTGGTTGGTTGTTTGATTGATTGATTAATTGATTTATTGCCGACAGACAGCGAGACATGCAGGTTGGTAGGTAGGCAGACAAAAGACAGCAGACAGACAGGTAAACAGACAAACAGGAGGAAGGGCGGGCAGGTTTAGATGCAAACGCATGAGTAGTTGGTAGATAGCCACTTGTGCCTCCATGTCGAGAGTCGTCCATTTTCAGTGGATATGCGACAGTGTTGAGAATGACAACACCACCTTCAATTTGACCTCCTGCCTCCATATGGGCCTATGTGAAATGAAAAGGGAAGTGAGCATAGAGTTAGGCAGGGCATGAGTGATCTGCAAACAACGCAATGTAGTGTAGGGCACACTTGTCACAACTCAACTGCTCCACCAACTCACGACAGGTGTACGCGCGTAATTAAACTCATCTGCTGTGAGCTACATTGTGGTGGGGAGATGGTGTCCTCTGCAAAACGCCATTCACTTTGCTTGGTAGGTTCAAACTCTTGCCATGCCAGTCGTCCACATGCTCACTGGCTCCTACTTACGACTGCAAGTCATGCATTATTCAGTGTGCATCTCCATGCCTGTCTACACACTTCGGCGATGCTGTTGCCTCTCAGTTCAATTCACCAGCAGTAGTGTACCCGATGCCTTCTAACCAGTGACTCATTTACTCCACGGACACACTGACCTCATTATGCTGCAAGGGAAGGAAACCTGAATGAGACCATCACCTTTACCCCTACACGACGCCTTGGATGCCTGACAATTCGTTTTGCATCATAAGGCCATGCATTAATGCCACAACTCCCCGTGCCACACTGAGCTTTAGTAATGCCGAATGTAGTGCTGCAGTTGAAGGCGTGAATGTTGACAATTTCGAACAAATTCAAGCTGTTTATTAGGTGAGAATATGAGCAGCCTTAATTCTTTCTGATGTTAGCTTAATTGTATGCTGCATTCGTCACTGTGCATAACCTTGTTCGTTGTGTGCAGAATTGTCGCTACTGATGCAGTACTATGGCTGGGGTGTTGTTTAAGTTGATGTTATGAAAGGTAATCGTGCACTTGTTCATACGGATGCGAAACTACTGCTGTTGACAAGGTCGGCGATTTTGAACCCATTGCATTGTGTTTTGCTTCGTTACGGCAATGGTGGCGGGGAGATAGGGTGTCTGGTTTTCTGCAAGAATTTGTATGGATGGCTTCCACACATGTGGAGCTTCTTCTTCATGACCTCGCTTTTATGGCTTTGGTCTGACGAGCACTGCAATCATGTCGTGCAATCCCACTGCAAGAGCAATGAGTCTGTCTTGTCAGTGTCTGGATTGGTCAAAGGGTGGCGCATTGACGACTGTCTAGAAAGATTATCGTAGCAATGGAGGTGAACTGTCTTCGTCGCCACTTCCATCGGCGGTGACCTGTTGTCTGCTTTGCCGATGTCTGCATGTATGTTGGATGGCTATTTCAAATCGTATCCCATCTGTTCTATGCCTACTTCTTTCTTCATATTCTTTACCTCTTTACCCTATTTCTTGCTTTCCTTATTCTTCTCTCTCTTTCTCGTGCATTGTTGGCACCACATTACTAAGTCACTGACGTAGTATTTGCGGTGAATGTTTTTGTAGACGTATTTGGCGACTGTTTGGTGTGAGGGGGAGCGGAGGAGGAGGAGGAGAAGGAGGAGGAAGGCGGCTGCGAGAAGACTTGTGCTACGACGTGCCACTCTGATGGCAGGATTGTGCGGTTGGTACAACTTACGTATCATCATTCTATGTTCGCTCCGAAGAAGAGGAGGAAGGGGAAAGGAAGACGGGGAGATGCGATGAATGGCAAAGTTTGTTTCAAAGCTGCAACATCGTTAGCGTGGGCAGGATGTAAAGTGGGTGATTATTTCTCCTATCGCTTTGTCCCTCCTGATTCGAGGGTAGTGATGATATTTTCCTGTTTGTATTTCTACTCTGCGTAGAGTTCGAGTGTGGAAGACGAAATGGGTGGGGCCAGGTCAGCGTTGGTGCCGACAGTGATGGTGGTCGTAGTGTCGCCATCTAGTCCTGCTAGTTGGGTGCACACCTCATAGTGCGAAGCCTTGGTACTCCTTCATTCCACACCGTTGACGTCGGACGTAGGCACGGAGACCTGAAGAAAGTGGAGAAATGTAATGCAGACGACGTGCCGCAATAGTTGGTGGGCACCAAGAACTACGTGTGTTCCTCCTTCTTAGGAAGGTGGGAAGGAGGTGAGTGAGGAGGAGCAGGCGGAGGAAAAGAAGAAGATGGTGGTGGTGGTGGCAGGAGGGAGTGGGCATGGGAGAGGTGGAATAAGATAGGCAATGTGCATTCAACATACTGGCGGATATGGACGACTGAGGTGGGGAGTACTGCGGCAAGGTGAGTGAGGCCAGCGATGGTTGAGACGGTGACGATGGTAGTGGTACTGTCCCCAACTGCTTATTCGCATCCTGCTGGCCCTCCTCTAAAATACGCATTGCTGGTGGTGACGCCTAGGATGCTAAAGTGGACACTTGGCTAGCAGCAGTGTGAAGACTTGGCGCCGCACACGGGCAGCATCATCGACGGGCGGCATTGACTGGCTCGGCTCATCTGCAAGTGCGTATGCACACATGCAGAAGAGGATGCTCATGAGGAAGTCCTACTCGGCTCCTTCAATGTCTACCACAAGCATGATGACTTTGAATCGCCGCAAGACTAACACGATTGAAAATTCTCTCTGTTCTTGCTTAGACCACATGGGCATGGGATGTGCTGCCTAGCGATACGATTGTTTGCGTTGAAATTAATAAAGTCGATGAAGGACAACTAATTTTCCTTGTAGTTATTATTTGGAGGAGAGAACTGACTGGTTGGGTGATTTGTTTGTGTTGCGCGTGGGTAGTGGCTGTGTGATAGGTTGTAAGTATGCTGCAGTGCTTGTGTTTCGTACTGTGTTTGTGTATGTGTTGTATGCTTTTGGGCTGCGATCATGAAGAGTCGTTGTTAGTTGGCTGTGGGAGGAGGGTGGAGAATCTGAAGAGCCTCTTTCCTCTTCTAAGACAAAGAGGAAGTATTAATGCAAATGTGTATGCTCATAGGATGCGACGGTGTTGAGGGATGCGTGACGCGCAATCAAATTAGATAGATAGATGGATGGAGGGAAGAAAGGAAGGAAGGAAGGAAGGAAGGAAGGAAGGAAGGAAGGAAGGAAGGAAGGAAGGAAGGAAGGAAGGAAGGAAGGAAGGAAGGAAGGAAGGAAGGAAGGAAGGAAGGAAGGAAGGAAGGAAGGAAGGAAGGAAGGAGGAGACAGGGGTGGCATGGGAGGTGGGGTTGATGGCCCCCCAATTCCTTCGGTCTCGTAAGTGTGACACATCTGACATGGTGCCTTAAACTGCACTTGAAATGGAATGTGGAATTAGTCTTGATTCCGATTAAGTCTATTCCATTTAATACCTTTAACACAATGGCACACTTGAGGGGTAATTAAACTCGTAATTGAATGCATTGAATCCCAGTACTTGATTGAATGATGGTGATGATGATCGCCGGTAGATAGACTGCGTGACATGAAAGATCCGCAGAGAAGTTTGCCCCACTACCACCTGACTACTCTTAGCAGCACTCCAAATGCACGCATTCCTGTTCCCTTCATCAGCAAATTAATAATCCATTCTGCATCCACCATTCCAAACTCATGGCAATTCACATCTCTTGCTTAACGCTCTCATGGTCAGGATCGAAAGTGCTCACCAGAATGGATCTTCCTGAGTCCACATTCATTACATCTTAAGATTCTCAGGTTAAGCTGACTTAGGTATTGTCACCAAGTATGATGGCTTTTGTGAGACTGCTGAATCTTGTCTGTCACAGGAAATCATCAACTCACGTGTAAGAACTCTCGGTTGACGAACGGAGGTCGCCAGTTCAATCATGGAAGACCAACTGCTGACCGAAAGTGTCCACAACAATCTCCGAAGATGCGTAGGAATTGAGATTGGTTATAAAGCATAATTGACGCAGTTAAAATCAGCGCTCTGAGATAGTATCAACCGCAAAGACGGAGCAGGCTTACCGCAACGAGAATCGTCTCTGAGGCATGTCACTGCATAACTGGAATGAGTAGAACCTTGATTACAAGTTCATTATAACATGCATACATGAGAGTTTTTCCAGAATTTCAGACAGCAGTCCTCCATAGCCTAGAATCTTAGTGGTCTTATGTGACCACCTGACACTCCTTTTCTAATCACTCGAGCTGCTATGCAACAAATCAAAAATGACTATTCTTATGACAGGTCTATCCTGCAATTGTACCATTGGCTACCACTCATCCAATCAGAGATTCGAGAAGTCTTTTCAGGGTCAACAAGAAATATGGCCATTTAAAAGAAATGGAACATAAAATTAGACTTCTCCCCACAAAAATCCGGCATTTACTTACAGCTATGTAGGCTGGTTTGTGGACATAAAAGTACTTCCTGGAACTCCTCACTTTCCATTGGCCATTGACCAGCGAATCAGATGGCGTTTAGCCGAGGAGAGATTTACGGTCGCCTTTGGGGATACCTGGATCGGCATTTTGGGGTCTGCATGAAATCATCCTAGTTCTAATCTCACAACAAACACCCAATATCATTGTTGTAAGTCGACAGAGCAACCTAATTCATGGTAAATGAGGTCTGGGTGCGATTTTGTATCAAGTACTAAGTTAACTTACGCTGCGAAGGATTGTCCTGAACACCGCCTTTTCAATGTCGAAACAAAAGCTAATTTTGACAAGCGCAAAGCCACCTAAATAAACATTTTGCTATTCTTTTACGATTTTTAATAAGACTTTATCTGACGTCACCCAAGCTAGCTTCTTTTGAGCAAAAAACGTAGTCCTCATGAGTTTTCCTCTGCCCCGTAGAGGTACATATACGATTGCGTAAATAAAACGCTAGAGTCAATGACAAGTCATTGCATTTTCACTTGTGAAGGTCTTAGTACTCCTCTGAATGTAAAAATTGAAGCACTTTGCAAAGTCCATTTTTATATAAAGTCGGGACTCAACGTGCGCCATATAAAGGGCATCGAGTTGAGCGAGGGATTTAGCGATCCTGTTGCGGCAAAGCTTACTCCCAAAATCCTTAGGAGATAATGGGAATTAGTTGAATAAGTAAAAGGAGGAAACAGCAAGTGGGTGTGGATGTAGTCCCTCTATTACCTTAGCAAGGAGCACATCAGCATTTCAGGATCTGTCGGTTGTTGCAGGTGGTGCGCAGTTACGAAGGAAATTGAAGAGGACACGAGCAATCCACTCGACTCCCACCATTACAACTTCAAGTGGTTGTGGTTTGACACCGAAGACATTTGCGTGAGTTGTGGTGGGGCTCTACCACTTAAGTGAATGGAGCTACACAATCTAGCGTGTATAGGTGCATCCGAAGGGCTCATGTGAAGAATTGGGAGAAAAGGGCTCCAAGTAATCCGACTTTATTAGTTAGAGATGTCGACGATGTTTCTGTGATTGGGCTACGCCAACGTCAAAGTCTTACGAAACCATGCACACAGATATTGTCCCCATAGTGGCTTTGGCGAGACACCGGGAATGAGATCCACTGCCATGGGAGGAGCGCACCTACTTCCGCCTACAAAGGAATCGTACCCAGGCGGATGAGTGACTAGTGGATTGTTGGCAGCCACACAGTCAAGCCCAACTATTGCATCGTAGTGAACGCTACCAACCATTAGAAGTGATGGTTTGTCTATGCACCACAGAGAACGTAGGTAGTGTGGAATAGCTGCTAACTGCCTACAGTACCAAGGGATGAGCCCCATCAGAGCTGATGGTCAGGCGGATGGTTCGACTGCTCAGTCACTCAACAGCTTGCGCAACGACGAGAACCAGACTGTTACAGTGTACAAAGAATGAGAAAAGTCAAACAGAAGGTGTATTACTAAGGTGAGTGGGAAAATGAGGGAGCAGACGAGAAGACGATGTGTAGGTTTGCATGCAGTAGCAGAAACTGGAGAAGGAGGTCGAGCAGGGTGTGTCGTTTCGTGTTCGTAAGCTTGCAAGTGTAGAGCTGCTAAGTCGCCGAGGTGCATTAACCTGAAATTTGTGGGCTTTACATGATCCGCTGCTCAACAGCTACAAACTCGTTGTTTTAGCCTTCATGTCATGCCAGCTATCACAAGGAGGTAAAGGGCGTAGTGACACCCCACTGAATGGAACGACTGTCGATGTGATTGATGTCCAAATCAGGTGATAATTCCAAAGTTAGCAACTGTGCCACTACGTCCACGTACACCAGGATGTACATACATAGCAATTAAGAAGTGCCAACTCAAAATGTAGCAGAGCAGTTTGTTAAAATGTGTATCTTTCGTAAAGGTAATGGACACATGATCAAGGTTAGCATTATGAGTGTCGACTTCAGTTAGGAGGTCATGGGTCTTCTTCCCCTTTCTTCCACATACGTTCTTTGGAGACATCAAAGGGAGTTGTCAGTGTAACAGCATCCACGCCCAATATATCGTAATTCGCCAATCACATGAGCAGCTTTACCTCCTTTTCTGTAATTGAAGAGCTTTGCACTTCCCAATTTGAGCGATACATTTGGCCTTATCACTTAGGCCTACCTTCGAAGGATGGTTGCATTCCTCGAGTCCGGTGTCAACTGTAAGTGCGCCCATTTCGCTAATAAATCTACTGCCTTATAGTTAGGACAAGAAAGGAGTGTGAGGTGGGGAATCGTTGGATTCGCTGGAACCCTTGCCAACTGTAAGTGTGATCATTTCGCTAATAAATCTGCTGCCTTGTAGATGTGACAAGGAGGGAAGGCGAGGTGGAGAAGCACCACCGGCGCTCAGTTGGAGTTGAGGCGAGACCCTGTGGACACCACCAACGAAAGCTGCCATCGGCCTCAGTGGACCGGGAGACGACCAGTTTCGCAATATCTCCGCTTCGTACCACCGCAACCCAACGATGAGGTCGCTCTTTTTTCCCTGCGCGTGGCGTTGTTGAACAATTACAGTCCAGTGACCAACAATTGCATCAGTCAAAGGTGATACAGACAAGACACTTGTAGTGCAACAGCAGCAAAGCATGGGCTTTGCACACATTACTGCTTCTTCTACTGTATTCCTTCCAATTCGTTCAGCATTTGAGTCCGCATTTGAGCACTTTCTGCAGTTGCAATAATAAATACACCCACTCCATCCACCTACACCACTGAACTAGTCGTAGCAAGGTCCATCGCCACACAAGGAAGCGCTGAGTCGACAGAAATGTCAATCAAACGAACGCGCGGCAATCACCCTGGCAAGCAGCACCAGCTGTGCTCATGGAGACGACAAGTAAAAACGAGGGCCATGATTTGGATACGAAGCATATCACATTAGAAACGCATCTCACTCAATTCCTCCGATTGCAGTAAATTTTACAAAGTTATATCAGTAGATTAGCAACATCAAATGAGACAACGCACAATTTAAGCACAAATATTTTAATGTTCGGTTTACAAATTTAACTGAGAATATTATGTGCATGCTTAGGATTGTAGTTGTAGTGCCCCGAGGCTCCTTCGAAGGCAAAAGAAGGCAGAATGCTAGTGTAGAACATATATATATATATATATATATATACATATATTCAACGGACAGAGAGAAATAGGCCACTGCCATGGCCCGGAGGCTAGCCCACGCGGGTAGGGAAGTACGGCCATCTCTGTTACCTTGACCGAGACCGGTAGTTCCAACAAACAAAGTACTACAGTCGTGGCTAATGTAAAGAGGTACCAGCATACATGAGTTGCTCTGTTACAAAATTTGCATTGCCATCTTGCATGGACTCAATGAAGCAAACTCGAATCCCGACTACTCACAGCGCGCTGAAATGCATTTCGTGCAAATGACTTCGTCAGACTTGTTTGCATTCGTTATTAGGCCGTAGCAGATGTGTTGCAGTGTAGGAGGGACTACTCTTGCCGATCGTTGCGTACGAGAGGTAGTGCGTTATGGTCATCGCTGTGCTGCGGCACACTATCCCACCCAAACCGACCATACATCACTAAAGACTTGACTTTTGCACCTAATAATGGAGCATTAACTTGAAAGAAAAATGATGCGATGAAAGAAATGTGCATGTAAGACTGGGGAGTCAGCCACACCTCTGCGTATGTGAGCATTTGGTGATTGGCCAACCACACTAGTTCATCCTGTCGCTGGTGTTGTTTCGACGCCTCCATGCGAAGTGTGCAGCATTGGAATGGCAGGGCAGACGATGTTGAAGCAGAGAGGCGAGGAGAGACGTGAGCAGAGAAGAGCACTTCGGGCGTGCGTATGTCCATCATATATTTCCATTGCGGAAAGTATATTGCATAGTCGATAGCTGAATTACTGGCTGCCTTCTTTACTCATGACTCACTAAAATTGGCATTGCTGACCAACATTTGAATAATGCCTTGTAGTTGAAGTGGTGGCATCTCGCCCACCCACTCATAAACCCGAGCAACCAGTGCTTTTCTAATTATCTTTCATCCAATTCTGCCCACATAGAAAGCGAAAAAAGGCATTGTCATGACAAATCTGTGTTAGAACGATACGATCATGCTATGGGGTGTGGGGAGGAGGGATAGGGAGAGAAGAAAAAGAAACAAGGCAAAGGATCCCTAACAACTTAAACAGCAGAAGATGCGCCATCTCCCTGCGCGTCCTCTTCTTACTCCGGGTTGGTGTTTTGGCCCTAAAAGATTAAGTGAAAAAGAGAAGGGTGAGGATGAGAAATGAGGAGGAGGAGGAGAGCGTATGAGTACGGAGAGCTTACGGGGGTGCTGAGCATTCCACTCCCGCCACCAGCGCTCAGCTAAAAGATGGAACAAGACCATATCGACGTGGATAATGCCTGTAAATTAAGTGGTTTAAAGTGGAAATAGCGCTAATGCTACTGCTAGCTGCCCAAATAATGAGAGCAAGTCAGCTGAAAGACGTATGCTGAGTCTGCACGTAATTATGGACCAAGTGATTGAGCAGAGTAGCATGAAGTATGTCTTGATCCAGAGCCGCTATGTAACTCCTACAAAGTGATTTGATCAGTATACGGAGGCTGAGAAGGAGGGAAAGAAGGGAGCGAGACGTACTTGGGTCGGTGCCTGGATACACGGCCCCAGTGGCCGGTGCAACCTCCTCGTCACGAAGGGAAGAGATTGCAAAGCTGGTTGTCTCCCGGTCCACTGAGGCCGGTGGCAATCTTCGGTGGTGGCGCCCATAGGGTCTTGCCTCAACACCAACTGAGCGCCGGTGGCGCTCCCCCGCCCCACCTTCCTTCCTTGTCACATCTACAAGGCAGCAGATTTATTAGCGAAATGGAGACACATACAGTCGACAAGGGTTCCGGCGAATCCAACGATTCCCCACATGTAAAACCATGTGAGTAGGTTCAGTGCACTGCTGCTCAAATTGAGCAGTGCGATGCTCACATACGCGAGCAGGAATACGGCGTAGAACACTCCTTCTTTCGACAACATCGCGAGTGAATCACGGAAATATGAAACTGGCGACGATGCGCTTGACAGCACATCGATCGTTGGATCGAAGATGAAAATTTGAAATGCACGTGACAGCGTGCAATGAGTGAAGCAGACTGGTCGTAAATGACAGAGAAATGTGAGGCTTTGCGGACGATCTGGACCAAGAGAGTTTTGACGCTTAAATAGCTGTAGTTAATGTAGACAGATTGAGGCAAACTAAGTGACATGTTGTTAGGCTTCGAGGGTGGTTTAGACAATACGAAAGCTAAAAGCAGAATTGAGGGGTCTTCATGGATCATGTCCGGTGGTAATGCAATAAGAGGAGTGAAGGAACAAAAAGTCAGCGATAAAGTATGAGATGATGCAGTCATCGGTAAAAGGTGTTCCGGCAACCCATTTTCTTCTCTTTGTTGAATATATGCATTCTACCCTGATATTTTGCCTTCGTTCGCCTTCAAGGGAGCCTTCGAACCCCACAATAGGGAGCTGACTCGGAAGTGGGATTATGAGGCAGAGGGGAAAAAGGAAAAGAAGGGGAAGGAGGAGAAGGAGGAGGGACCGCAAGGACAAACTCACAAGAGTGTAAGTTTATGGATGCGATTCTTAGCCCTAACATTATCTGTGGCTCAGTAAACATGTCTCATGCACTCTTAGCCTTCTCATGTCCCCTGACGGAGGGAATCAAACAGTTTAGATCAATTCACACAAAAAGTAATCCTGCTAAATTGTCATAATCAACTATCTTAGCAAAATCGAACTAGTTTTCACAATTGCATTTGGGTTATTGGCAGATCAGGTAGGTTCAGACAATTACAAGTCATGTCATGACAGCTACCACACGAGGTAGAAGGTCAGGTAGCACTCCACTGAATGGAACAACTGCCAATGCGACTGATGCTCGAATGAGGAAGCAATTACGAAGTTGATGCCTGAATCAGGAAGTAATTAAGAAGTTGGCTACTGTGCCACCGCGTCTACGTGTAGTGAGATGCGCAGGCATCGCAACCGCAAATTGCCAACTCAAAACGCAGCTTACACCCCACCAGCCAAGAAGACGTTCAACGGAATTTCGTAGAAATGCGTATCTTTTGTAAAGGTGATTGACACATGCAAGACTATGTAAGTAGGGTCAGTCCATTGCCCCATTTGAGCAACCCGTCTATTCGCTTTGAATGTGAACTTTGCTTCAAAACACATGCTTGAAGCAAATTGAAGTGTACAGCTACTTGACAAAACGACCTTGCTCGCTGTAGTTTGAACCACTTTCACGACTTGTTGGCAAACCTAATAGTATCACTATTATGCATTTATATTACTGATATACAAATATTAACAACTTTCTCGTATTGCTCACTTTGTAAATTGGAATTGGTGTGTTTGCTACTTGACTTATGCGCGAATTCGAAACTTTAAGTAATTGTCGTAATTGTAATCCAATCGTAAATACATAAATATTTAAAATTCGTTTGTTTTACCGGACGAACTACGAACTGATTGATCGGATTTGTGCGCGACTTGCGTAAGTGGTGCGCGTTTTTGGGGAAAATTTTTGTGGAATAACGCGCCTTTATTCGCTGCCAAAAGTTGGGAGCTCGGTAAGTATTGAGTACCTTTTGAGTAGTTTTAGTTAGTCAGTTGTTGTGAGGTACTTTAAATGTCGATTTTCTTCTTTTATGCACATACTTGTTGGGGTGGAAGGAAATGCCTCTTAATGTGAATGTTGACGGCTACTTTTCAAGTGCAAGGTCTCCTCATGTGCATTTTTCGGTGTGTAGAGATAAATTGCGACTGTTGCAGCAGATTGTGATGTTGTTTGTTTTTTAATGACGTTTGAATTTGAGTGATGAGGCATAATTTTTGGAGAGGTGCTAAAACCTTACGAAGTGCTTGGCAATTACTTACTTGTTGGTTTCTTGCGATTAATCACCCACTTTATGAATGTGTGTAGGTGTATGCTTTTGCTTTATTTGTCAGTTTATTTGTTAGACCAACCGTTTCAGGAATAGCTGCAGTTGCTGTCATAACTTTTTGTTTTTCATTTGCATTGCCTAATCACGTTGATTTTTTTACTGCAAAACACTTCTTTGGATTGTGGTAAATGAGTTGTTGCTGTCCCTTTTTGTGTGCAGTAATGGAATCAATGTGCGTTCATATGTTGGGTGGGAAAGTGCTGTTCTTTGTCTGCTTTATCTGCGCTATTTTCATCACTATGATATGCGTGTTGGCGCACATAGGGATGGCGGAGGAGTGTTGTGTTGATGCGATCCTTGCTGTGAAACATGTTGTGTAGGGGGCCTCGTTGATGACTTAATGGCAGGTTGCTCAGCTTTGATGGCATGAGTTGGTGTCTCTGAGTGAGGTAGACGCAGCAGTGGTAGGAGCGGAGGAAGAAGAAGTGACAAGTTGGAAGCTTTGGCATCACCACGCAGACTGTGCTTTGTAGCAGTCTTATGTGTTTGCTTGTTGAGGTGTTTGTTTCTTGTTTCCCTATCAGTAGTTATGTTTGTGTATGTTAGCTTTGCAGCCCATTGGAGCCTCACACATCGGTCTTGTCATTGTTTGGTGTTTTTTTTTCCTTTTCTGATGCTACAAACTTACCTTGGTGGTTGTGATGGTGAAGTAACATGCGATGAGTGTGTGGAGTGGTAGGCAATACAAGATGTTGGAGTGATTCGCGGTGGCGGTGGTGGTGGTGGTGGTGGCGGTGGCGTCTCCGTCTGAGTTGTGCGATGCGGCTGTCGGCATGGGCGACAGGGTCTACTACTGCTACTATGCCTCCGTATGTTTGTCTTCGCGGGCATGAGTGGCTGGGTGAGTAAGTGGGTGGGTGGCGGCGAAGGAGGGGAAAGGCTGGGGGAGCTCTGTCGTGGGTGTGTGAAAGGGTGAAGGAGACGTTCTCTTACGACGACGACGACGACGCCGAGTGGAAGCGCTATGGGTCTGATTTCACTGGTGGCAACTGTGGCATATTTTGCTTCCGGAGGTGCGGAAATGTATTTGCTATGGGAAGGTGGCGGTTAATTTGTTGCTGACTGCATAGGTGATAAGTAGTGATGCATCAGTTCAGAGGAGGTAAGTAGTCGAGTAGGTCTCCACTGTTGGGTTTGTTGGGGGCGAACTATTGGGGGGGGTGAGGAGGCGGAGGCGGGTGTCGTGCTACTCCCACTACTATTGCGACTTAGTCTGAGGAGTGAGAATGGATGGCAAAGGAGTTGAAAAGGAGGGGGTGGGAAGGACGGCGTTGGGAGCATCTAGGGTAGAAAGCTGAGGCGGTTTCCGACCTCACCTCGACTAATTACTATCGAAGTTGGGGTGGTGGGTGGCTTGTGCGCTGTGGCATGGCGCTTGGGTGGATTCGCGGTGGTCCCTCGTGCTGGCATGAGGATTGGGTGGCCCTTGCCGATCTACGTTTTGCTCTTAGGAGGAGACCTATTTGTGAGCTATTTCTCAGTGTTTCAGGTGCAATTCTCCCGGCCTACCTGGGGGATGGGGTGATGGTGGGTACTCCACGGCACATCGACAGTTGGTGGACGCAGATGAATTTACTCAGGGGACGACTCAGCCCTTCTATGCTTTGCCACCTCCTCTGTTTCCTGCTTCTGCCAATGCCGCTGGTGCCGCTGCTGTTGTTGCGTATGCGTGAACATCATCGGTGAGGACATTCGTCCCTTCATCCAACGATTCCTATCGCAACAACAGTATCGTAAGTCCTTTACATTGATTAGCTGTTATCAATGGCGTCTCGCCTTTCTGCAACACGTGGCCACACAGGAGCTTCAAGTTATTACAGATTCACTGCGGATAGTGTGTTTTGTCTAGGTATACAAGTGAATCATCCACATCAAGTTTCATGCCTTTCTTGGATTTATGTAAAGCCCTTATGCAGTTAACTTGCTCATTGAAATGCAAGCACTATCGTGACTTATGCAGGTAACCAAAACCAAACCAAGGATGATGTGCTTGTAGCAGGTTATATCAATGTTTATTCAAAATACGAGTTTTTCTGCGAGAGAACACGGCTGGTAAGGTGTTCTTTTTGAAGTTGTCAGGTTCCTTGTATCCTGAAAAGGTAGTAAGTGTTGGAGGAAAAGATGGAAATGTGTTTTGCAGCCATAAAGTACAAGCAGTAGCCAGTATTTGCGGTTGAACTAATTGGTGGAAAGGCTTAAACGCATCAGGGAGAGAACGCTGGTTCCTCACTGATGCGAAAGCCTAACTTGGCATTAGAGAGGGCGGATCGGTGGACATTTTTGAAAGACTGTCGCCTTCACTTCAAAAGTCGTTGGAAGAGGAAGTGTGGCGATTGGGTGCTGTTCAGAGCGATTGAGTCTGTCCTTCACAGTAGTGAGGGACGATGCTTTGAAGTGTGCGCATTTCATAGTCGTTGATGAAGACTGTTTCAGGGACTGGTCTGGCACTTTCGAGAAAGTTGTGACTATAGCAGCGAAGGAAACAAATTATCTAGCAGAAATGTGAAAATGTGTCTGATTTGGCTCCATCCGAGTGTGTGACCAAGGTGTCTCTGATTAGAGCCAGTGCTTAAGTAGTACTTTAGCTTCGATTTTCCGAATTGGATATCTGGTAAAAAGTGGTTAGAATAATGCGAAGGTAGTAGGATGGAGACGTCAGTCATGAAATAATATTTTGTGTTCGTTTATGCGGACTTACAAAGGGTAGTGGTGGGGACGTAGGATTGGTTGGAATGAGCCTGCCTTTTGGGTGTTGTGCAGATGTGTCACGGAGTGGCCTCGTGGACACATTGACGTGAATGCTCGGACCAATTTTGCGCTTCTATCGGTGGTGGCGGGGGTGGTAGTGGTGGCGGTGTATACCGACTCACTCACCCACCCACCGACCAACTCACCCGCCAGCCCATGCTCTGCCCGATGTCGTCGAGGACATAGAATGTTTGGAAGAGGTGATTGGAAGCACCCTCCCGTGTGTGCAGAAAACCACACGTGAACTTGTTCCCCTTTTCTCCCCTGCTCTGCTCTGCTACCATTGATAATACTAAACTATTGCTACTGTTAAAACCAGTAAAGGCGCTCTCCTTCCTTCCTTTCTTCCGCATATGCAGGATGTGTTGGATATTGAGGAGTGGGGTAGAAACACCACGCCGCCATTGAATACTGTTGAGTTTATCAAAAAGCTGTGGAGGAGTGGGGACTGTTAGTGTTGCGTTGTCCTCAACTTCGATCATTTGCCGTATATTCATAACCATTCTGCAAAGAATGCCTTTCTTGTATGTTTCTGAAACCACGCAGATCTCTGCTGCTACTTCTACAGAAGGCCAGTTGTGCATCATCCACCTAGTCATTCAGAGTAGTGCAAAGTAGATGCATTCCTCTGACTGCTTCTACTGGATGACGATGCATGCTTCCAGGGTACATCATTAGATGCATTAGCACCGTTGGCTCAAACGTCCACACGGAGGTGACTGAGAGGAGCATTACTTGTCCACTTTCGAGCATCATCGATTAAGTGGCGTGTGCATACGTACACCATCTCGAACTACTGGACATTTCACAGTCATTCATACCTTGAATTGTGTATGCTCGCACGATCTTGGGTCTCCGCATGACTCTAATCGAACCCGATGTCAGTAGGCGGCGGTTACGCACATTGTAGTCTTGAGTGGAAGTGTGCCGTAGTCTCGGCACTGTTTACCTCTCACGGAAGACAAACTTGGTTCGCAGTATAGCCGCCCTCGGCGCAGATCTTTGTGATGTCCAAAAGCCTCTCTATGAGTTCGATTTCACCGTCATAAATATCGCCGTGGACTTCCGAGATGGTCTGCGTCCGGTGTAAGTTATCAGCCACACCTTTCTACTCATTTGATTACAAGTAGTTGGCGTTTTGGACTTGTCTTGGGAAAGAATGTGCTTGATTGGTCAAGTAGGTTTCCAGATTAATATTTTAAAGTAAATCATTGAGCCTTGTGGCCATTCCCTGTGAGGTACTGCCGTCACACATTGTCTTGTCCTCTGATTGTGTGAGTGAAGTGGAGAGTTATTTCTCCCTTGGCCAATGTCTTTGCTCTACTGCGCTTTCCCGACCGCCGGTGAGACCGAGGGTGAGTCTCCTTCTGCGGTGTCATTAACCGCATTGGTGTAGGTGGTGCATACTGCGTCGACTTGTCACGTAGGTGTCCTATTTTTCTTGACACTTCAACATTCGCATCCACGCATTCGATGAGGCTGTTGTTTGACCCGACAATTCTGGGAGACATATTGTACCTGGCGAATACCCACAAGTTAATTTAATCTGAATTCGCTTCTGGGAAGTTTTATTCTGGTGAGCAATTCCAGTCTTAATCACGAACCCTTTAACCGAAATGGATGTGAGTTGTGGTGAGGTTGGGTAGATGGATGCGGAATGTAAGGTCGATTAGTTGATGAATGGAGAAGAAATGCGTGCTCTCGGGATGCTACTGGGTGTAGTCAGGTGGTTGTGCGGCGGTCTTCTTCGGCAATAAGTCAGGTGTGTTAAGTACGAGGTTGGAGGGGATTTGCTGAATGAGTGAATTGATGGTGGATGGAGGGTTTGAAGGGGCGAAAACTAGTAGCAATATGACCTTTCCCCTCATGATGATGATGTTGGCAGGCATTGATAGGTGTTTGCTTTCCGAAGGCACAGCGGTGCAGTCCATTGACTAATTGATAGGAATCTTCTTCGAATGGTTTTGCACTCAGCAGTTCACTCCTCCAACGGATTGTGCATGCGCACGCATGACGCTGAAATGGGTTGATTGGAGGAGTTGAATGCAAGAGTTTCTACTGTGGTGGAGGATGGTGTTGTTAGTGAGGGTGGGAAAGTTGATTTAGAGCCAAGGCGGTGGTAGAGTGAACAATGTGGGTGAAGTGGAGATCTCGGAACTGTTGAAGTTGGTTCTTTCATTATGACTTTTAAGGGAAGGGTGATGCTGCATTTGAGGAACTGCAGAGCGTTCTGCGTAATCAATGGCTTTTATTAAAATGATTTCTCATTCAACTGTTTTCTTTCTCTCGCCCAATACTGCCTTCTCCTCCCTCTCACCTCTCCTCTGTTATAGTGGAGCTGAATTTGGAGCGTTTGCCATCGAGACCACAGGTCAATCCACTGAATGCTTGTGAACCACTTCTCTTGACTCATGGTAGAGGGCATAAGATTACAAGTCATTTTGCTATTAAAGTAGACTTTCTGACGTAGTTCGTTGAGTCCTGTACTGAGTGCATTCGTGTGGTGGCTGCAATTGGATCACTCTAACCACGGGGTCCCCTATTTGACCAAACGTAGCTGACAATTTGGCTTGAGGATGCAGCATGAAGGCGAATAGTACTGCAGTGGTAGCAATCACCAGCTTTTTATCCTAAGCCTCTCATTTTCTTGTTTTCCACTTGTCGTCCGAGAAGACCTTACTCCCATCAGTCATCGCGGTAAGCCGGCAAACTTTTGAAGTGAGGTTGAGAATGGCGTCACCATGGTATAGACAGAAAGCGGTGTGCAAGGGGAATAAGGCTGAGCCTAAGGTGATCGTTGCCTCGTACGGGTACGGAGCTATCTCAGGAGAAGCGATGCCTTTGGAAAAGCAGTGGGAAACAAGAGGAAACGAATACCATTTGAGCTGGTTTGCCGTATAGGGAGTATAGGCCCTAGGTGCATGCTTTCATTCCGCATGATTGTTTTAATATATTGGGTCAGATCTAATGCGTAAGCAACTTTTCTTTAGAGCGTTTGCCTAAAGTTAACATCCTGTCCAATGTGCCCTATGTCTGTGAAAATGGCATTGAAAGACAAATGGAACTGTCCGGATTCTTTTGTGTGACGATAATCGGTCTATCAAGCTGCGTCAGTACAAATGAAGTCTGCTTGTTGCCCGCTCTCACTCTACCCTTTCTAAGGGAATGAAAGTCGAGTCTGTCACACATTTCGATGGATTTGCTGGTTTGTTTACGCCTTCATGCCTGTACCCAAAGGTATCTGACCACAAAGGACCATTCCTCCATCATTTTACTTTAGAGGTTTTTCCCCGAACAAATGGGTTTGGAGCAGGCAGCTTCTCTTCTGACATTAAGGACTGCTTTGTCAAGCACATGTAGTGCAAATGTGCAGTTTCACCAAAATGACTTTCCATTTGTCAACATAAGCAAATGGTTCGGTGACAAAATGCCAACTCAGAGTTAAAAGGAGTAGTAGAGGGCTTTTCTCTTATTCCAATCCCCTTGCACTATGACGAGATAGCTTGATTTAAGTAAAGCCTTTTGTCATATCAGGTCCTAGTTTTTGCCACCCACTTGAGCAACATCGGACAAAAGGTAATGACGTAAGCATTTGTGGTTCGCAAAAATTATCAGTGAGTGAGAAGTGGCACATAGCGGCAGTATCTGCAGCCACAATGACGAAAACTGGTCCGCTGGTCAACGAGGGAGCTGTGGTATCAACTGATTGCAAGTACAAATGTCTGTAGTGATGTCCTCAGGCCGAGGTTGGCAATGATGACACAAAATGCGGGTTGATACGTCAAACGGGTCACGCTTACTGTTAAAAACGTAGGTTGGGTCATAGGTTGATCACTGATTCGTCAAGTGAGAGAAGTATTGGGTGGTGGAGTATGTGATTGCCCCTAACATCAAAGGCGTAAATGATTTCGGATAACGCCGAAAGCTTCAGCACTACTAAGCCCAGACAGCATAATGTCCAACTGGAAGGACTATTCATTCAACCACATGTAGAGAATTTTGTTGTCTTTGTGACACCGATTACCGAGACTCAAATACGGTGCCGCACAGACACTGCAGATTATATCCATAAACCGAGGAGTGAGTGCACCGACATGAGAGAACTGGTAGTTGAGGGGACGGCGATGCAAATGGTGCCGGATAAAGGGTCTTAAGGCACGAACAACCTCTCGACAAAGTAAAATTGTACGAAATTTAAGGACGTCTGCAGTCCGGGCGATCTGTTCTAGATGTCCTCGATCCAAGCGAATGAAAAACAATGAGCGTAAGACAAACTTTAACGTTCATCTCACCACACTTGACCATCCTTCCCTTAAAGCGCATGGTGGCATGATGAACGAGGTAGCGCGAAGGCGGCTATGAGCGTTGTTTCTTCTGCATCGCCGCTATCTCCGCGACTGTTGATGCTGCAAGGTGGAGGCAGGCGCGCACGCCACTCAGTTGGTTCCACAAACCGGATTTACGCGTGCATCATTTTCCAACGTCACGTCGCAATCAGCTATTAGGTAGAAATAAGCAGGGACTACTAAAACTGCAGTAGGTCCTTAAAGAGAAGCCTCACCCTCCTTCTCCGAGGTGTCTGTGGCTATATTATGCGTGCTCATTTTCACAAAAAATTTTTAGTCTTTTTGTTATGCCTTATGTACTGCATTTTTTTTTGTTTTTGTAGAACTTCGGTTCTAATTTTTTTAAAGAAGTTCTTACTATTTATATGCTCGTTGTCAATAACAGCTCAGCTCTTCTGGAGGCAAGTGCCCGTTGAAGAATGACATTGGCTAGGCTCAAGGTCATTCCGCGACGTCCAGGCGTGAGTGAACGTCACTGGCTAGTCTCAGGGTCATTGAGTCGTTATCCACCCAACGCCCCTCTCCCGCCGGAAGGAAGACGAAAGAAAGGGGAGAAAGATGTTTACAGATATGATTGGAAGCCTATGATCATAACATATCACTTAACCTCTACAAGATGCTTTGCCCCATAGAGAATAAGTGCTTGCCAAGTTACCCATCCCCACTCCTCTTTGCTCTAGGCCGCCCACCTGCCTGGTATACACACACACACACACACACACACACACACACAAGTTGCATGGCTGAAACAATTCAAGATTTTGATGCACCTGCCTTAAACAGGCAACAATATTGTACAGAGACGACTGTTCACGGTAGGCAGGTTTTCATCGCTGGCCTATTTCGTCATACGTTGGTGGTAATCTGGCCTCTCTTTACACGATTCACCACACTCAAAAGATAGCTTTGTGCCAAATTGTGGGTCGTTCAGGCATGAGCCGGACCGCATATTCGAGTAAGTCACCTGTTGCAGGTAGCAGCTCCATTCGATATTCCCACCTGGTTTTTTATGGGTAGAAGTAGTTACCAAGATCCTGCCAACTTCCTAAACTGGTACGATTCTTTGATGAAATTTCAGTAAGGCGTGGTAATGCTTTGACCAATCAGGCAACTACCTGACAAATGCATGGTTTGTTGCTAGGTGCGTAGCTCGAAACAGCAGCGTCTCTCACTGGGGATTTGAACGCACATCCAGCATTACAGCGCTGTCTTTTATTCCTTACCACGATAAGCATCATTGCAGTTCAGTGATTTCCGATTACCCACCTCACAGGGGTAAACGACCTTCAGTGTTGATGAAGACGAATGCAAATGCTAACATCTTTAGTCCTGGATGGATGATTGTCATTCTGACCATTCTTCGTATTTAATGAAGTTTGCGATAGAAAATAAACAGCCTTTTTGCTGAACGCAAACAGTGAGCTGCACTATTCATAGTAGCTGAGGCGCCTGGTGATTGGTTGTACGGACCTACGGGAAAAGTCACGAAAGCTAGTAGAGTTACAATGACCAAAGCAGCGCAGGCCGAGTCACCGCCAGTCGTGGTTACTACAGCAGAAGTCTGGTCAGGTCTGCTGGCCGTTGAGGGGCTTTTCCCAGTCGTGACAGACGCTTTCTCCACCTCTATCCGATACGACCATAAATTTGCCCCATTATAATAGCAATAATTATTATCGAATTCTACACTAATGCCGTTGATGACAGTCGGGAAAACGCAGTAGAACAAAGACATCGAACAAGGGAGAAAAGACTCTCTACTTCACTCACACAATCGGAGGACAAGACAGTGTGGGACGGCAGTACCTCGCAGAGGAATGGCCACAAGAGGTGATGATTTACTTCAAAATAATAATCTGGAAACCTATTTGACCAAACAACCACATTCTTGCTCAGGATGAGTCCAAAACGTCAACTACTTATAAGCACATAAGTAGGAAGGTGCATCTCGTAAGTCCACGGCGAGACTGGTGATGGTGAAATCAAACTAATCGAGAGGTTTTTTGGACAACAGAGAGATCTGCACAGGGGAAGGCTAAACTGCGGGCCAAGATTGTCCCCCGTGAGAGGTAGACGCAGCCGAGACTTCGACAATTCCGCTGAAGACTACAATGTGCGTAACTGCCACCTACTGCCATCCTGCGAGTAAACATGCATGTAAGCATGCATTATCATACAGTAGAACCAGTCAGAGAAAATGCATCTACTTTGCGCTCCTGTTAATGACTACGCGGATGATGCACAACTAGCCTTTTGTACAGGTAGCACTAGAGATGCGCGTGGTTCCAGCAAAACACACAAAAGGTATTCTTTGCAGAATGGTTATGAACATACGGCAAAAGATCGAAGTTGAGGGCAACGCAGCACTAACAGCCGCCATTCCACCACAGGTTTTTGATAAACTCTACAGTATCCAATGGCGGTGTGGTGTCTCTACCCCACTCCTCAATATCCAACACATCCTGCATATGCAAAAGGGAGGAAGGTAGGAGGGCGCCTTTACTGGTTTCAACAGTAGCAACAGTTTAGCTTTATCAATGGTAGCAGCAATAATAATAACTAAAGTAGTCACATTACCAATAAGGAGCAAGAGCAGCAGCAGCAGTGTTGGCGGCAGAAGAGAGAGGAAGGCAGGAGGGCAGAGCAGGGCAGGGCACGACACGGCAGGGGAGGGAAGGGGAACAAGTTCACGTGTGGTTTTCTGCACACACGGGAGGGTACTTCCAACCACCTCTTCCAAACATCTTAAGTCCTCGACGACATCGGACAGAGCATGGGCTGGCGGGTGAGTTGGTCGGTGGGTGAGTGAGTGAGTGGGTAAACAGCGCCCCAGGACTGCCCATTGAAGCCATAGATCATTGAGGCAGGATCCATCCCCGGCACCACCGCCACCACCAATGACACCGCCGGCCGATACGGGCGCAAAACTGGTTCCAGCATTCACCTCAATGTGTCCACGAGGCCACTTCGTGACACATTCATGCCACTTGGCTCACTACAAGTGCAAAAGACGCCATTTCCAACACTTCAAACACATCACTACTTTCCCATCCTCTTCCACTCTCTCATCCGCCCAACACCCAAAAGGGAGGCTCATTCCAACCAAATCTACGTCCCCACCACTACTCTTTGTAAGTCCGCATAAACGAACACAAAATATTACTTCATGACTGACATTTACATCTTACTACCTTCGCACTATTCTAACCACTTTTTCTACAAGAAATCCAATTTTGAAAATCGAGGCTAAAGCATTGCGTAAGCACTGGCTGTAATCAGAGCCACCTTGGTCACACACTCGGGTGGAGCCAAATCAGACACTATTTCACATTTCTGCTAGATAATTTGTTTCCTTCGCTGCCATAGTCACAACTTTCTCGAATGCACCAGACAAGTCCCTGAAACAGTCTTCATCAACGACTATGAAATACGCACACTTCAAAGCATCGTCCCTCACTACTGCGAAGGACAGACTCAATCGCTCTGAACAGCACCTAATCGCCACACTTCCTCATCCAACGACTCTTAAAGAGAAGGCGACAGTCTTTCGAAAGTGTCCACCGATCCGCCCTCTCTAATGCCAACTTAGGCTTCGCATTGGTGAGGAACCAGCGTTCCCCCCTGATTACAGTCGTTAAGATTAACATTTACTCCCTTAGATGCGTTTAAGCCTTTCAACCGATTAGTTCAACCGCAAATACTGACTACTGCTTGTACTTTATGGCTGCAAAATACATTTCCATCTTTTCCTCCAACACTTTCTACCTTTTCAGGATACAAGGAACCTGACAACTTCAAAAATAACACTTTACCAGCCGTGTTTTCTCGCTCCTCCTTCACCTTAAACACAGAGAAGCTTCCTAGCACTGCTAAGGTGGTAACTCACTTTCAGAGGGCTTATGAGTCTGATGAGTAGCTTCGTGGAAGTCAGCCGACCTCGTTTGCTGATTCAAAGCTTTTAAGATTAGGAAACGATTTATAGTTACAACAGTTCTGTTTCGTCATCTCCAGGGAAACCTTAACGATAAAATTAATACAATCAAGTGATCTTACAAGTATCGGACCAAGTAATGAAGTTTTGGAGTAGTAATTATATGGCAGGGAGGGATGACGACTTAGTTTCAACCCAAAACACTGCGGTAATCAACCGGTGCGACGTTAGCTATGCGTAGCTACAAAATACTCTGCCGAAGCCGCTTCTGAGCGGTCGTGATCTACATTGGCGGAAGGACTACATCAAGACGACGAAGCTGCTCCTTCGTGTGCAATCACGAAATTTAACCGCAGTAGTTTACTAACACATTTGGAAAGGGGTGCAATAGGTAAAGCTCTCGCCTCTCCCTCCTTGCCCTCCAGTCATTTGGAACGAAGGGAGTGGGAGCGTGTAGGTGGCAATAGACATTGATAAAATAACGAGCGCAGTAGGGTGACGAGGGCTACGCTCGTTCAAGTGGGTCCGTCTCTCCCTTAAAGACGAATAGATGCGAAATTGTATGAGAAAGCACGTTCGTTAGGCGTTTGTCGTCAAATAGTAGGATTCAGCCAACTACATCTAATTCAAACACACTGACATACCAAAGCAGCCCGACAACCGTCAACATTAGCATGTAGCGATGAGGTGATAGCTATTTACTAAAGTAATCAAGCAAGGAATAGTCAGGTTTGAATTAGTGACTGGTCCACCTACCAGCCAACTACCCATCCTTATAGTTATCCCTGCACAATAAGCGAAACCACCGGTGATGGGTTATTGACGGAGTGGCCTTAAATGCAGGGTCGGAGGCAGGTGAGTTAAGCAAAGCTCCTCGTGAAACATTTAGGCTATCTAAAATAAAATACTTGCCCAACTTGCTTCCTTGTCACAGAGGCGTGTGCATCCAGAGGCTGAGGCCACAACAACTTTGGTCCTTCGCTCAATCTTGACTTCAGCTCTTCTCCTTCTTCCTGGATTTAGCTGCCTTAAAACAGGCAAAGACTAGGCATTCTTCGGTACCTGGAAAAATGTATGGATAAAGGAGCGTTTCGTTTGCTCATCTGGTGCACTTTCCACTCGAGGGTGATGATGACGGTTCCCCAAGGAAATGCATGCTTTCTGACCGCATTTCGTCCAACTGGGAGGAACGTTCTCACAGCCGCATGAAGAGGATTTGTCCTTCTCGCAGCACTGATTTCCAAGACTTAAATGCGGTGACGCACAGACACTACGGACTGTATCCATAAGCCGAGGATTGAGTGCATTGACATGAGAATATTGATGGCTGAGGAGATGATGATGATGCAGATTGCGAAGAGAAATCGTATCATGCGGTGTCCACTGGGGTAATAAAAGCAGCTGTACCATACAGCAGCTTTCTGAATGTGTGTGTGTGGAGGAAATCGAAAAGATTGAGGTGACTTGAACTGTCGGTCAAAAGAGACCGGCTGTTTTGTCAACTTGTACCCTCCTCCTCCACGACTGCCCTTCATACGCAGACACGCTGTCTATCTGTGCCCATGAAGCAAAGGCGCCTAACAATCAGACTCTAGTGACCTCAAGCAACCTCAATTGGCGCTTGTCCTCGAAAATGCTCCACCATTATAAAATCTCTCATCATCCGCCCAGCCAACTATTTGTCCTCCCATGCGGATAGATTCGATTCGCGAATGAGTGATGTCACTGGATGTGTTCCTAAGTCCACGCCAAACCTTGCAAATTCTACCACAATTACAAGAAAATAATGGTACTTTCAAGATTCTTGTATACTGTGAGTTAACAAGAACAGAAGTGATGGCGAAATGAAGAACCTGTTTTCTGTTAACAGTATCTCGCACTTGAGTGAAGAGTGACGAAAGAAAAGGCGTTTCGAATTACAGCTTTCGTCTGTGTTTCCAAATCACAAATTGACGCTCCTCCGAGATTGCTTGATGCTGAAGCAGTAGCTTAGGAGTGATGTTGGTACTGTTTGGGTTAAATAGGATGCAGTGTGGACAGATGACTGGCCCGTTGACAGGCGGACCAATAATTTAACAGTAGGTAACAATGTCTCTACGCCAGTGTCAAGTGTAAATGTCACTTGGCGTACTCGTTAGCCGGTGATCTGGCTGCTAGATCGTTTGTAGGTCGGAGAAATTTACCGTGATGGAGGATTACAGTGATTGCTCTGAACAACTGCCGGCGATCAACCAGAAAACTGGTCCAGGTCTTGCTCGAGCTTTGTTTATTGGTGAGCATTGAGGTGGAAAAGATTGTATTATACTTGCCATCTTCTGTCTTTTCGGTGCCTGGTGGATCCTCAAGACTGCGAAGTTTACGAGAACTCCCTGGGGTCAAAAGGACACGTCCGAGTATATCACTCATGCAAGAAGTGTCCGCATCAAAATGAAACGGTGAAATTCACTAGATGATTGCAAGGGCAAAGTACATCGAGACCCAAAACTTTCCGGGGCTGCAATCCGCTTTGAAACCAAGGAAACAATAGACGCGTGTCGTATCTCTCTCACACTGCAAAGGAAACCTTAGCGGTAACGGGTAAAACGCACCCGCCTGTTCAAGTACGCAAGTTGTGCAGACATCACTCGTTTAGTGATGGGACCACCAATGGATGCAGAAAGGAAGGAGACACACCATGACTGCAGACGTCACATGTGAGCGATCTCGGCCCACATTGACTGAGAGGTGGTTCCAAAGAAGTGTGAGGCTGTTGCAATGTCAGCAGCTGTGCGTCGACACATTCGCAAAGGTGTGTAAAGGTACGGAGTTCGTCTTCCCTTACCTGGTCCTCATTCACTAAAAACGAGCAGATTGGATGCAGGTGGGTATCAGTATCCATCACTGGTGATACGAGTAACGATGTAGGGTGGTGAGAATTAAGCGCGTTTGGAGGAGGACAGGTGCTGTTGCTCCACCTCCACTGCCTCTGCGATTAATGCTGCTACAACACTCCGTCGAATCCCACTATCAGAGCGACCACAGCATTAATAGTGGGGACGGATATCTAGCCGCTTCGTCATGTCGACACGTTTGCATTATGAATGTCTGACCAGTTCGCATTCAAAATTAGACAAGAGGTGTTCGACGAACACATCTCTGGCTGCCGAACTGTCATCAAATAGGGCTTTCTAAGAATCGTCCACCTAAAGCTACAACCGACCCAACAAACTCAAGGCGTAATAAAAAGCATTAATTTTGTGTTTTCTTGCTAGGCATAACCTCGTCATCAGGTTGAGATCTGCAGGCAGCACAAAGGTTAGAAAGGTCAACCTCAATCCACATTGCGCACATCCATCCACCTTAGAATTGCAGGCTAGCTGAGTAGCCACGCTCAAGATTTGTGGCAGCCGTTCCTCACCCAGAGCGAATTTGAGCAGGAGGCACTGACTGTTGACAAAGGCTATGCAATAGTAATTTATTAGAATAGGCCTGCCTCTCAAAACAAGCACCGTGGGAGAAAGTACGAGATTGTATTTCTTTGGTCACTGATCCGTTCGGTAAAATGACGGTGGCGCATTATTTTTTCTGCTTGGCCACTTTTCTCGGCATCGTCTGCGCGCAGATGCTCAAATTCGCTTTGGCCGAGAAATAGCTGCAGCAAGAATTTGAGTGTGTCCATTCAGTTAGACTTAAATTCTGTGTTGGATAGGCGTGCAGAATGTGAGTCTCCGTTAAACTATTCCACTCTTCGTGTTGTCGGTGAACTTCACACAGGCCAGGAGGCTGTGCTTTACAAGGAAAAACAAAATTGATGCTTTGATTACGCCTGGAGATTGTTTGGTTGGTAGAAGCTTTCAGTGGTCGTTTTTTGGCGCGCCGCTTAGCCGTCGCTTTCTCAGAGCCAGTAGCTTGAGTACAGGTAGGCGACATTCTCCATTACTAGTTGAGTGAGTAGCGAGGTAGCTTGATGAGGATAAAGGACGTTAAGGGAAGGCCCGATGATGTCAATGTTTCGTTATTGCCTCTGGGATAGTTGCCGCTGCGTGGAGGCCGAGATGTATGCACATAAGCAGCTTTGCTGATCACATAAGTGTTGCATAACAGCTCCAGCTCTATCTTTTGCTCAAGCTGCTATGCTGTAGCAGTTGGTTTACAATCCTTTGCCCGCCTGCCTGTAAGCGTGCACGTGTGGGGAGTTGAAGTGGCAAAAGTGAAACGTTGAGACGCTTCAACTCGAATCTGTAGGCTTGGAAATGTTTGTCATGACTGATCGTGGTCACCACTTTAGCCACATACACCAGTGAAGTAGTGGATGACGTGGTAATTAGCCAGAGAGTGGAACAGCGTCAACCATCTTCTATGTAACATGTTTCCTTTCTTGAGCAGCTATCAGTGGTATAGACGTTGGCGTTATTGCCATTTTAATTACCTAAAATGAGAACACCATCAATCTCGGCACATGTTGGCAGTACCTGGTTAACTTGTGGCCACAGTCCCACCTGACAGTCAAATCGTCGGAGACATGGCCAGTCCATCGAGTGGCTGGTTTGCTAGCTGACGAGGAACGTCGTATTAATTGGCTGCAAGTACAGGCGACAATGACGGAAGTGATGTCCTTACACGGTTGGTGGCAATATTGGTCACCTTATGACCACATTTTCGGCCCATAAAGGGTGACAGCGAGATAGCTAAAACAAATACAATGCCTTTGGAGTGATTTTAGATGGCAGAAACATTCGTTGACACGTCGAATGGGCCGCGTTTGTTATCAGAAGCATGTCACAGGCTGGGTGTCCAGACGATTGTCGATCTACAAAGAGAGAGGGATATAGTGACAAGAGGATAATGTGATCAACTGCTGCGTTCAAAGCATTCATGGAATTGAATAGTAGCAGAAATAAAAAAGATGCTCCCCAGAATTTCCTGCACTGCTTATCCCCACTAGAGTAAATTTTGTCGATTTTCAAACTACCCATCGGTTGTACCACTGACTAACAAGTGCTACATTTATTCCCTTAGAAGGGGTAGAGTGAGAAGAGGTAGCGAGCACTCTCCATTGGTGATGCCACGAACGAGGCAGAGTAATGCGCGCCATGGTTGATTAGAGAGTACACTTCTTCGAGGGTAGATGATGACGATTCCACAGCGACAAGCTTGTTCGCCGAACGCTACGCACTCCTAAACACCGACTCAACACCCCAGCTTTAGCTTCCCTAAGTGTTGAGACAGCCAAATCACAACTCTTGCATTTCAGGGACTATTGCAGTGCAGTCAACTTATGCTTGGTAGGCTGAACCTCATCTTTAGCATCAACACACATTGACAAGCATCATATTTTAGCTAAAATAAAACAACGTTAGTATGGTTATGCGTAAACCAGCCCTTTAATGGAGTTTGCAGTTGACGTAGGCCACCTATAGGAATGGGATCGGTAGGAGCGCCCATTCAGCTTTTTACTCCTTTACTCTCAATCTACTCGTTTTGAGGAAAAAAGCCAAGTCAATCACACGCTTCAAGAATTCGTTAAAGGACGAGAGTAAAGAAAGGATTACAACCTGGCTGCTCCATCTCAGAGCGGTACACACCTTAATACGCATGCTAGCCAGCATGAGAAGACATCCGTGTGGCATGCTGAGCGGATTACCGAATTTTCAACCACCTATTTACCCATCTGCGCAGGGCATACTGACCACAAGGCCAAGCCACGGCACCAGCTGACAGAAGCACAGGGTTCCGGTCATGCGCTTGTCGCATAAAGGGTAATCTCACTAGCTTTCTTTCTTCTTGTCTAGCAGCTGAGGCTCATTTTACGAAATTACAGGTTGAGACACGAGCAAAGGGTGAGTTAAAGTTGCAAAATGCTAGTGCTGCCAAGCGCCAGTAGGCATTGGCATTGGCATTCTCAACCCTCGGAAACATTGCAATGCTGAAGTGGACCGGTTGGTGACACTCATCTTTAAGCCTCTCCATTCCCCTTTCCCCCACTTATTATTCTGTTGAGAAAGGTTGGTGATAAGCAGTGATAATTGCGTCAAGGCATTGTGGATGGGAGTAAGGAGATGTGTTACAAAACCACTCTTCACTATGAACCACGCATTCACTCACGACATCAGCAAGCAGCGCGGCCTTATGCTTAGGTGATTAACATGAGAGACTGGGCACGGTGCGTGGGTGCTGAGCGACAGCGACAGAACAGAGAACCCGTAACTCGCTAAGTACTTCTTCCATGAAACAATGTGATGGACGAATTGAATGAGGTGCTTTGTCGGTGTATGGAATCGACATGAAATTCACGCTGCAATGCTTATCTGGGAGTTAAAGTCGAGCAGGTTATCTTTTTCCCAAACAACATGCTCTTTCATCTACTTATTTTAGTACACGCTGGCTAAATCCATAAACCCGTTTCTTAATCCTCTCATCTAAGACGCAACCTTTAACGACAAAAGTGGCACTTCGTAAAGCCATTGAAGCGCCTTGATTAAAGCGAAAGAATACTCACCTTCACCATTTGTGCCCACCCTTATTCCCCTCCACTTCCTTCTCGTCCTGACAATGCTAGATCCTTATTTACTTGGTGCTACATGGCGCAGAGACTTCATCAGTGTACACCCATCGTTATATACTTGCTTATAATGACTGCAGTGTCGCGAGTTAGGTCGAATGTGTGGTCCAATCATGCTGCTTGGTGGCTACCACACCTTAGTCGGTTAATTACTTGACCCACATTGTCATCGGGCCTAAAAATTCACCTTGAGCTTAGGCCAGGGACCCAATTTTACGCCACTTTACCTGCAAATTGATCTTGATTTCAGTCCAGAAGCCTGATGATTGCATTAGGGCTCAAAGAATGGCAGTAAGAACGATGTTTACAAGCCACTCTACAATGTGGAACATGCGTTCACTGCACTTGCTTGCTTTGGATTCAGAGTAGGACAGGTCATCTGCAATTTCAATGATTGCACTTCTCATTCTTCTCATCCCTTACTTATTACCAAAGCGTCGGCAACACTGACACCTCGGAAATCCATTGAAGCGCCTCGTGTGCAGCGACGAAACATCATTCACCTTCCCCATCTACGCACACACACCTACTATTTGCCCATCTTCTCCTCACATTCCTCTATTGTCCTTCACCTTGTCCTGCACGGCGCATAGACTTCACCCGTGTCTACTCCCTCGAAAGAGAACAAGAGGTGAATCAAGCCTACTCTTCCACTCGATCACCTACCCCTCTTCGTCTCTCCAATATAACCCAGGTCAAACCCCATTTTAGGAAAAAAGGCAAATTTTAAACATCATTTATATTTTTTCCAATTGCTTTGTTTCGCCGTGTTTCCATCCAGATCGTTGTCAAGGACTGATGGCGCAGATATGACTGACACTTCATCGTCATTATCGCCACGACTGATGCTGATGTGAGGAAGCAGGGACGCATCTGGTTACACTGGCTCAATCGCATTATGGAATCATTGCCTGCATAAGTCAAGACAGTGTTTGCATTTCAGTGAGCAAGTTAACTGCATAGAGACTGCATAAATCCAAGAAAGGCACGAAACCTGATATGGATGATTCGCTTGTACACCTACACAAAACACATTATCCGCAGTGAATCTGTAATAACTTGAAGCTCTTGTGCCGCCACGTGTCAAAGAAAGGCGAGACGCCATTGATAACAGCAAATGAATGTAAAGAACTTACGATACTGTTGTTGCGACGGAAATCGTTGGATGAAGGAACGATTGTCTTCGTCGGTGATGTTCACGCATACGCAGTAACAGCAATGGCACCAGCGGAGGAGGTCGAGTCGGTACAACCGCATCCACCAACCGTCGATGCGTCGTGGAGTACCCACCATCTCCTCATCCTCCAGGTATTCCCCAAGCATTGCGCCTTAAGCATTGAGAAAGCGCTGTAAGATGGCAATGCTTCCTCGCTCTCCTTCTAAAAGCAAAGCACAGATCAGTAAGGGCAAACCCAACCCTCATGCCAACACGGGGGACCACCACGAATCCACCCAAGCGCCATGCCACAGCGCACCAACCACCCATCACCCCAACCCCGACAGTAATTAGTCCGAGTGAAACCGGAAACCGCCTCAGCTTTCGACCCTATATGTTCCCCGCGGCGTCTTTTCCACCCCTCCTTTTCAAATCCTTTTCCATCTATTCTCACGCCTAAGACTAAGTCGCAGTAATGGTGGGAGTAGCACGACACCCGCCCCCACCCCCCGCCTCCCACCCAGCAGTTCGCGCCCAATACACCCAACAGTGGAGACCTACTCGACTACATACCTCCTCTGAGCTGATGCACCACTACTCATCAACTATACAGTCAGCAACAAATTAACCTCCACCCGCCCACAGCAAATACATTTCCGTACCTCCGGAAGCAAAATATGCCGCAGTTGCCACCAGTGAACTCTGACCTATAGCGCCTCCATTCGTTGTCGTTGTCGTCGTCGTCGTAAGAGAACGTCTCCTTCACGCTTTCACACACCCACGGCACAGCTACCCCAGCCTTTTTCCTCCTTCTCCGCCACCCGGCCATCCATGCCCTCAAAAACAAAGAGACGGAGACATAATAACAGTAGTAGACCCTGTCGTCAATACCAACAGTCGCATCACACAACCCAGACAGGGACGCCCCCGCCGCCACCACCACCGCCACCGCGAATCACTCCAAAATCTTGTATTGCCTATCATTCCACACACTCATCAGATGTTACTTCACCATCACAACCACCAAGGTAAGTTTGTAGCATCTGAGAAGGAAAAAGCCAAACAATGGGAAGACCCATGTGTGAGGCTTCAATGCGCTGCAAGGCTGACATTCACAAACATGACTACTGATAGGAAAACAAGAAACGCATTGACAAGCAAACACATAAGACTGCTACAAAGTACAGTCTGCGTAGTGATGCCCAAGCTTCCCACTGCTGCGTCCACCTCATTCAGAGACACCAACTTATGCAACCTACGATTAAGCCATCACCAAGGCCCTCTACACAACATGTTTCACAGCAGGAATCACATCAACACAACAAACAACCCCGGTAAAGGAGAACAGCACTTTCCCACCCAACATATGAACGCACATTGACTCCACCGCTGCACACAACAAAGGACAGCAACAACTCATTTAGCACAATCCGATCTTACCTGAGAAATATGCGAAGTGATAGCGAAGACGAGATTCACACCCATTACTGCTGCAGCCTCATCTTCTTCTTCTTCTGTGTCTATTCTACCACGAAAACGAGCTAAAAAATGCACAATAACATTTGTAAATATAGTGAATGCTTATTAGCAAGAAATTAATAATGATTTGTTGCCACGTCCTTAGCAACGTTAGAACTCCTCCCAACAAAATTTGTCGCCATTAGAAAGCAAACAAATTACAAGTTGCCAAAAAACAATATTAAATTATCACTCGAGGTGTCATACAGCAAAACGCGTACGTGAGTAGGCATCGTAGTTGGAAAACAAAACGTCCTAACAGCCATATTATGAGACTTTCCGTTTACTTTACCAAAGTTACAAGCCCCTTCATCAAATTGGACCTCATTCATCAAAACTCATTCTTACTAAAATAACGAACCGCTTAAAAACAGCCAAAGCAACCGTACTCAAACCAAAGAAGTGTTTTGCAGCGAAAATTTCAATGCGATTAGGCAGTCCAAATAGAAAACAAGCTGTGACAGCAACTGCACCTATTTCTGAGACGGTTGGTCTAACAAATAAACTGGTCAAGAAGGCAAAAGCATACATCGACAAACATTCACAAACTGGGTGCTTAATCGCAAGAAAGCACCAAACAAGTAGTTGCCAAGCGCTTCGTAGGGTTTTAGCACCTCTCCACAAAATCACGCCTCATTACTCAAATCCAAGCGTCAGTAAAACACAAACAGCCTAAAGCTGCTAAAACAGTCAAAATTTGTATCTACATAGCGAAACATGCACGTGCGGAGACCTTGCAGTTGACAAATAACCGTCAACAATCACACTGAGAGGCCTTTGCGTCTACTCTAACAAGTATGTGTATAAAGGAAGCAAATCGGAATTTGAAGCACCTCACAACAATTAAATAACTAAAAACAATAAGGAAATACTCGATACCTACCGGGTTGCCGACACTAGGCGGCGGATAAAGGCGCATTAATCCAGAAAAATTATCCCGTATAAGCGCACCGCTTACGCAAGTCGCGCACAAATCTGGCTAATCAGATCAAAGTTTGTCAGGTAAAACAAACAAGCTTTTAATTTTTATGTATCTTTGGCAAGACCATAATTACGACAAATACCAACAGTTTCGACTTTTGCAAACGTACTAATAGCTATTTGCAATTTACGTCAGTAAAATGAATACGTAATGGCGATATTGTAATGTTTGTCAGCAAATCGTAAAAGTAATTCAACTCACAGCTAGCCATGCCATTTTATCAACTAGTTGTGCACTCTAGTTTACTTTAAGCATGTGTTTTGTAGCAAAGTTCATATTCAAAGCGAATAGACGCGTTGCTCAATTGGAGCAATGGATTGACCTTACTCACATGGTCTTGCAGGTGTCGTTCACCTTTACACAAGATGCGCATTTGTACAAAATTCCGCTTAACATCTTGTTGGTTGGTCGGTTGTAAGCTACGTTTTCAGATGGCGATTTCCGGTTGCGATGTCTGCACATCCAACTACAGGTAGACACTGTGGCACAGTAGCCAAATTTGCAATTGCTTCCTGATTTGAGCATCAATCACATTGACAGTTTTATTGTTTAGTGGAGTGCTACGTAAGCCTCTGCTTCGTGTGGCAGCTGTCATGACATGACTGCTAATTGTCTGAACTTACCTCATCTGCCACTAACCCCAATGCAATTGTGAAAACGGATTCGATTCTGCTGGGATAGTTGATCATGATAGGGGTGGGAGCGCTCGACAATTCGACAGGATTACCTTTTGTGCGGAATGATGCAAGGTTGTTGATTCTCTCTGTGAGGAGACATGAGAAGACTAAGAGAGTATGAGGCATGTTTTCTGAGCCACAGATAATGTTAGGGCTAAGAATCGCACCCGTAATCTCCCACTCTTGTGACTTTGTCAATGCGGCCCCTTCTAACTCTCCTCCTCTTTCTTCTCCTTCTCCTCATAATCCCACTTCCAAGCCAGCTCCTTTTTGTGGGGTTTGAAGTCTCCCTTGAATTTAAAAGAAGGAAAATATCAGGGTAGAATGCATATATTCAACAGACAAAGGTAAATGAGTTGCTGGAACACCTTTTACCGATGACTGCATCATCTCATACTTTGTCGCTGCCTTTTTGTTCGTCCACTCCTCTTATTGCATTACCACTGGACATGATCCACGAAGACCCCTCAATTCTGCTTTTAGCTTACGCATTATCCAGATCACTTTCGAAGCCTAACACCACGACAGACACAGAAAAGCATGACTCGGAGTGGTATTTAGTTCTCTACACCGCATGTCACTTAGTGTGCTTCAACCTGTCTACATTAACTGCAGCTATGTAGGCATCGACTTTCTCCTTGTCCAGATCGTTTACAAAGCCTCACGTTTCTCAGTCACTCGCGACCACTCTGATACACTTATTGCACGCTGTCACGTGCATTTCAAATTGTCGTCTTCGATCCATCGATCAATATGTCAGGCGCATCGTCGTCAGTTTCATATTTCCGTGACTTACTCGCGATGTTGTCGGAAGAAGGAGTGTTCTACGCCGTATTTCTGATTGCATACCTGGGCTTTGCACTGCTCAATTTGAGCAGTGCGCTGAACCTACTCACATGGTCGTACCTGTGGGCAATTGTTGGTATCGCTGGAACCCTTGTCGACTGTAAGTGTGTCCATTTCGCTAATAAATCTGCTGCCTTGTAGATGTGACAAGGAGGGAAAGTGGGGCGGGGGAGCGCCACCAGCGCTCAGTTGGAGTTGAGGCGCGACCCTGTGGCCGCCAGCAACGGAGATTGCCACCGGTCTCAGTGGACCGGGACACAACCAGTTTTGCAATCTCTTCTCTTCGTGACGAGGAGGTTGCACCGGCCACTGGGGCCGTGTGTCCAGGCACCGACCCAAGTAAGTCTCACTCCCTTCTTTTCCTCCTCCTCAACCTCCTCCACCTCGTACTGGTCAAGCCAATTTGAAGGAGTTACATAGCGGCACTAGCTCAAGACTTACTTCATGCATTTGAGCTCAATCACTTGGTCCATGATTACGTGCAGACTCAGCACACGTCTTTCAGCTGACTTGCTTTTATTGTTTGGGCAGCTAGCAATAGCACTAGCGTTATTTTTACTCTAAACCACTTAATTTACAGGCAGTAGCCACATCGGCATGGTTTTGTTCCTTCTTATAGCTGAGCGCTGGTGGCGAGAGTGGAATGCTCAACACCCCCGTAAGCTATCCGCACTCAAACACTCTCCTCATCCTCCTCCTCCTCCTCATTTCACATCCTCACCCTCTCTTCTTCCATTGGTTATTTTAGGGCCAAAACACCAACCCGGAGTAAGAAGAGGACGCGCAGGAAGATGGCGCATCTTCTGCTGTTTACGTTGTTAGGGATCACTCGCCTCGTTTCTTTTCCCCTTCTCCCTATTCCTCTTTCCCACACCCCATAGCATGATTGTATCGTGCTAACAGAATTATGTTGCAGCAGGATGGGGTGGGTGGTAATGAGACGAGCATTAGTGGACTGAGTGAGTGGGTGGGTGTGAGAGGCGCCACCACATTAAAATATTGATCAACGGTGTCAGTTCTAGTGAGAAATGAATGAATCGGATTGTCAGCGATCCAGCTTGCCGATTATACGACAGACATTCCGTAATATAGCAATTTAATGGGCAAAATGCTAGGGTAGAATATACATATTCAACGGACAGAGGGAAATAGGCTGCTGGCATGGCCCGGAGGCCAGCCCACGCAGCTAGGGCAGTACGGCCACCTCTGTGACCTTGGCCAAAATCGGTAGTTCCAACAAACAATGTACTACATCTCCTTTCGACATCGGCTACCATGTTATTCTAATGCTTCACACCCTGCATAAGATCGCTAAAATTGTGCAACGACAAACTGAACTAAAAGTGATTGGCCAGCCATCGAATGAGCGTAACCGCAAAGGAGTGGCTAAACTATAGCGTGCCGTTGTGTAGCAATGACCAGGACGCACCATCTCTCGCAAGCAATGAGTCGCAAGCGTAATCCCTCCCACACCGCAACATAACTGCTACGGTCCGATAACAAATGCAAACAGGTCTGGTAATGGATGAGTAAACTCATTCATAGAATTGTTCCCACGCCATCCTTTCCACCCTGCCGTGAGTAGTCAGAATATGAGTTCGCTTCACTGGGCCAATGCAAGATGTCAGATAAAAATTGTGCGATCAAATAACTCACTTTTAGCAGTACCACATTTCAATAGCCAAAGCAGCTATAAGTATGCACATCACAATCTCAGTTAAATAGAACTTCTGTGCTTAAAATATTTGCGCTAAAATATGTATTGTTGCATTTGTAATTATGCTTGGCATCGCTAACCCACTAATGCCACCTCGCAAAATTTAATACACGCAAAAATTGTATTAATTGTGCTTGTTAATGCGTTACTCTTACCACACAAATCACCCCTTGTTTTTAATTGTCGTTGCCATGACCACAATTGACGCTTCGCTCGAAGGTGACGACGCGGTGGTTTGACTGACATTTCTGCTGGCTCAATGTCTCCTCGTGCGATGATGGCGATTTCTCGCATTGAATCATTGTTGTGGACGGACAAAAGGACTACCAAGTTCGTGTTTGTATTAATTGCTGTAGTGCTACAAGTTAAAGCATTTTGTTTTGTAAGTTTATTTTTACACGTCCCAATTATGCTATTTGCTAGTGTGGATAGCTGCTGCAGATGGGTCGACCTTAACAAGTTTAGGTTGGCCGGATGCAGTTGTCATGCAAGCAGCACCGGTAATGTGAGTTGGTGAGAAAGAGATGGCGTTGCGAAGCTAGTTGCATCCTGGTCCACTGAGGCCGACGGCAGCTTCTGTTGATGGCGTCTGCACGGTCTCACCTCTGCTCCAACTGAGCACCGGTGGCGCTCCCTCGGATCACCTTTCCCCGTTATCAGATGTACAAGACGGCGTAATGATTGGCCAAGTAGGGAGGAAGTGAAGCTCATTGCGCTGCTCCAAATGAGCATCGCGAAGCTCGCGTAGGCAAGAAGAAATGTTGCGTAGACCATTTCTCTGTCCAACAGCATCACAATCTGACTGCCGAAAAGTAAGTTCGCGTCGATGCAGCCGACAAATCAAATAAAGAGATTGGATTTGTGAAGAGTTGTCTTGTAAGAATGGTTGGGATGATAAAAAGGAGGGCGAGGTGGGGGAGGGAGGAGAAGGAGGAGTAAGAGGTGTAGTTATGTATTTATAAGGTTAAAGGTGTAAGGTTGCTAAGTCCCATTTGTTAAGTTGTCTGATTTTGTGATTTGTTTGTGCATGTGTGGTGTTTAGAGATTGCTTGGGAGTGAAAGGTGCTAAGTGCATTGCAGTCGCGTAGGTGGAGGGATTCAGATCGTGGATTTAGCATGACCCGTGGCTCAACGGCCGCACCTCTCAGTGTTTTAGACTTCTCCTCATGTCGACTACCACAGAATGGTAAGAGCTATATGGCATTCCAGTGATTGCAGTGATGTTCCAGCCAGATCCAGACTGGTGCTTACAGCAAGGCTTAACTATTCTGTCGCCATCGTGGTCTTCGGACAGCAACGCTGACAGGAGTCTACAGAATTCTCGGTCGGAGAACCTCGAAGAGTGGCCTAATGACGTGATTTGAATTGCATGGATACTGAATCCGACTTCTCACTGTAGACATGCGACGATCTCGTCTGCAGGGAAGTTGGGTTTAGACGAACTGCTCTTGTACATCTGATTGGTCAATGGATTGTAAGTAATGCTGCTGCCACCTCACTTTGGCAAGGGTACCGCAACATTCGCACTCTTAGTCGACGTGCAATCCTTCAACCCCCCTGAAGAACATTCAAAGTAATTGGACAATCGTATGGAAATTACTTCACAACCTCATAGTGCTAGCCTGTCCCCAAATCCATCGTGTCAACGTGTAGCTTCGATTGTCTAAATGGTTTGTCTTCACACATTGTAACAAGTCGTTTCATTTGAGCGTAAGTCCTCCGTAAAGTTGAGAAGGATGTTAGCCTAAGGAAGGAGAGAAGAATGGAGGTTGTGCAAGTGTATATCATCGTCTGTGCCACATTTAGCACGAAGCATCCTAATTAGATCAGCATCGAAAACGGTTTCGTCAATTGTAGTTTGAGTGTGTTTTGCCTAACGTGAATAAAATCAGTTCCGGTGGTGCCCTCTTTCTGCGCTGTTAAAGAGCTTATAAGGAATTGGTAGAGCCAGACTGAACCATGTCGATGGTGGGCGGAATTATTCCGGCAGCTCATCCCAGTCATGCGACTATCCTCTCAAACAGGGAGAGGACAAATTCTTTGCACTAATAATCGCACTGATAGTTCGCTTGCCAACGAGGGAACAGCAAGCAGTGTGGCAGTTAGTAAAGATCACATTTCGGCTACGTTGAAGGGTCCCCTCAATTTATTCAAACAATGCATCAACACACTCCCAAAGGCATGTGCTGTTCAGGCCCTGGTTTTCACTGTCATAATGGGGCATAACCTCATTCCTTCCGATCAGAGTAGCACTGACTACAGAGACGAGGAGGAAAGAAAAGTTATTGAGGCTTAATCGGGCGTCTTGGGCACCTATGGCTGCATCGGTCATGGTTACGAGCCAGATGCTAGTGTTGATGTTGACTGCGTTGGTGATAGAGGATTCTCGGACGTAGAGTATCGGTAGGAAATCAAATGCGTCTCTATATCGTCGTCTGAAAGACAAAGTGTAGTGTCGTTGCTGGTTCTGCTGTCATCATATCGGCACTTGCTAATGTTGATAGGTCGTTGCCTGTTCCGGTACATTGGCATAACTGAAGTAGATGTGGTAGACTAAACAGTTCTCTTGGGCCAAAAGCATTCGATGGATGCACATTCTCATGCACAAGCACCATTCTCCACCTTCAAGCGAGGAGTGTTTTCAGTCAAACGAGTTCTGACTTTATCACTATACCTTATTTGCCATGTCGCAGATGAAATTTGTCGCCCACTTGTTCTTCCGCATTTCATCCCGAGGAAGAGGAAAGCCAAGGAGGGAGAGACGCGCTGAAATCATTGCACACCCTTTTGAACTCGTCGGCATAATTCTGCTATTATAACTGGCAATTGCACAGGATGGAAGCCATTCGTTCATCAGTGTTTCAAGTTGGGTTCGCCTCTTTGTTCCTCTCTGCTGTGCAATGTTCATCGCCCATTCATTACTTTACTGGATCCATGTAAGATCGTGTTATTGACAGTGAGAGATCCAGATTTATCGGTCTGATGGGGTTCGCCCTGTTCAACTAAGGTCGGTGCGTAATGATGGTAGCCGTCCACTGAGGTGTCCAGAAGATGGCGAGAGAGTGCTGTTGAAGCGATGGATCGCCTCTAAAAATTTAGGTCTTTAGGGAGTGGAACGAGGTCGGTTAATTGTCTCAAAGCTGCTTGTTAAACACTCAAGTCATTCAAAGGCGAGCTACCATTCCAATGATTGATGAGAAGCGGTCGGCAGTCCCACCTTCCTCTAACCGACTGGCAGTCCAAGCTAACCGCAAACACCCTCAAAGGGCTCTTTGGCACATACGCCCTTAGCGTCACTGATTTGTGTTGATGGCACTCCAGTCCCTTCCTTACCTTTGGCATATTTCCAAGTAAGCAGGCTGTGCAAGCATTGCTCCTCTGGTGACTAGGCGATCATCATGCGGAGGTCACATGCTTGTGGTTTTGATCAACATTGATGGATAAGTAACCTCCAGGTAGAGCGACCTGTACCTCTGTGTACAATTTGTGGCTGCAATGTCAGTAGCGGTGTGCCAACAAGTCTGTGAAGGACTGCACAAGGTTCAGCGTTCACCTCTCCCTACTTAGCGTCATTCAACTCCAATGATGAGTCTTAGGAGTTTTTGATTTCTTACTCACCACAAGCCAAGTTAAGGCACCAATTGGCTGTACGATGAGGGTTTCTTTGTCGTGTGAGGAATAATTGCATCAACGCTTTTCCTATCTGTCGAACAGCTGAGGTTCATTTTAGGATAGCTTACGCTTAGACGTGGTGACGTGGGGAGTACACAAGTGGTGACTGCAGTTGCAGAATGCTATTGCTGCAAAGCATCAATGCGTCTTGGCTTTCTGTGCTTAATCTGCTGACTGGAAGCAGTTAAGGAGGAGTGGACGCTAACTGGGCAAACACAGACATTCCAGTAGTCCTCTCCGAAGGACAGCTGACGTCGCTCTCTGATTGATAGATGTTAGAAGATGGTTTGGTTAATGCTGGACTAAAGCAGAATACGAGGTAGGCAGCCGGCTGGCCCATTAAACGATACACTGGCACTAGCCTGCGTCATGACTCTAGCAGCAATCGTGACACATTTGACGTGTCGAGCTAATGTTTTATTATCCGAAATCACCCTAAGAGCATCACATCGATTTTAACTCTCTCGTTCCACCCTTTATGAGCGTAAAATGAAGTCCTAATATGGTCAATATTGCCCATTTTGGTGCACAAACATCACTTTTGTTGTTGTCTCTTGTACTCGCAGTCAGTTGATACGGCGTTTCTTTTCGACTAGCGGACCAGCTACCCGATATTGGGTATGACGTTAGCTACACGTTAACCAGGTACAGCCGACATACGTCCCTCCTTACTCACTGACGATTTTACATTACCCTTTGCCCGATTTGTCTTAAATGGGGGGTCGACAAAGCCTTTAGTGTAGCATCGAACTTCATTTAAATCAACATCTAGGATGAAGAGAAGGGGATTGTGGAGAGAAAGAGCTGTTCGAGGAATCGGCTCTTAAGCACGAAAACAGCAGAAGATCCGCTGAGGTCCTTCACAGCTCTGTTTGATTCTGGATCAGCGCATTGGCTCCACAAGAATCAGGTGCAGGGCAGAGGGACCATCAGAAAATGACGGCAATGAATTTCCGGAGGAGAAGGAGGAGAGGGGTGTGCAGGTGAGGAATAAAATGGGAGGCAAAGAGTGTTGGGGCGCGAGCATTTTACTTTCACCACCAGCAGGCAAGGGATTCTTAATCAACTGCAGCACCTGCAGTGTGAGTTGAGGAGGAGGAAGGAAAGAAGAAAATACAATTGTGTGGAAGGGTGAGTAAATGACTGGCCTTCCACCCACCTGCTTATCCACAATGACTAATCAGAACAAGGACAAGGCAGAAAACAGAGTCTCGAGTGGTCGGGTAGACTCAAGTTTAATTGGCTGTACAGCTTATCACGCCTCACAGATCTCATTGGCCCTCCGATCCAGAAGCCTGAATGTGAATTTGGCCAGATAGGCGTCAATAGGCGGGAAGTGCTGAAAAGAGGGAGACTCTAACTTCTCAATTCAAAGTCTTTATAAAGCTCTATCACTTGTGGTCCCATGAAATAATTAGTGGTAAACAACCAACCAGCCAATGAGTCGCACCTGCTACGTATATGTTTTGTTTAAGCATGTGCATCTCGTAAAGAGGAGAAGATTGTAGGTTTAAAAAGGTGGAAGAAGGAGACTGCGCGATCGTAACTCATCATCTATGTCATATTCAACGCAAAGCATCCTACTCAGATCAACATGAGAAACGGTTTCGTCAATCGTAGTTTGAATGCGTCTCAACCAATGCGCGTGGAGGCATTTACACCAGCGACTCATTTTGGTTGCTTTGAAGATATTATTTGAGAACTTGGTAGAGTTAGGCCAACTATCACCGACGACCATGACGATGGTGGGTGAAAACGCCTGACAGCTCACCTTGGTCATGCGACTATCATCTCAAAAAGAGACATTAGTTTAGACAATCTCCCATGATTAACTAATCAAACTGCTAGTCAGCTTGTCATCGAGCAGTGTGGCATAAAGGAGCAAACACACGCATTTCAACGCTTCTCTCTGAGACACCAGTTAGGAATACGCTTCTTCGATGCTCTCCTTCAGCCACTTATTGGACTTTCGAGAAAGGGTGGTGATTTGCGGCGATGATTGCGCCAGGGCTGAAGGGCTTGAAGTAAGGAGGAGAGGTGCATTGCAAAACTGCTCTTAAATGCAGACCATGCATTTACCCAGGATGCAAGCAGGCAGTGTGGTTTTATGCCTAGAGGACACACATGGAAGACTAAGTGCGGTGCGTGGGTACCATGCGAGGGCAAAAGGACGAGGAACTGGTAACTCGGCAAGTACTCTTCCATGGGATAATGCGTCAAACAATTTGAAGGCGATTATTATCCCATTTCTATTTGGGATGATAAAGCTCTGCCGGTGTAAGCTAAATAAATACGGTAGGCACGTTTCCCATTTCTTCCATCCGACTCAAAAGCTTTGCAGTAATAAAGGTTCTTGCTTAATGCCAAAACATCAACAAGACGGATACCCTGTAGAGCCATTAAGGCTCATTTTTTCATCCTTTCCACCCCCTTCCACTCCTTATTCGCTCACTTGGCTACCTTCTCGCCAATGCAATGGTGTTGAGAGAATTTACCGGGACATACCTATTGTTGCTAAGTACCCAGAGTAGGTCATAATCCTATCAGGAATAAGTTAAAGTCTTAATAGTATTTGTTTACCATTGTGGTATGATAATTTGCACAATGTGCAGAACAGAACTGATTTCCTTCTCCGTGTTGAGATGAAACTGCATTGGATTGTAAAGGAGGAGTGAAGAGTTATAATGACAATCCAACCAACCTCTTTTTAAATAGCATTCTATGTTAACTGCATTTGGAGAAACGACCCAAACACCTTTAAAAGGCCACTTTCTCGTGCAGAGGCTTTGTCATTCTAGCAGACCCAGTTTACTGAGCCTTCACACCTTAGCCAGTACGCTCAACTCCGTCACCAATGATGAGAAGTACCGCCAAGGAATTTATGACCAGGAGAAAAACAGCAAACGCTAGATGTGAGGATCGAATGGGAGTCAAATTGAGCGACTCCATTGGTGGATAGCGAACACCTGCCTGCACTCCCTTTACTCATCTCAAGGAAGTGAAGTCGAGAAGGAATCGATGAATGCAAATCTACCACACACTTTGAACAGGCACTGCACACTTGTCTGCTTAAATAGATTAGTTGTGCAGACATGGCCTGTTTAGTGGCTGGGCCAAGTGTGAACGATAGAGTGAGGCCAGTCCTTCCTGTGCACATTCTAGCTGCAAGGTCAGCGGCAGTGTACCAACATATCCGTTGTGGTGTGTGGCAGGTTTTGCGTTCATCTTTTCTTACTTGACCATCATTTTCTCAAAACGAGTCGACAAAATGCAGGTCGATCTTCATCTCCTTCGTTGGTGACCCAGTAAAAGAAACAGGGTGATGAGGATCAACTATTTTATCATTCACTAATGGGGACGGATGCCCAGGCGCCCCGTTATGTCGGCATATTCGCTATGTATATGCTTGGCTGAGTATTCATCAGTGCTAGACGAGAAGCGTTCGGCGGACACGCTTTCACCACAGAAGCGTGGTCATCCTCCTGCAAGGGAGAACTGGACTCTCCAAAGCAGCATAACCCTCATCACTCATCACTCGGCCTCGCTCATTGCATCACCAGCAATGAAGAGTGCTCGCCACTTGATCTCGCTCTACTCGTCCCAAGGAAACGAAAGTCAAGAAAGAAGAGAGTAGCGAGGAATCTGCGGTATATTAAAGTAAATTGGTTGGAGAACGAAATTGAATGATGGACCACAATCCAGCTACTTTAGTCACGAGTAGCGCACAGCTATCTGTATATGCAGGCCAACAAACGAGTTTATTTTTGATAAGCTGAGTGAATGAAAAATGGACAAAGAATGGCATCGAGCCGAAATTGTTTGCTATGCAACATCATTATGCCACCGAAATGCCAGAAGTGCCAAACAGCTAGCTCATTAATCGTGGGAGCGGAAGACGCTGCTAGGTGGCTAACACAGGCAACCAATCCATAATAACTAGACTCATTATTTGCTTATGTCTTCTTTGTACTTCTCGTCAAGCATGTTGCACTGTCTGATGCGGCAGGATTCAAAAAGGTCATTTTGATTACAGCCTTCACAATGTCATCACAGGCTTCCAGCACTCGTTTCGCCTACAGACGAATAAGCATAAACGCACTTTAATGGTGAGTAGGCGCCTTCTCACGTGGCGGTTTGTGCACGACTTTCCCGTGCACTCCATTCAAAAGACGTTATAGGCACGCAAATGCACTACTGAAATAACGCAAGTAGAACCAGACCACATAGATGCCTTTTGTGGTTGACAATCGTTTCCTCACGTAGGTTCTTTATGATGGCCAAAGAGGCGCGGCAGTAAAACGCTACTATTTTAGGATCATTAGACCTGTGATGGGGTTTTCTAAATAAAGGGGTGGGGGAAGAATGCAACTGATAAGATCCTACATAATGCTCATTTCAAGCAGTGGCAAAGGCACCCGTGTAAATGGCAACTCTGAAAGCAGTAAGGTAACAAAACGTGAGGTCTCAGATGGAATCGTTGAGAACGCAATCATCCAATTGTTCCATCAGCCAGTTTAACGCTGCCTCCGTGCTCGAGATGGTTGTTAGACGGACACTTTGACAGGCGTTGTGTGTAAAGCTTAATCCTTGACTGCTACCATTGTTGGTTACTGTTTTCACCTAGCAGATGCGATTAAGGCAAATCAAGTTGTAACGACTACAACCAACTGTGGCTCATGACTCGCTGCTGTACCTCTTGAGATAAATAGAAGGAGGATGTCATCTCACACTTGATCACAAGGGTAACGAAAGGTGTTTAGTAAGGGAGAAGAGAGAAGCGCCATCACTTTGATGAACGAGGAATGAAAAGGCACATCACAAACAAATGTCGCTAGCACAAATAATCCTAGCAAGAATGAACCAAACAAGGTCTTTGAGATACCTGACAACCAATATGTAGCAAAATATATAGTTAGCTACTTATTTTCTGATTCAAGATTAATTGATTCCAATTCAAAAACCAGTATGATGACCGAAGCCATAAGCGAACCGTAAAACATAAACAATTAAATTTTTTTATTTAAGTACGTACTTGAGTACGGAAGTCTTTTAATCACTTAGAAGTTGGTCTTCATTGTAGGAGCATGGGATATAACTAATTCCGTCTCAACTGGCAGTCCTCTTCTCACAAGTTCTGGTAGCATAATGCAACCACTTTTAGCGTTTTTAGAAGCAAATCAAAATTCTTTCATACAAAAGTGGGAAATTAGGGTGGAAGAGGGTGTGCCACTGACCTTTAAGTGTTCTCAAATTCATGCGAAGACCAGTAGAAACAGGAACATCTTTGCAAATCAGCAAGTAGTATTAGCCACTTAAATGACTCGTTAGCGGCATGTGCTATCCACAAATCGAACAACAGTTTCCCAGATACAAGTTCAAATAATATTTATGAAATTCAATAGCTTATCAGAAAGCCGACTACATAAAGCTGCTGCCAGCAAACGCTAAACACAACCTTTTCGTCGAATTGAAGTCCACGGGTAGCAGGCAGAGCAAAAAGGTCTAACCACCACCCACATTATGCGCGTCCATCCACAGGAGAAGTGGGGGGTAACTAATTAGCCACATTCAACTTATGTGGAGGCCAGATCTGATCCGGAAGGAATTTAAGCATCTAAATGCGGAAATGTGAAGAAAGGTGACTAAGCGGCAAGAACAAAGTGCCGTCACCCATTCACCGAGCGGAGCAGAAACCTGAGAAATGAAATCTCGCATTGCATCTGCACCAAATAAGTCGGTCCCTCCTAGCACTGACCTTGTATCCTTCGTTACAGTGGAGCTAAATACCCACATCAGTGCCGTCCTCTCTGCTTCCTTCTTGCCTTTCTTATGAGCAGTGACCCCGTTCGTGTTTGTCGCCGACTCCAGTGGAATCGGTAGGCAGAGAATTGCCTCTATTTATTCTTTGCACTAGATATGTTGAGCATAGGTTGTTATCCAAAGTACAACGAGGAATATAATCGGACGGGATGGTTAAAAGGACCAATAGATGGAATGGTACGTTGGAGTAGTTAAGGAGGGAGAATGTGATAGCAGAATGGCTACTATGGCTAGACGCACAAATCGATGGGTAACGAAAAAAGAAAATGAATGAAAGGCTGATGCACGAGTAGCATGTGGCTGGATTGATGTCACCACTTCGTCTTTGCTTTTGTGGTAGGTGCTGCTGCGAGGAGGCAGAGATTCATACACACGCGCCACTCTGCAGGTCCGAACGTCCAGATCAACCACCACACTTCCAACGCAACTGTGGCTCAATGTTGCCCATGGAATGGCTTGACATAGAGGCGAACCCAGTGTAAGCCATTTTCCCCTCTTCTCGTCTCGAGGCGTCCGTCTTGATCCCTTGATCTCTCTGTTAGGCAAGTCAATCCCAGTAAAACCTAAATGCTTTTGAAATAGATGTATTTAGTGTTGCATTTTCTGACCAGCTCCCAGTGATATGAAAATGTTATTCACCTTGTCGACACCCGAGAGTTTAGTGCTGATACGATTGTGGGTAGCTGGGTTGCTGAGAGGTTGACTACTCTAAATAATACGACCAGGCACTACCTCAACAACTACTAAAATGTAGAGATGAAATCCTTCAGAAGTTGTTGAAATGGATTGTGAAGCCGCTGGAGAATTCACTCAACATGAGGTGATCACCTTTGTCTGGTTTGTCACAGACTTCATTCCGACGACTCTATGTGAGGTCTGGATCATCGAGTGCGAGGGCATTTGGCTAGTGGGAGAGATAGACGACGGTTCGATGCTAAGGAGTGAAGTGAAATTGGGAGGAGAAAACTGTTGTCCACATTGGTGATTCTAGTGAATTATCCCCATCAATTACTGCTTCCTTTTCCTACTTATCTGATTAATCCTGACCACCTCCTACAGGTCAATATGGCGTCCCTCACACGTACTCACATACCCACCTCCAAAGCGCCGTTGCTTATCCCATCCCCCTTTATTCGATGCTTCCCAAAATGGGTAATGAAAATTAGCACTTGAATTGGGCGAAACTTGATTGAATCATACCACTGTGCTAGGGTGAAAGAGGATAAACTGTAAGAAGCCCGAGCAACCAAGCATCTATATAAGGCAAGAAAACCAGTATCAAAGTTAACTTAAATTGACAGCATCACCTCAAATGTCATTACATTACCAGACAGCAGCAGTTAACTGATGCGCAGCCTCGGTATGTGCAGAAAAAGGCTACGCAGACCATTTCCTCCCTTGACAGCAGCTTCGCAAAGTCACCGAAGCATAAAAATTGCGGCGATGTGACTGCCTCGTCTGTTGTCGGCAAGAAGACGAGGATTTGAAATGAACTGCGTGCGCAACAGCTCCCAATAACCCGAGCGCGCCAGACTCGAGCAATCGGATTCTATGAGGCTTTTTGAACCAACCGCTCACACTGCTTGTTCCAAGAGTGTAAAGATCAAAAAGGAGAGACGAACCTGGCGACCTTTACACGCATTGCGAACAGCCCTTTAAGCAATACCTTCATTTCATTACTTCGAGAATTCGCTTTCAAGTGATGTGATTGATGCCACTTGGGGCGTTGTTAAAAGTGGCATCACACGGCATTCTTAAAGACGAAACCACGAGAGCTATTTACTGACAAGCAGTGAGACAGGAAGGGTTTTTATGCTGGTTTTCTCTTGCCTCTTGTGTGCCCAGTGATCCCTAAAGTTGCGAAGATTACGAGAACTCGCTTGGGTCGAAAGGGCACCTCCCATGACACCAATCATGCAAGAAGTGTACGCATCGACATGAGACGGTGATTTCCACTGGATACTTGTAAGGACAAAGTTCATCGAGTCTTAAAACCTATCGAGGCAGCATTCGCAATAGTGTGTGAAGGTGCGGAGTTCGTCTTTCCTTACTTGGTCCTCTATCGCTCAAAACGAGTAGATTGGATGCAGGTGGGTATCAGTATCCAGAACCGGTGCTGTATGCTCCACCGCCACTGTTAATGCGATTGGTGCTGTTGCAACACTGCTGAATTCTACGGCCAGACTGACCGCAGCATCATTAGTGGAGACGGATGTGTAGCCACTTCGTCAGGTCAACACGTTTGCATTATATACGCTTTAGCTAATTAGTCCTCAAAGTTAGACGAGATGCGTTCGACGAACACGTCTCCGGCTGCCGAACAGTCTTCATCTGCCTTCAGCAAAGTGGAATATTCACTGAACTAGCATCATATCACTGGTGAAGAATGTTCCCTGTCTGCTCTCACCCTAGTCTTTTTGAGGAAATAAAACTTATGCAGAAGATGATGACAAACGTATGCGCGAATGCAGTCACAGAAATCAACAAATCTATCAAAATGTGTAGCAGACTCAGCACTAAAGCTTCTTTTGTGCAGTGATGAGCGAGGATCAAGTGTCCTCATTTGCCCCTTCTTTACCAACCCGCAGCTCCTTACCATTTTGTATAATCGCATGATTCAAAAAGTGATTTCGCTACATCTCGCGCTTCAACCGCTTCTACTGCACCTGCGTAGTAATGAGTAGGCAAAGGGACAAAAATCACTGAAGATATGAGTAACGGAAATGAGTGAATGAGGCTTCTTAGCCTAATCTTTTCATCGCATCAAAACGAATGCCAAGGTGGATGCGGCAATCGCTTAATCTATTGTACACTTTCGCGAATACGTTAGTAAACTGCGGCCATTGTACCCAGTAAAAGCACACAAGAGAACAGCTTCGCTCTGTCTGGAGGCCGTCCATATAATCCATCTACTCGCGTCCGTCACTCTCAAGTGATCGGATGTTGTTCTGCAAGCAATTCATTTCCAAATCCTCGTCTTCTCGTCAAAGACAGACATGGCAGCTACACCGTCGCAAGTTTCATCGTTCGGTAGTTGGATGATGAAGCTGTCGAAGGATGAAGTAGTCTGCGCAGCCTTCTTCTGCACGTACCTAGTCTTTGCACTGGTGAACTGCTGTCGCAATGCAGTCAACCTGGTGACATGGCGACAGCAGAGGTGTTCCTGTCAATTTAAATTTTTTTCAATTTTGCTGCTTGGTTGCTAGTGCTCCTTACTTTCTGTCCTCTTTCACTCTGGCATTGTAGTATGATTCAACTAAAATTTTAGCCACATCAAGTGGTAATGTTCATTAACAATTTTTGGAAGTATCGGCTAAAAGGGAATGGGATAAGCAATGGTGCTTTGGAGGTGGGTAGATGAGTAGGTGTGAGGGACGCAAAGGTCACCTATAGGAGGTGGTCGGGATTAATGGAATAAATAAAAGGGAAAAGTAAGTGATGCGAATGGTCGTCTTCCCCCCAACTAGCCAAATGCTTTCGCATTCGATGACTTTGTAGCTTGCATAGAGTCGTCGGGATGACACATGCGACAAGTGGCCATATGACCATAGGTGGCACAAGCATAGCCACCGAGAAGTGATTATTTCAGGTTAAAATTATTTCGCAGCAGTTTTTTGACCCACTCGAAAGAACTCTGCATGATTTTATCGTGTCTGCGCAAAACATCTCCAATCGTGTTAGTTAAAGCAGTCGACCTCTCAGCAATCCGACTACCCACACTCAATTCTAGCTCTAGACTTATCGGATGTTGACAAGGAAACCGACAATCATCCATTAATGGAAGCTGAGCAGAGAATGCAGCAACGATATCTCCAACCCAAAAACAGTTGATTTTTACTGGGAAAGACTTGTCTCACAGTGGAGATCAATTGAGTCAAACGGATACCTCGAGACAAGAAGTGGAGACAGTGACTTACTGTGTGTTCACCTCCCTGCCAAGCATTCCACGGCCTAAAATACGCCGCAGCTGTGTTGGACATAAAAGTCGAAGTGAGGAATTTCATGATCTGCAACTTCGTCACGATTGAGCGGTGGATTAACCACATCTCGGGATCGCAATTAACAGTGGTGGTGTCGACACACTCCAGAGAAAACTGACACAGTAGCACAGTTGCTAGCAGTTGGTGAGGTGGATGATCAGCTGGTTGCCGGTTCCCCTGGACAAGCATTCAATAACTTGCGCGGCTAAGTGACAGGCTTATGATTACCCACCAAACCCATTGTAGTGCAAAACAATGCAAGTAATGACGTTGCAACATGACAAGGCCGGTGGAGTAATTACATCTCGAGATGTCAATTAACAGTGGTGGTGTCTACGCACTGCATTTCAGGCTTAAGTGGGCTGACAGAGATTTGGTTAAGATGGTTATAATGCCTTTGGATTGACGTTGGATGGCACAAACGTTAATTGACACGTCAAGTGAGTTTCGCTTGCTGCCAGAAGCATGGCAAAGGCTTGGTCTCCGGATGATCGGCGACCTACCGAGATAGAGAAGTAGTGACAAGAGGATAATATGATTGGCTGTGGCATTCAAGGCATTCAGGAAAGTGGACGGTGGCAGCAATAAACATGACGCTCTTCAGACTTCCCTGCACTGCTGACCATTACCACAGTAAATTTCGCCTACCACCAACCTACTTAACAGCTGCATCACGGACTCACAAATAAACTGCACCAACCAGTTACCGATCCATATAAAAGGCAAATTTAGTAGGCTGAGACACATCCGCACACAACGCATGGCTACTAACTAACTAGTGAGTAGCTTGTCGCAGTGCCAGTGTATCGTCTAATGGGCCAGCCAGCTGCCTATCTCGCATCCCAGTTCAGTCCAACATTAACCAAACCACCTTCTAGCATCTATCAATCAGAGAGCAACGTCAGCTGTCCTTCGGAGAGGACTACTGGAATGTCTGTGTTTGCCCAGTTAGCGTTCACTCCTCCTCAACTGCTTCCAGTCAGCAGATTAAGCACAGAATGCCAAGACGCATTGATGCTTTGCAGCAATAGCATTCTGCAGCTGCAGTCACCACTTGCGTGCTCTCCACGTCACCACGTCTAATCGTAAGCTATCCTAAAATGAACCTCACCTGTTCAACAGTTGAGAAAAAGGTTGATGCATTTATCCTTCACACGCCAATTAAATCCTCATCGTACAGACAAATGGTGCCTCAACTTGGTTTGTGGTGAATAAGAAATCAAAAAATCTAAAGACATTTGCGCCATGATAGGAGCAGTATCTCATCATTAGAGTTAAATGATGCTAAGTAGGAGAGGTGAACGCTAAACCTAGTGCAGTCCTTTACGAACATGTTGGCACACCGCTACTGACATTGCAGCCAGAAATTGTGCATAGAGGTACAGATCGCTCTACCTGGAGGTTACTTATCCATCAATGTTGATAAAGACCACAAGCATGTGACCTCCGCATGATGATCGCCCAGTCACCAGTGAAGCAATGCTTGCACAGCCTGCTTACTTGGAAATATGCCAAAGGTAAGGAAGGGACTGGAGTGCCATCAACACAAATCAGTAGCGCTAAGGACATATACGCAAAAGAGCCCTTTGAGGGTGCTTGCAGTTAGCTTGGACTGCCGGTTGGGTAGAGGAAGGTGGGACTGCCGACTGCTTCTCATCAATTGTTTGGGTGGTTGCTCGCCTTTGGATGGCTTGAGTGTTTAATAAGCGGCTAAAAGGAAATTAACCGACCTCGTTCCATTCCTTAAAGACCTAAATTATCGGAAGCGATCCATCGCTGCAACAGCACTCTCTCGCAATCTTCTGGACACCTCAACGGACGGCTACCATTAATGCGCATCGACCTTAGTGGAACAGGACGAATCCCATCAGACCGATAAATCTGAATCTATCACTGTCAATAACACGATCTTACAAGGATCCAGTAAAGCAATGAATGGGCGATGAACATTACACAGCAGAGAGGAACAAAGAGATGAACCCAACTCCATCCTATGCAAATGCCGGATATGATAGCAGAATTATGCCGACGCGTTCGGAAAGGGTGTGCAATGAGTTCAGCGCTTGTCTCTCCCTCCTTGGCTTTCGTCTTCCTCGGGATGAAAAGAGGAAGAACAAGTGGGCGCCAAATTCCATCAGCGACATGGCAAATAAGGTATAGTGCTAAAGTTTGAACTCGTTTAACTGAAAACACTCCTGGCTCAAAGGTGAATAATGGTGCTTTGCATGAGAATGTGCATCCATCGAATGCTTTTGGCCCATGAGAATGGTTCAGTCTATCACGTCTACTTCAGTTATGCCGATATACCGAAACAGGCAGCGATATATCAACATTAGCAAGTGCGGATATGTTGACAGCAAAACCAGCAACGACACTACTCCTTGTCTTTTGGACGACGATTTAGAGACGCATTTGATTTCCTACCGATACTCTACGTCCGAGAATCCCCTATCACCAATGCAGTCAACATCAACACTAGCATCTGGCTCATAACCATGACCGATGCAGCCAGAGGTGCCAAAGACGCCCGATTAAGCCTCTACAACTGTTCTTTCCTCCTCGTCTCTGCGGTCAGTACTACTCTGATCTCAAGGAAGGAGGTTATGTCCTCATTATGACAGTGAGAACCAGGACCTGAACAACACATGCCTTTGGGAGTGTGTTGATGCATTGTTTGGAAAAATTGAGGAAATCGCTCTTAACAGCATTTGGGTTACCTGCTGGTCACTTTATGTGGACCCTTCAACGTGGCCGAAATGTGATCTTTACTGACTGCCACACTGCTTGTTGTTCCCTCGTTGGCGAGCGAACTATCAGTGCGATGATTAGTGCGAAGAAATTGTCCTCTCCCTGGTTGAGAGGATAGTAGCATGATTGGGATGAGCTGTCGGAACAATTCCACCCACCATCGACATGGTTAGGTCTAGCTCTACCAATTCCTAATAAACTCTCTAAAAGCCCAAAAAGAGGGCGTCACCAGAACTGATTTTATCCACGTCGGGCAAAACACATTCAAACTACAATTGACGAAACCGTTTTCGATGTTGATCTGAGTAGGATGCCTTGCGTTGAATGTGATACAGACAACAATTTACAATTGTACAACCTCCATTCCTCTTTCCTTCCTTAGGTTAACATCCTTCTCAACTTTACGGAGGACTCACGCTCAAATGAAACAACCCGTTGCAGTAGTGTAGGGACAAACCATTTGAACGATCGAGGCTACACATTGACACCATGGATTTGGGGACAGACTAGCATTATGAGGTTGCCAAGTAACTTCCACATGATTATCCAATTATTTTGAATGTTTATGAGGAGAGTGAAGGATTCCACGTCGTCTAAGAGTCCGAATGCTGCAGTACCCTTGCCAAAGTGAGGTGACAGCAGCATTGCTTGCAATCCATTGACCAATCAGATGTACAAGAGCAGTTCGTCCAAACCTAACCTCCATGCAGAGAAGATCGTCGCGTGTCTACAGTGAGGAGGCGGTTTCAGCATCTATGCAATCCAAATCACGTCATTAGGTCACTTTTCGAGGTTCTTTGATCGAGAAATCATCAGACTGCTGTCAGCGTTACTGTCCGAAGACCACGACGGTGGCAGAATAGTTAAGCCTTGCTGTAGGCACCAGTCTAGAGCTGGCTTGAGCATCACTGCAACCACTGGAATGCCATATAGCCTTCACCATCCTGTGGCAGTTGGCATGAGGAGAAGGCTAAAACAATGAGAAGCGTGGCCATTGAGCCACGGATCATGCTAAATCCACGATCTGAATTCCTCCACCTACGCGACTGCAATGCACTTAGCACCTTTAAATCTCAAGCAATCTTTAGACACCACACATGCACAAGCAAATCACAAAATTAGGCAACTTAACAAATGGGACATAGCAGCCCTACACGTTTAAACTTATAAATACACAACTACACCTCTTACTCCTCCTTCTCCTCCCTCCCCCACCTCGACCTCATTCTCATCACCCCAATCATTCTTACAAGACAACTCTTCACAAATTCAATCTCTTTATTTGATTTGTTGGCCGCATCGTTGCGATTTTACTTTTCGGCGATCTGATTGTGATGCTGTCGAACAGAGAAATGGTCTACACAGCATTTCTGCTTGCGTACGTGAGCCTCGCACTGCTCAATTGGAGCAGTGCAACGAGCATCACCCCCTTCCCACTTGGCCAATAATTACGCCGCCTCGTACGTCTGATAACGAAGGAACGTGATTCGAGGGAGCGCCACCAGTGCTCAGTTGGAGCAGAGGTGAGACCGTGCAGACGCCATCAACAGAAGCTGCCGTCGGCCTCAGTGGACCAGGATGCAACTAGCTTTGCAACGCCATCTCTTTCTCCTCAACTCACATTACCGGTAATGCTTGCATGGCAACTGAATCCAGTCAATCTAAACTTGCTAAGGTCAATCCATCTGCAGCAGCTATCCACACTAACAAATAGCATAATTAGGACGTTTAAAAATAAAATTATCAAACAAAATGCTTTAAATTGTGGCACTACAGCAATTAATACAAACTCGGACTTGGTAGTCCTTTTGTTCGTCCATAACAATGATTCAATGCGAGAAATCGCCATCATTGCACGAGGAGACATTGAGCCAGCAGAAATGTCAGTCGAACCACCGCGTCGTCACCTTACAGCGAAGCGTCAACTGTGGTCATGGCAACGACAATTAAAAACAAGGGGTGATTTGTGTGATAAGAGTAACGCATTAACAAGCACAATTAATACAATTATTTGCGCGTATTAAATTTTGCGAAGTGGGATTAGTGGGTTAGCGATGCCACGCATAATGACAAATGCAACAATACATATCTTAGCGCAAATATTTTAAGCACCGTATTTATATCTAACTGAGATTGTGATGTGCATACTTAGAGCTGCTTTTGCTACTAAAATGTGGTACTGCTGAAAGTGAATTATTTGATCTCATAATTACTATTTGACATCTTGCATTGGCCCGCTGATGTGAACTCATATCCTGGCTACTTACGCCAGGGTGGAAAGGATGGCGTAAAAATAATTTTATGAATGAGTCTACTCACCCATTACCAGGCCTGTTCGCATTCGTTACCGGACCGTAGCAGTTATGTTGCGGTGTGGGAGGGATTACTCTCGCGAATCGTTACTTGCGAGAGATATTGCGTCGTGGTCATTGCTACGCAACGGTACGCTATTGTTTAGAAACTCCATTGTGTTTATGCTCATTCGACGGTTGGCCAATCACTCTAGTTCAGTTTGTCGTTGCACAAATTTGGCGATCTTATGCAGAGTGTGAGGCATTCGAATAAGATGGTAGCCGATGTTGAAAGGAGATGTAGTGCATTGTTTGCTGGAACTACCGGTTTCGGTCAAGGTCACAGAGGTGGCCGTACTGCCCTAGCTGCGTGGGCTGGCCTCCAAGCCATGCCACTAAACTATTTTCCTCTGTCCTTTTAGTATATATCAATATATATATATATACTACCCTAGCATTCTGCCTTCTTTTGCCTTCGAGGAAGCCTCGGGACACTACAGGAGAGGTAATGGGAGATGTGAGGTGGAAAGAGCACATCGGGAATGTGTATGCCCATTAAATTGCTATAGTACGGGATGTCTGTCGCATAGTCGGTAAGCTGCATCGCTGACAACCCTGATCACTCATTTCTTACTAGAACTGACACCGTTGATCAATATTTTAAAGTGGTAACGCCTCTCACACCCACCCACTCACTCAGTCTACTAATGCTCGTCTCATTACCACCCACCC